>JAODJX010000047.1:16920915-16937515 GCA_026776945.1 Isichthys henryi | reverse complement strand
CCCCCCCCTGCCCCCCCCAGCCTTGGCAGCCCTCCTGCCCCGCACTGTGCCCAGCGGGTCACTCCACTCACACAGCCGCTGGCCCATGCGCTCGGGTGTCTGGAACGAAAGCTGTGTCACTGTCCCCGTTTCCTGGGAGGTCTGCCGAAAAAGTGACAGCGGCTGTGAGCATCACGTAATGAGAAGGTTCCGGAACATCCTGACCTTCCGACCTGGAACAGCCAATGATAAGCTTGGCCCTCCCCAGCACTGGGCAGATGTCAGCCAGTCGCAGGCTTATTTTTCATTATTTAATTCTTGAAGGAAGACGGCCAAAGTGTTTTGCACTATTCCAGAAAATTCTGGCCCACCTTTAGCTTTCATGACCTGACCCGGTTCCTGAAGCAAAATATTCCTGAAAGGGGACCGTCTTTCGTATGATGAAAATGCAATGTTAAAGAGCTACAGTGTGAATGCTATACAGCAGTAATCAGGCGAACAAGCAGACCGAAAAAGTCATTAATAAACAATAACCAAGAAACAAACGTGCCAAAACATTTTCTCGTAATACCTGTAACGCTCCCTGTAACTCAATACCGCCTGTCAGATTCCACATCAGCTGTGACCGGGTACATGACTTCCTGCCTGCCTGGCGTGGAGAGGCGGGGCAGATTAAATGCACCGAGTCACACCCCCCTGGCAGCGTGTAACGCACAGAAGGAAGCCGGGGTCTCTGAAACCCTGATCCAAAACTGCGCAATGCGGGTGCGTACATTTCCCCCAGGACCATCACACCAAAGCAACAAAACACCACCCTGTGTGAAACCATTACAAAGACCTTTGTCTTACTCAGGGCTTTCCAGAAAGTTGGTCTGTGCAAATCAGGGTGTGTAAACTGCCCATTACATAATCACGATCTTACTTCCCTGACTGTAAGGAATTTGAGTTTTGGTGCCGTCGAGTCAGGGCAGTCGATGGCGGCCCCACTTCCCTACAAAGGAATGTCATTTCCTGTGTGCTGTGGATTGGCCCGTCCTCCAGTGCTGCCCCTAAACTGCTACAATGCTATGTGTTGAACCCCACCCCCGCTCCCCACAGAAGGCAGACCCCAGGGGGGTAGGGCTAATCAGACTGAGATGGTGTGTGCAAAACCCGCTTGGACCCCATGACACCCGCACACACCTGTGTGAGCAAGGGAGGTGTATCCCAATAGCTTGGAGAGGTCTGCTTGGGGGTTGGGGGGTAGATGGGGCTGGGGAGGAAGATCCCCCAGTTAATGCACACCACAGTAACCCCCCCTTAGCCTGCTGGGCTTTGACTCACGTAGACCACAGCGGCGTGACTCACACGCTCTAATTCCGCGAAGTGGCTCCCTTCTTCCTGATTCAGTGACTGCCTCGCCGGCCGTCCAGCTCCTGCCCATCTGCGCATACCGAGCTGACCCCCCTATAACCCCTCCTTATGCGCTCGGCAGCCAGCGGGCAAACGCCGTCACCCCTGAATGTCAGGCAATGTCACACCCTCCCTTCTAACCATCATTCCCGCGCTTGGCCGAGCTCCTCAAGGCCGCCTGTCAGTGTCACTGTGGCTGGTCCTTCATGCCAGGGCCTAAAACTCTAGAATGTTCTCTCCTTGACCGCACCACATTCTCTGCTTTTAAATCTGACTGAAAGACCTTCCTGAACTACTTAGATGTTTATCTTTTTTTTCTCCACCTCCTTACAAAGTGACCTTGGGTTTATGAAAGGCGCTATATAAATGTAATCCATTATTATTATTATTATTTATGGAAATCCCTACTACGACGTAACAAAATACAGTATAGCAGCATGTTCAGATAAGGAATAAAGAAAAATTAAACCGTTACTGGGCTAACAGTTCCTCAGTTACGCTAATTTGCTCCTTGTGAGCATGAACTGGATAAGCTGTTGAAAGATGTATGGATGGATGGATAATTTAGCTGCTTGGCAAACAGATTTATCCAAAGTGATTTATTTGTTTGTGGGATAATCACCAGCGTGTAACAGCAGGGCTCTTTATGTTAACCCACTACCAGCTGTCTTAAGAGTAAACGTTGAAATAAGGTCATAACTCAGTAGCCGAATTTACCACCATTTACCGATGGAGACGGATTTATATCGTTTCCTTGGATGATTTGTTTCGAACGGTCCTCATGCATGTGCCGACAACCGCGCTCCGGAAAATCACTTCGGCCGCGTCCGTATTGGAACGTTAATTAAAACGATTCCGCTACATAAACCACGAAAAACACGTGCATCTCTCTATATTTTACCACAGCGCACCGTGCCAGTTTTTCTAGCACAGATTCCACCGCTATACCTACTAACGTTGTGGGTAACGAATACAAGAGATTTGACCCTGGGATAAATAATGTCTTATCTCAAGGAAAAAAGCACGAGTCTGGAGTACTACTACTGCTTTTAGGCCTACTGCTACCACTACCACCACCAACGATAATAATAATAATAATAATAATAATAATAATAATAATAATAATAATAATTGGGATGCTGCAGCTAACAATGCTTGGACAACTAATAATATTTTAAATTACGTGTTTATGTTGGGGTGTCCTACCACTTCCTAAATTATATGTATACACAATTGAAAATAAGGAAAAACAAATAGGCTTATCTAATCTGACGCGTTTATAATAAACAAGGGTGTACTGATCCCTAAAAGTCTGAAACAAAGAATGCAAATTAGTTCCCTTGAACACTTATGTGGCAATTATTTGAAGCACAACTGTTCTTTGGCACTGCAAATACAGATCTGTATGACCCCTCTGTCCCACAGCAGGAACAAGAGAGATCAAGTTTTTACTGATTCACAATTATTCTTGGCAACGATCCCTTAAATACTGATGTTCCGTCTCTTGTCCTCTTGAACACACGAACAATCACACCTTAAAGGGTTTGTTTTTAAAACAATCACTGCACTTCACTGCAAAAACACTTAAGTTTATCGAGCGTGACATGCGTACGATTTGCGGGCGGATTTTAACGCGTTTAGTGCAATGTAATTTTGGAGGTCATTCTTGCTATTCCAAAAAGTTTGAGAAGCCGATGCCGAAAGTGGTGGGGATGGGAGCAGAGGGGACCTTTTTCTCACCTTGAAACCTGAATGGCTCGAGTTGCATCCAAAGGCAGAGGTCTTCGTTATCGCAGTCGCAGCGCCACGGGTTGCCGCTCAGGCCCAGGGTGCGAAGGGCAGGCATGGTGATGTAGGAGGTGATGTTCAGGAGAGTCAGGTTGTTCCTGCTGATGTCCACCACCTGCAGCCCCGTGTTCTCCGCGAAGGCTTCCGGGTGAACCTCCGACAGACCGGGGTTGTCCGTCAACCTCAGCATCACCAGGCCGACCAACGCACTGAAAGTCCTGTCGTCTACCACCGTCAGCGCGTTAAAGGACAGGTCTAGGAATGCAAGCTTCCGGAGGTTCCCAAAGGTGGATTCTAAGATCTCTGTGAGGGAGTTGTTGCTGCAGTCCAGGTACACTAAGTCGGACAAGTAGTTGAGCTCCAGCGCTGGAAGCTCCCTAATGAGATTGTTGGAGATGATGAGCTGGCGGGTGGCTAGCGGTAGGCTGAGGGGAAACTCAGTCAGGTGTTGCCCGGAGCACTGGACCACGAGCTGTTCGTCGCACACGCATCTGTCCGGGCAGCCCGCGGTAAGAACCGGGGAGGGTGCCACCCCCATCACAAAGATCAGCAGAAAGACAAGCCGCAAGGACTGCGCGCTGGGATCGTGGAGACGCATGCTACCGCCGAGGGCTTCATTAACTCCGTCTGGATAGGACCACAAATCACTCCCGCATTCCTCATTGATCTGTATTGCTTGATGTGCAGACTATGACTGTCTTTGTCCTGTGGAGAGAAAATTATAACTGTCAAACTGTGTGCCTTACCGCCCGATCGCAGTAACGCACACACCGAAGTCCTCTTTTATTTCCGAAGATGTCTGAATAGCAAGTCAAATGTAGTGCCTTCCGAAATGCCATAGCTTCTGTCTCTTCTCAAGACGACTTAAAATATTTATTCTTTGCCATCACTGCGAAAACTGTTTTGCTTTTCACTTCGCTTAAAAAAGAAATAATCTACTTATTTCCTCAGAGACTGTCGCTGTTATTCTTACACGTCCGTCCATCTCCTGATTTCTGTTAGAGTGCGATAACTGTGACTCCGAAATTAGCTGTCTTGCATTTCAAGTGCGAGAACATTTATATGTGCGTGCTTGTTTATTACAGCTTCTGTTGACCGGTCTGCCTATTTCCAACGCAGCTGTGTGGATCGGCAGGGAGAGATACCCTCTCTCTCTCTCTCTCCCTCTCTCGCTGTGTGTGTGTGTGTGTGTGTGTGTGGAGAGAGAGAGAGAGAGAGAGAGAGAGAGAGAGAAAGAGAGTTGGTGGAGTGGGACATGCCAGTACAATCCAGACAGTCGCTGTCACCCAAGCGGGATATCTACAGCTGTGACGTAACCAGGTGTAGACTGTTTATAACACCTCAAATGTGATGCACGCCCACAATAAATAACCTAGATGTGCGAAATTTACTAACAAATGTAAAGGAATAGCCTGGTCATATACAGCTCGCCTTATAAAAATAAAGAATAAAAAAAACACAGAACCTTCTTCTGTCTTCCCTAAAGAGGGTATTAATCCTACCGCCTGGCACGGTGTCTCAGCCCCGGACATACTGAGGCTTATCAGTGTTCCTCTCACTGCTTCAGACACTGTCTCCCGTCAGTCAAAACACGTTACTGGTACCGGACCCACTATTAAATACATCGTTTCATTAAATATACAGCCTCTTTGCTGTATTGTGTTCTCACGAGCGCCGATAAGCACCTCCAAGACAAATACTTTCGATTCAAGAAATCTGTTCAATTTTCACGCGCGTTGTTCCTACATAAGGAATCGTCACTACGGATGAAAGACTAAATATGGAGAAAAAAACGTCGTGAATCATTTCATTGTGTAACAGATATGACTGCTACAGTGTACAATGCGCCTGTTTCCCCTGTCACGGTATAAATCCTGTCCACCTAAAAATGCAGCGGGGATAGTCATGTGCCCAGTTTGGGACAGTTGGCTGAGAGAATGCAGGGACCTCACAGTGGGAACAGCGCTTTTTGTAGTTAGAGGATTTCATTATATCCAGGTGACGATTCAGCTCCCTTGAGTGCCTGGTCGCTCTGCGAAGGCTTCAGCTAAACAGCGTTGCAACTGCTGCTGTAGTTGCAGTGGCGAGCCTGGGGGTGGGAAGGAGGGTGTGTTTTTGTGTGTGTGTGTGTGTGTGTGTGTGTGCAGGCTCGGTGGGTCCAAAGATGTGGGTGGCTCGCTTAAAGTGCGTTACAGGGGTGGGCTGGCAACAAAAAATCAGTCGGGGTGGGGGGTCCGCCTTGGTACATTTTGCCAACAGCCGGGTGCTTTAATGGGCAAAATTTCCACCAATAGTTTGTACAGGCAAACACAACGCATGGTAACTTGTTGCTTTTTGCTCCATATTATCTAATATACTTTCCGTTTGTAACATGAAAATGTAATCACTGTGACCTCAAAGTTAGGCAACGTTTTCATCGTGTCTGCGGTGTTCCACTACTAGTAGCCTAATAGCCCAGCAACTTGTAATTCTGAAAGTATTTCAGGATTTTAAACATAATATTTGAAGTAAGCCTTGATGTGCAGTAAGCTTTGCACATAGTCATTGGTAACATCGGTGGAAACAGGAAAATAACTCGATATGACTCTCACCTTAGGTGAGGAATTTATCAAGCTGTTTAATATCAGACTGGGAAACTGCAGAATACAGCCCAGTCTTGACCGTTATACTGTACGCATATTAAGGATAGAGCACAGAATGTTTGCAAAAAAATAATATTAGGGGCCCGCAAGAGTCTAAATTGTTTTTTGTTTCTGAAGATTTGAAGATATCCTTTCATAATTTTGGATAAACATACGAAGAGCAACACATTATAGCCATAATTATCGTTTTTTAAGAAAATATGGTCTTTATTTCCTTTGGATCCCCTGGAGCCACCAGTGCGTCTTTGTCCATTTTTATGTCTTATTACCATTAATTAAACATGGTAAATAATCTATTTGAGATAACCTTATGGCTATGTGATCCCTGCCAACATGATCCGATATGCTTCCCAGATAAAAGTCTGATTAAGATGTTAACTTTAACTGGCAACACGCAGAGTAAATAGGGCTATGCTGGCTCATTAGTATAACTTTACCTTTTGGATGCTGTCCACGTTCTTCTTTTGCAGCTCGTAGTGGCTCTACAGCTGTTGTGGAGGTAGACGGTGTTACTTTTTAATGTCAGTGTCACCTGTCTGCAAGAACAAGAAACCGAACGCGTCAGAACTTTGCTCGTTTATAGCCGACATACACTGTCAGAAAAAAAGTGCCACTTCATACCTTTTGCGGGTATAATTACTTGTCACTGGGCCTGTACTCTCAGTGGTCTGCCGGTTATTGCCAACCGGTAGGTGGACCCTAAATGTACTTTTTAGTTTAATTTAAGGTACAGTAAAGACTCTGAGGAACATTTTTGTACAGTTGTGGTTATATTAATTTGTTTGTACATTGAGGAACTAAACCTGGGTTATAACTTAGTCATTTTGTTCAATGTGAATATCCTATAAAATGTAACGGACTTTACAAGACACATGGGCTGTACGCAATGCGTAGACGTTTTTTCTTCGCAACGTTAAATTACCTGGTGTTTCATTTACAGGGGATCATGATCTGCTTTGCTGTGATTTCTTCTCTGGGTGTCACATGTGCTCCTCTCATTTACTGTATCCCTCGCAGTGTCCACAGTTCTTTTTCTTCATTGTCTTTCTTCAGATGCTGTTTTTGGGGCTGACCTTCAGCTTATTTACGCTGAGCTGTTTGTTTGGAAGATAAGTGCTGGGATTTTACTGACCTGTAGGTGTTACTTGCTTGAGCTTGTTTTAACCCCAGTTGGTGGCAGCTGCATAATCTTCATATGAATATGACGTGCGACCGGAGGAAGAAGCAGCTGAGGACAGAGTTTTATCTATATCACCATGTACTTAAGCAGATCATAATCCATAAATATTTAATCCCTAGTTCAGTAAAATCATCTAATTCTCCTGACATCTTGACCTATTAGAGCACAGAGAAAACTACTGAATAGAATAGTGTACTTTATTCCCCCCCATGGGGAAATTTTATTTTCATTTGCACCATCTTGCTCTCCATGAGACACACCGTGCTCAAGGGCCCACAGGCATGACCATTCTGCTGAAGCTGGGCTCAAACCAGCAATCACAGGCAAATAGGGTAAACCTGCTGACTCATATGCTGTGGCTGTGCTGTTCACTGCATGTAAGAAGTTAATTTACTGCGATATAAGTTGCCAATATGGTAACTATATCTTAAAATATTTATATATCAACTCACAATTTTTGTAGACATACTTCAAAGTGTAGAATTTGATATATTTGAAAATCAAGTACCTGCGTGCTTAATGTTTGCCTATATTTGCCAAGATGATAAGTATGAATTTCTGCAGGCTAATTTTTTAAACAATGAAATATACTATTTTGTGGGAATTGTCTTAACGGTTTACAATCATGGGCACCTCACATGAGAACAGCGGTAGAGGTCAGAAAACCTCACCTGAAGTTCTCAGTAGCACAGGTACTCATAACACGACGGCATCATTTCCCCACCAGAGCCGTCACAAGAGAATCAACTGTGGTCTTGTGCAGCTCCTGTTACTCTTTGATTTATTCATTTTCCCTAAAAGTGCGTCACCTGTATCGGTTTAAAAAGATCTTCTTTCTGCTGAGTAATTGCTGTTAACTTGAAACGTAGACATATAGACCTTTTCCACTCAGTTTTCCACTTTTTTTTTGGTGGGCGGGGTTACCATAGAGCAGTGTTTTTCCCAACCCAGCCCTCGGGGATCCAGAGAGAGTCCTCACTAAGGAGCTGGGAGGCAGCAAAAACATGAACCGTCTGCGGGTCCCAGAGGTCCAGGTCCGGAAACATTGCCATAGAGTAACTGCTTCCTGCCTGGTTTTGTGCGTTTTATTGTTGTCATTCCAGCTGCTGGGTCGAGGGTTTTGCACACACACATTCTTCATTACCTCTGCCCTTCGAAGGTATCTCGAAGAAGGAAAAAAAAGGAAATATCATTGTCATCATTTTTCCAAAAGAACTGGTCCATTGATTCACAGCCAGGCTGGAATCCAAATGGTTTTTGCTGAATCTTATAGTCTAGACCATTGGGGTGGAATTTCTTCTCAGGCATCCAGGCTGAGGCTTTTTCTGGGGGGCAGAGATATGTGACACAGTAGCAGAGCAAAAGGGTAGGGTCCCCTAAAATCAATTTGCCTCCCCCACTCCGCATTTTACAGTTTTTCTCAATTGCTTTGGCACATTTCATGAAACATGCTTAACATTCACACAGCTATAGGAGCATTTCTCAAAACAGTTCATGCATGTAGCACAACACTATGGTTTAGCTGCAAAAGCCTGTAAGTTACACAAAACAATTAACACGTGTCTCAAAAGCAAATAATTCCACCAATGAATTCGTGAGTGCCACCAAAGTGAAAAGTACAATCTGCATCGTTTTAACCATGAGAGTCAGTTCCCACTTTATCATTGCGACAGACTGATTGTATTTCTTTAGCAAACTGATACTTATTCATGTCAAAGACACCAGTTTCAACATTGCAAGGCTCTACATTACAGTATGTAAAGTTTACTTGCAAGAGAAAGCACTCGCATGCACATGTAACAACTTCGGATCTCAAAACACACCACAATAGCAAACAATAAAGTCGCACAGCTCTGTATAACACAAAAACAGCAACATGGCAATATAAAAACAACAAAATGTAATATGGCAACCAAAACACAACAATGCCGTATCACTGCAAATTATGGAATATATTTCTAAATCACTTTTAAAGCTTGGTTAATTGTTTTGCATGGGGTGGCTAACACAACGACCACATACAAATATATTTCTGGGTGTAAAATTATTACACTACATATTACGTATTAACTACATAATCAATTTTGACCAACTAAACTAAAGCAACTGAAAATTGTGCCGAATTATGGCAATTGTACAAACCAGTCGCATATATTTACTGAAATATCTGGAAATTTGCGTGAAGCAATGAGAAATGATGTTCTGCAGTGCAGAAGTGACATTACTGTGTGGAGACCACACTTGATATTTTGTAAATGTTAATTGTGATTTGAGAAATGCCACAAAGCAATCAAGAAAAACTGTAATTGATTCTGAATGATGTTAATTGCAGAATGCAGAACACAGTTTTCTCAATTAAGACTTAATGTGAAGAAAGCTTTATACATAGCAACTCATCACTTCTGCGGGAAAAAGGGAAAAAATGTGACATTACTCCAAGCACTTTTATTAGGCATGAGGTGATTAGATGGCTTGGTACCAGACACAGACACTGCAGAATACAGCAGCCAGGACCATTACTGTGTGCATATTAACAAAAGAAGGCTGTGTTTTGGAAAAATATATCAAAATTTATAGATCATAAACACCTGAACCAATTTAGTGAAATAGTATAAATTAGAGGCATACATTTTACTATAACTTATTTATTATGACATTAACATGGCCTTTTATATTGTATAAATTATAGAGGGAAGTCAATAACAATCGAATGCTGCCCATTCCTGCAGCACTATCCCCTGGAGAAATGATATATCCACCGAAGTAAAGAGCTCCTCAAAGTGGACCTGAGTCGTCCAGTTGTTTTCCAAAACATCTTTGCAGCCACCCAGTAGTCTCTCTCTATGGCTTCTCCAAATTCCTTCCATGTATGAGCCTTTGTCTTTGCAGTTGACTTCGCTGCAGCCTTTCTGGCCTGGCTCTACCTTGCAGTTGCTCGGTCCTGCAGGCCTCCCTCTTCATCCTGGCAGCTTCCTTCACCACAAGTGGGTCCCCACATTACTCGCATCGCAGGCACCCACTGCCTTTTGGCCACACCAGCTGTAAGACTTCTAGGCCGTCAACATGGGACACTCACACTCGATGCTACCCGATAAGTTTTTCTGGAAGTGTGAACCACCACATCGATCTTGTGCAGAGGCACCCAGCAAACTCTGACTGCTCGTCTCAGTCGTCCGGGTCCATATGACTTCTTCTCCATTCCAGTCTTCCCAGTGAAGGACTCTGTGTTCCATGTGAGCACTGAAAAAGGAGTACAGAGTCCACTGTCAATACCTTGCACACCATTTTCCCAAAGCTAATGTTCCTTACAAAGTTCTAGTCCATCTGGGTCATGCCCACTCATTTCTGCTGCCCTGGTAGCACCGCATTTGATCCCCACCCTTCATATTGAGGGGGTGTGAGCCCACAACATGGCTTCACCTGGCCACCAGGGGGCAGCAAGCATTGACCCCAGGCCTCACTCCAAGATGGAAACCATCCTCTTCTGGGCAGGGCACGCTTGTTATTTTTGATACCTTTCATTAAGAGTCTTTGTTGGATTGTAGTTTGTCTGGACTGTGGGAGGCCCTATCAGGAGCTCGCGCTCCAGGTGACGCGGCTCTGTGGGTCATCAAAGCGTACAAGCTTCTCCACCACACCAAGGTCGAGATCTTCGTAGGGGAGAGTAGGAAAGAAATAGCAACAATTCTGTCAAATTCGAGTTTCCTTGGTGACCAGCAGCAAATGTGGCTGACAGATTGGACACAAACTTTCCCTGGTGTGAAGTAAAGTCGATATACTGATTATAGCTTCATGATTATTAACCATGCCTCAAATGGCAGGTCAAAGTCATGCACTTAATTACGTAAAACAGATGAATGGGATGCTGTGTCCAAATGAATGATTTAAGGTGATCTGCACCCATTTCAATGACCTCTTTGATACGTAGTGACTGTTAAAAAATCTGAGGAGACACCAATGGTTGGGACCTGTAATCCGATTGGCTACTTTGGTTAGGCCCTGATTGGCAGGTTGCTGTGTGAGAGAAGATGTAGAGAGATCACTCGCTGATAGACAGGACCATGCCGTTTGACTCATCCGTGGAAGGTACTATCTTTTACTCCCTGTTAAATCTGTCATCGGGTGATTTGTTATGCAAATGTTGTCAGATTCGGTTGTAGAAGCAGCTCACATGCTTGCAGAAGATTTTTTTGCTCTGAACAGACTGAACACAGTAACGTAACAGGGCTATGCCAGAATTCAGGTCCTGCTTGAATTAATTTTATCTATTAATATTTATTTAACAGTGACACAAAGCAGTCTGAGAAAGCAGTGTCAGACAGTTCCTGGAGCAGTTGGGGTTAAGGGCCACGCTTAAGGGTCCAATTGTGACATGACTCTGCCAGCCATGGGGACTGAACCACAGGGTAATCACTGCGGGGAGGCACTGACTTGTAACCAGAAAGCTGCGGGACTAGGATCTGCACTGCAGGTGTACCTCTGAGCAAGCATAGTTTAGCAAAAAAGGTGAAAATTGTTGTTAAAAGCATTTTCATAAATAAGCAGTTTGTTTTTAAAGCTGGTGTGCTCCTTTTTGCTTGAGTTGGGCTTATGGCCACGGGCGCCCCCTGCTGGTTGTTTCGTCATTCATTTTCCTGCAAATTTAGCTGAACCGACAATTATAATTACACTGCATTTATTCTGAGATCTGACGGTCTGCAGCCTTGGAGATGCGCATCACTACTGCTGGCATAACAGCACTATATATACCCGGTATGTGTGGAAAGTTGGGTTTTAAGTCGTGTTCTAGTGCAGACAGGCTGTTCTGCAGCGAAGCAGGTGGGAGTATAATTAACTCCAGTGGCCGAGTCTCTGCTGGGCCTGCGGCAGCACCGGGAAGTGCTGATTCAGGATGGGGGGAACCTGCTTCGTGAGGCCGGAGGCGAGGAGGGAGAGTCGCGAGTGGGGGATGCGGACAGTAAAAGTCACCCAAAGCAACACTGCCAAAAGGCAGCCAGGCAGCACCTTCGGGCTGTTAGAAGGGCATTCTGGGAGTGGGTACAGGACCCAGTGAGAATGTACTCACTCATCAGTAACCGGTAATGCGTAAAAATGGTGAGGACATTCCTGGATAAGCTGCATGAGGGTGAAACAAAAATAAACAAAATACAGATACAAACACCTACTTCAAATCCTCTTGTCACTGCACCAGAAGTGAAAAATGCTTGATTTGGGTAGAAGCTATGCAGCAGTAATACCATGACCTGTGAGTTAAAGGTCAGTGACATCACTGCCTACAACTGTGTAATCAGGCCGCCTTTTCGGTTTGCAGCAGAAAGCGGCTTTCATATCTCCAGCGGTCAGCACCACAGCACATCCTGATGGACACTGTGATCGAAATGCAATCGTTGCCACGGACATGGTGTTTAAAAATGTAACCTACATAGTGTTTTATAACAAGGACACAGACAAGTCTTGCCATGGACATGTTTGTCAGTGCACAGTGTTGATGATCCCTGTAAATTGCAACACTAATTGTAAATAGAGATTTTCCCTTTTATTGATTATTGTACATTGTACAATATAATAAACTGTGCACACAATAAACTTTAAAATATTAAATCAAGCTCACAAAATCCCTTTTAGAGTGATTCAGAGCTGCATGGCAGTATCTGAGGCAATGATACTTATTTATTATTAAAAAGTTGAACCCATAACCAAATGTTTTTAATTCGACTTCAGGGGGTGTTCCACGAATTTTCTGGTTAGTGGGAAAATTTTTCCCAAACATAAGAACTGTCCAGTATGAGGAAAGGTAAGTGAGGTTCCTATTGGATAGTCCTTACATTTGGCTTAAATTAGCTGGCTAATGAAAAATCCTACTTTGTGGAGTTCCTTCCAGGTTTTCTCACTTAGCTGGGTTAACATAAGCTAGAGTCTGCCAGTCCCTGGAGCAACTGGGTTTAAGGGCCTAGCTCAAGGGCCCAGTGGTGACATCACTCAACCAACCCAGGGATTTGAACTGGCAACCTACTGAGTCCCAAGCCACAGAACTAACACGACAAATGATTTTTTTTTTGTTTTGTATCTTTTTGTGAATTACATACGCCAATATTTGCCTGTTTGCGCACATATAAATGTTTGAAAACATCCTCAGCTTTGATGACCAATTTAATGTTACCTGGTGTAGGCACTGCCTGGTGATCCAGAGAAGACAAAGAGGGCACACTGTAACTCACCACAGTTCCCCCACCATCTGTCCCCATGCCTTTGTCTCCCTTACCTTCAGCTTCTCTCTGCCAAACCTCCACCAGACCTGTGCCTTACCTGAGCAATTCTTCTGTCCCTGGTGTAAAATGGATGAATCCACCATAATTCTAACAGTGAATTCCAGTCCTGGTACAGTGTCAAGTCCTTTACAAAACCAGATATAAAAATATAACATTATAAATTATAAGAATATGCCAAATTAATACAATATGCAACATATAATTTTGTTTTTATCTCTCAGCACAACCTGTATGCACCCCTGTACCTCACAGACTCCCTAACCCCCTCTGCTAAATGTGCACCAGGACTCTGCCACACTTTCAGTTCCACTTTATACTGGGGCCAACTGAAACCTTGCACTGTTCCTTGCACTGATACCTTCCTTTTTTACAGTAAAACCTATTACAGTAACAAAGGTCATGAAAGTCTCTGCCAAAAAATATCACATTTAGTCATAAAAATTAGTCTTTTGTTTATTGTGATATATATATATTTTTTAATTGTTTCCTTTTTGCTTCTTAATGTCAATAAGAATTGTCACTCAATTTGTGTCTTGTAGTTGCACATCTTCACATTGCTGGAACATGTTAAGGAGCAGCCAGTGCTGCTTGCTGCTACGGTCAACAGTCATGCTGCCTGAATAGGGAGAGAGACCCCTGTGGCAGGATGCCACATGACATTAGCTTCTCCTAGGCCATCTTGTCTGAAATGGAGCAGTTTGAAGATTGACTGAAAGATACAATAAACCATCAAGCTAAACATAACTATAAGATATTTTTCTTTCCATCATATTATATATTTATAATTTTTGTAATTGCTGTACGTCAGACTCCAACTATCCCAATACCTCGCTAGCCTGTCAGTCATTGGTGGAAGTTCCCTGATTTTGCAAACATTCATTGTACATACATTTGCAAATGGCATTTTTTCCACTGTCATTTATAAATCACACTAGACTTGCATTGCAAAATTACAATCTCTGCATACATTTTTAATACTTTGGTCTAATAAAGGAAGCATATTGCAGCCTAATGTTCAGTTCCTTTCTGTTTACACCCATTTTTCTGATGTGCAAAGAACTTAATTAGGTAAATGGGTGCTGTGATGCCCGGCTCGTCCGATCCTCCCGTGTGCCACGCCCCCTAATTACCCCTGTGTGATTCCCTGATTGTCTCCAGCTGTGTCTAGTTACTTTGATTAGTCCTGTGTATTTAAGTCCTGGTCTTACCTGTTCCCCTTGTCAGTCATTGATGTTAGTTGGTGTTGGTCAGATGTTTCCCCGTCCGTGTTCCCTGAATAAATCCCCGTTTTTTAGTATTTTGCCTGCTCGCCTGTTTCCTGCCTGCCTGCTCGCCGCTCCCGTTACCCGGCGAGCGTAACAGGTGCCACTTTACAATAAGGCTGCCCCTATAAATGGATTATAGATTGTTTATAAGCAGGTTATTAGTTAGCTTGTAACACTTTGTAAATCATTAAAAGACAATTATAAACAAGTTGTACCAGTTTTCTTTTTAATGAGTTACTACCATTTATAAGAGGCAAGCCTCATGATTTCAGGTCTGGTATCCTGTCCCTGAGCCTCCGTGGTTGCCTGAGGTGCTTAATAAAAGCTGGTTTCCTCCAATGTTTGTGTGCAGAACTCTGTTTGTTACCAATTGTCTACAAATGCTAAAATAATAACATGCTAACATATGCTTTTTACACGGCTAGTATACAGGGACATGTAAAACGAAAGATCAGAGCATCCCAAAACAGTGGAATTCCACTGCAATAATATCGGTGAAACTATGGGAATTCTTTTAAGTAACAGATTACAGTGGATGGGGTCCTTGGATTCAGCAGAGATCACCAGGAATAGCACACATTGCTCCAGACAACGAGACTGACTCACATGCTCTTTAATGGTTCAGTCTTGTATCTGAATGGGGAGGTGGGCCAAGGCCTCAACCTGCTGCTGAAATCTGATCGATCGGATTGTGCTTTTGTACCTTTGCCCTGCTTCCTTTGCTTGATGGAATGTGGTTCATTTTTGCTGCCGCTTATTTAATTTCCCCCTTCTTTTCAGGGATACCCTCAATGCAGAAAGATTATCCCACCAAAATAAACCCCTGCAAATTCCAATGAAGCACCCAAAGTTTCTCTAACTTTTCATGCTTTTCTATTTTGATGTTTTTTCTTACTTTTTTGCTATTTTGTAGTCCTGTGCTGTTAATGTTTGTGATTTATAATTACTTTGCAGGCTGGCATTCGGTTTGTTGTTAGTTTAAGCCCATTAACATTGTGAATTCTGTGCACTTGCTCTTTGACCAATATTCACCTACTGTATCATTAAAAACATTCTCATTTGTCTTATTTCCTTACGCAGTTAAGAAATTGAACCTGACAGACTCTTCACTGCAGCCACAAGGATTCAGATGTTATTTTGTGTTTCATATATAACATTTCTAATGTTCTGGAAACTATTTTGTCTTTGTTAATGACAGACACTTGGAAACATATTGGTGACCCCCCCCCACTGATTAAATTTATTGAGAGGAGGGGGATTCCCATACTGAAGTTTGCTCTGCCAGGGTTTTGAAATGTATACGAATATCAGGGACAAATTGCTGCATGGTTTTAGAAGAATTATTTTTCAGAACCACCAATTGTTATCATTTGTCAGGTAATTGTGTTTGTGTATCACAGTTCAGACATCCTGCAGTTTGTCTGATTAAACACAACAGTGGTTAATTCTAAGTAGAGAAATATGTAAACTGTAATTTGAATCTAAACATAACTGATAATTGCACAAAGTAATTACAGTTTAATAATTTATAATACGTTAGAATTACAGTGCATTTATCAAACAAGGAGGATGCAGATACGGCCCAGAGCTGAACTAGAGGTAACATGAACATACCGGACCGGAGTTGAACTCCGATGTGATATGGATCCGGCCTGGAGTTGAATCGAAGGTGACATGGATCTGTATCGGATCCAACCCAGGAGTTAACATATGTGTCAGATCCAGCCCGTGCTCACCCACTGCTGGATATGATTGGTCATGCCAAAAAACAAAGAGCTGGATCCATGTCCTAAATCTGGGCCAGAGACCACATCCGGCCTGCGTCTGGGCCAGCGACCACATCCGGCCTGCGTCTGGGCCAGATACCACATCCGGCCTGCGTCTGGGCCAGCGACCACATCCGGCCTGCGTCTGGGCCAGAGACCACATCCGGCCTGCGTCTGGGCCAGAGACCACATCCGGCCTGCGTCTGGGCCAGAGACCTCATCCGGCCTGCGTCTGGGTCAGAGACCACATCCGGCCTGCGTCTGGGCCAGATACCACATCCGGCCTGCGTCTGGGCCAGCGACCACATCCGGCCTGCGT
>JAODJX010000047.1:16905171-16920815 GCA_026776945.1 Isichthys henryi | reverse complement strand
GCCTGCGTCTGGGCCAGAGACCACATCCGGCCTGCGTCTGGGCCAGATACCACATCCGGCCTGCGTCTGGGCCAGATAGATTTTGCTGTCTGGGTAGAGGATTACAGCTCCACCAATTCTTAAACCAACTGACAGTGTTGACACTTTCCCAACAGCTTGTCATTTCAATTCATCCATCCATCCATTTTCCAACCTGCTTATCCTACTGGGTCGCGGGGGGTCTCGGAAGCAATGGGCACAAGGCAGGGAACAACCCAGGATGGGGGGGCCAGTCATTTCAATTCGCAGTCATTTCAATTCAGTATGTAGCATATGTAGGCCTTCATATTTAAGGACATCGATAACAGAAAAGTAGTGCAAAGCAAAGGTTATTTGTTTAAGTTTCATGAATAAAGTGGAGGACAGTAGTACAAAGATGGCAGCGTGCAGTGGGGAAAGTATGCGGTAACGTACTGAATAGTTTGATTGAACTTCTTCACCTCATGGATTGCAACATAGCGATCAAACCGGAGCTCAAAGCAGCACAGGGCAGACTGGGGCTCCTGAGGACAGCGGGCTGGAGGAGGGAAGCACACCGGCTGAGGGGAAGAAGGAAGCAACAGGCACAGAGGCAGAAGATTGGCAAGCGGGCCAGCCTGTTAGCCTGGCTAAAACTTAGGTGCTCCGCAGCTGATAGGAGGGCACTGCAGGGGGGAAAAATCTGCTCAAAAGATCACACACAGCCGTCTTCCGTCTACTTTACATCAACAAACGCAGAAGCAGGGTGTTCTGCTTATCAAGGACCCCACCCACCATGCATATGGACTGTTTTCCCCCCTCGCCTCAGGCAGAAGGCTGTGAAGCATCAAAACCAGAACATCAAGGCTTAGAGACAGCTTCTTCCCAGAGGCTGTGAAACTCACAAATTCGCTACCTCAGTGACTGACTGACCTCAATGCCCCTTTACTTCAATCCTCTGTTGTGCCTCTCCTGCTATTGTGCTGCTCTCATTCTTGTAACAATGTTGCTCCGTAACTTTCTATTGCATGTTGCTGGACCTGAGTCACAAATTTCATTCTCTTCATGTGTCAACACGTTAAGAATGATAATAAATGAACCTTGTACCTTGAAGTAATGTTAAAACGACCTTTTTGACCCACTAGTATGAATCAGATTTTTTTTTTTTATCGTTGACATTTCCTAAATATTAGTCTTTATTGGGAAACGTTTTACTTGAGTGGGCACAAATACTTAGTAGAAACTCAGTTTCTCCTGAAATACAAATCATGAAATATAGCAGCTACATGAGATAAAAGACGCGTCGATTCATTAATGGTGAACGAACGTGAGATCAGTATTTCACTTGTGCTATTCATGACATGTTTCTTCAGTAGTTCTTTAGTACTTCACAAAGTGCTGTACATAAAAATTTCACATTAAAAATGACCATACCAAAGAGAATATGAGACAACATGAGAGTAAAAAGAAGACTTGTAAAATATATTACAAAACAAAGCCAAGCAGCGTTAACTCTGCTCTATACGTATAAACGATGTTCTGGGCGATGGCAGGAAGGAAAACTCGTATCTAAAAAATGACTCTCGCTTGCCGTAGTGACGTTGTGACTTACGCTGGTCTCGCCCACTGCTCCGTACATAATTAATTTTGAAGAGCAGTGACTCTCTGTCTGTGCAAGGCGAAGTTATTCTGCGCTGTACCTGCAGTTTTTCCAGGTATATTGCAATTTTTTTCGTTCATCCGAAATTGCAACGTCTTAAACATCCAATAAAGACAAGTGTAAACGATCGCGTGTATTTTCGCGCGGTCGCTTTGGCTGTCCTTGGGTACAGGTCACGGTGATAAATTGAGGTCGGAGTGACTGTTGAAGTGTGAAGTTAGACGTTGTTAGTTAATAGTTTATATCATTTTCGTTATCAGTGACGGAATGAAAAACTACAGTGAACTTTAAGCGTATTTTACATTTTTCGTGTTCATTAGTCTTTCCAATTAACTTTTTAAATGGTCCGTCATGTATTTTATACTTATGGATTGCATTGTTTGATTGTACGGGAAGTGACTTAAGTGTACTTTTAGGCGTCTGAGTGGGACAATGTTAGTATACTTTCCGACGGAATGGCGCAGAGCCGCAGAGCTTTGTTCTATAGTCCTGTCTCCTCTTTGTCCGCCCATACCTGTTCAGAAATGTTGTAGTTGCGTGTATGTGCGCAGTTAGTTTATAGTTTAATTGATAATGAATTTATCAAGGATCGCATTTAGAAAATAAATGTGCGGTTGCTGTATGGCGCACGAATCACGCGTCACACCACATCCCTTTGCTGTGGCTTTGAGAGGAACAGAGATAAAAATGGAACAATCTAACGAATTCTGATCCGCGGTGCGGAGTTCAGTTTTGCTGAAGGAATCGCCGACCTTTGGCATCAGCGATTCAAAGACGGATTCGTGGTTATTAAAAATTAATGAAGAGAGCAATGTTTCAAGAGCAGGTAGATTTAATGAGTGATAACGTGGAAGTGTTATTTCCATCTTCAACATCCAGTCATTCTAATAGACTAAAGCTTTAGTTTGATTTGATTTTAGTTTGATTTTGATGTTTCTTGGTGTATTTTATATATTTTGTAAATGTAAAAAGTAGTGTGTTCACCCATTTTCTAACCGCTTATGCTGTGCTGAGAGACCTCAACACTCACACACTACAGATGGGATTCGAACCCCCTACCCTAGAAGTGTGCTCCAGGAGTGCTACCTAAAGCAGTACCCCAATTTAATCTCTACAGCCTTGTTGGTTTCTCTTCGAGTCTTTTGTTTACCTTGCATTTCATTCATGTCACCAGGATGGGTGCCATGTCAAAAGAATTCGGCTTTGTGATTCTCACCGGAGCTGCTAGCTTCGTCATGGTCGGCCATCTGGCCATCAAGGTCATGCAGGCGCGCAAGAAATACAAGGTGGAGGTAAGAACGAGAGAGAGGGTGCCTCACAAAAACTGTTCATAAATGAGTAAACCCTGGATGGATGAAATCAGTGACTCTGTGTTTGGGACAGTACCCCCAGATGTACAGTGACGATCCTGACACCGGCAAGATCTTTAACTGCATCCAACGTGCCCACCAGAACACGTATGTACTGTAAAGTAGCCCTGCAGTAGGTCAGTATAGCCTATAAATTGCTGGTAACTGTACTGAAAGTTAAGTGGTACCTTAAATCAGTTCATTGGTTATTAATTGGAAGTAATTATAAGTAGACTCCTAAGCTGGTGCACGACTTTGTTCACAGTTTGGAGACGTATCCTGCCTTTTTATTCTTTCTGGCGATAAGTGGACTACACAACCCTGTGAGTATTAATGTGCATGCATGAGTGTGCGTGCATGGGCAACGCTTTCGCTATTTTCAGTTGACTTAACAGCTGTGCGCCTTCTGGACGGATGCTTTCTTATTGCCGTGTGTGTGTGTGTGTGTGTGTTTCCTCCACAGCGCCTCTCCAGCGGTCTGGGGGTGATCTGGATTTTAAGCCGGGAGGCTTACGCATTTGGATACTCCACGGGAGGTAAAACTGCCTGTTTGCATACACTTTGTGCAGGTGCAGAGATTAGCGTTAGTCACAACATGACCTGAGATGATGCAGTGACCTGATTAATCAACGTTGTAGTCATGGAGACCTGAATACTGTATATTGTTTAAACACAGATATTCATCATGAAATCCCATCATGCCTTGGGTCCATAGGTGGAACATGAAGCATATGCTCTCTATTTCAGAACCAGAGAAGAGGAGGTATGGCGCTTTGGCGAGCGTGGCTCTTCTTGGACTGGTTGGGTCATCAGTCAATGTTGCCGCAATCCTTCTGGGTTGGGGAGGCAGGAAATGTTGTTAAGCACCCCCCACCCCATTACCATAATGAGGGATTGGCTAAAAGGCTAAAAGAAAAAAACCTTTTGTTTGTTGTAATATTTTTTTGAATTTGGATTAAATATGTTGAGTACAATCTTGTGCAGTCGTGTGTGTTTTAGTGTTTTGGGACCAGCAATACTTTGCATATCTTGTATGTATTATGTATTATATAGTTTCATATACACACAAACATATACTTATTCCATATAAGCCATTGCATCACGGGACACACACATGTACACTGAGTAGGAAGACAAATCCAGTCTGTGAAACTGGAAGTAGGAGACTGAATCAAAGTCTAGGCTCGCGCAAGATTCTGCAGTCGATTACCTCCTTCAACCTTCTGGAAGTCTGAAAAGTTTAATGCCGTTAATGCGATCGATTAATGCATTATATGGTAGTTATATTTGTTTGCTTGATGTACATTCCCCAAATTAATTTCAGCCTTCTCCATGTAATAGTAAAAGTTTTATTAAATCCTGTCTCCAAAATTAGGAAACAATCTCAAGAAAGGTAATGGTTGATATTCCCTTGAAAATAGCCATAAACGGCATATTTCAGAGTGGATCTCATCTACGAGTCATTTAGCTCTGTGAATTAAAGCACTTGTAGTCAGTATTTACCCCACTGTTTCGGTCCAAGTCCTAATTGGAGCTCCTTTCTGCAGTTGCAGAATCTCCAATCCTGCAGAGCTTATGTAGCCCTTCATTTGAATTTGGCTGCTGTACAATGGCAGCGGTAGGTTGGACTTTGAGTCGCCGGATTGCAGCTTTGAGTCTCGCCTCTGTGTCTTTTGTGTTTCGCACAACATGGGCAAACAGGCCTAGATAAACAAAGACGGCCCTTTGGAATCAAGTTAAGGGAGAGAAGGAATATTAATATCCTCCAAAGATGATGGAACATTTGTGTGTTATTTTTAAACTGGCCACACTCATGTTTATGGTAATTCTGATCACATTGTGAAATGACTACAGGTTTATCTGTATTAGGATGGTGCCTTTAGTTAAAACAGGGGTTTGGGGTTTAACAGCTGGGTAGCGATGTGGGGTTGGGGGTTCTGATGCTGATCTATGTGCGGTTTGCATATATGTCCCATAGTCGTGTGGATTTGCGTTTCTCTGGCCGCCATTGACTGGTTGAAACCCTGTGTTAGATGACCAGTTATAAAATGGCTGGCTGGTGTCCTCAAACTTTAGAGCAGGATCTGGCGATCTTATGCAGAACGTGCTTCTGTGTATGTGGGTTTTCGCTGCAACTCCCTAATTAGATTACTAATTAGAGGACTGATTGGCTAAAGAGACCTCACACCTGGATTGGACAGCTGGCCTAAAGGTTATCCCAAAAACCTGCATACGCACCGGCCTGCTTTAGAGGAAAGCATGTGTAAGAACTATTTCTTATCTGAATGAATGCAGTGCTGTACGCTGTGTTTGGCCTGTAAATGCCATAAACTATATTACTCTGATGAAAAGGGAAGTGTTTTCTTTGTAGGTGTCATAATATAGTGGAAAAACATCCTGATCACATAAGAATATATCATCTGTTTTGAAAACTAACAGTGCATATGAGTGTACAGTGGGCTTGCATTGTGTTGTCTCAAGTTTAGTATCTTTTAGTATCAATGTTGACCTGAGAAAGTGTAGATCCTGCTGGGAATTGGCATGTTAAAGAATCAAAAAAGTTACTATTGCTTATTATGTCAAAGCAGGAAGGGAAATACTCTAAGCATGACACGTCTAATTCCCACACTATTATGGGCTGCTGTCCATCAAGTGACTCATGGGTAGTGGGAATGCACTTTAATCTTGACACAGAAGCTGTAGTTTGAGCTGGTCAAACAGCTACACTAGAAGACGGGTTTGGAGACCTGACCACCCTGCACACGCATGAAGCATCAGCATGGGCGTAGGTGTGCAGATATTCGCCCCTCTGCTGGAAAGTGGCACTAACCTTTGCATGCATCTGGAAGGAGTCCAAGTGTTTCCTCACTTTTTTTTTCCTTCTGTGGAAGGAACACTAGTTATCTGGTTTGTCTGCTTCACAATGAGTTTGCAAAAACTGAGAGCAGGAGAGGCCTTCCCTTCTCCAGGGCCAGTCACCTGACTGGCTGTCACGGCAAAGACAGATTGTCTCATATACAAGTATTTCTCAACCCGGTCCTCAGGGATTCACAGAAGTTCCATGTATTTGCTCCCTCCCAGCTCACTGGCTGGCAGTTCACATGGACCGTCTGTAGGTCCCTGAGGACTGGAGTGGGAAACACTGTCCTACACACATCACTGTTGAACATGATGTAGCACAGAAATTTGTTGCAAACTGTTCTCATTACATTGCATTAGTTTGCTGTTGGACCAGACTGCATATCTTCATATCAGCTTTTTTTTATTATTATTCCTGGCACTATATGTTGTTTTTTTTTTCATCCAAACGGTTGAGTGTCTTGGGGCTTAACAAGGAGACTGACTCGTGTGCTAATGGAGGCATAAACGTCTAGCTTCAGGGCTCGGAGCTCCATGTTTATTAGGAAATCGCTCAGGATTCGTTACATTAAAAGTCTGTCACTACTCATCCAGAAGCATGAGGTTGTTTGAGACCACGTTAGACTTCATTTTCAGGCAGAACTTGAGCGAAGAGCCCTTTGTGGGGTCTGAGTAACACTAAGGTGGGTGTCTGTTAATGGGCCCTCATTTCAGCACCTCACATTAATGTCCTGTGGCTGGGCAGGTCTAGCAGATTGCTTTTTTTAAATCTGAGTGATTAATGAAGTTAATGCAGTATATTTAAGAGTGAGATACCTTGTAACTCCCTCAGCTTCCTTCCACGCCCCCATGGGTGTGTTGACATAAGAACATTTTGGCCCTGAACTGGAATAAGCCCCAAGCCAAGATGTTTTCCTCAGATTCCACTGTAGACCCAGATGAGTCCACTGGCCACTTCTGGCCTGTAGCTAAACTAAAGCAGCTCATCAACTCGCTTCTCGGAGGATAAGTTAGGGCCACTCTGATATAACGCACCATCCCCCAGAATGATTCAGTTCTTTAACGCTTTGGAGTTCCTGAACTGCATGACTCAGCAGAGAGGAACTCACCTTGAACAGGATGGGGGAGTGGGTATGGGTGGGGCCGCAGGCATCCAAATCTCACTGGCAGAACTGGAAACCAGACGCATACAATGTGGAAATGACTCCTCCCCCCACCCACAAAGAAAAGCCATAAATTGTCCATAAAACTGAACCAGCAGCAAAAAAAGTGTCTGAAAAAGCACTCAGTGTTATTCTGAATAAAAAGCAGTCAGTTTTATTGACCACTGACTATCTACTTGCAATCACAGGCTTATAAAATTGTTTAGTTATTTGTTTTAATCTTAGTAGCACATAAGTAGTTACATAGATGATCTCTCTCTCTCTCTCTCTCCCTCCTTCTCTCTCTCTCTCTCTCTCTCTAGGTATATCTATTAGATACAGCACCCTCCACACCCCTTGTAAAGATTTGTAAAAAAGTTACAATCGCTTATTATGTCAAAACAGGAAGGGAAATACTCAAACTAAGCATGACGCGTCTAATTCCCACACAATTATGGGCTGCTGTCCACCAAGTGACTCATGGGGAGTGGGGGTGCATTTTCACCTTTACACAGAAGCTGTAGCTTGAGCTGGTCAAACAACTACACTAGAAGATAGGCTTGGAGACCTGGCCACCCTGCACAGGCGTGAAACATCAGCACTATGAACGCAGACCCACTGTGAAATTGTGCCTCTAATAACTACTCGCTGCTTCCTGTCTGTTAACCAGTTTTCGATCCAAGCTGCCACAGTTTCTAAAATCCCTGCAGCTTTGAACTTAAGCAGGAGCCGTTTGTGGGGACAACATCCAAGGCCTTCTGGAAATCTAAGTAGATCACATTGTAGGCCTTTTTGTGATCAATTTCTCTTGTAGCTTCCTCAAAGAACTCAAGTAGATTAGTTAAACAGGATCTACCTCTCCTAAATCCATGTTGGCTATTCCTCAGAATGTTATTTGAATCCAGGTAATCTACCATTTTCACTTGGATTATAGCTTCCATTGTTTTTCCAGTAATGCTAGTTAAACTGATTGGCCTATAGGTTGCAGGATAACTTCTATCCCTTTTTTGAATGTAGGTGTTATATTAGCATGCTCCCAATCAGAAGGTACCACACCAGCAGATAATGAATTCTGGAATAGTAAAGTTAAAGGTTGGCTGACAATATCCCTCATCTATACTATAGGTAAGATGCCATCAGGGCCCTGCGATTTATTTATTTTGAGTTTAGCTAAGCTGTGTCCCATATCAGTCTCAGTCATGCATATATTGGTCATGGACAACGCTGTATTCATACTAAATGGTGGTAAGTTACTCGTGTTCTCTACTGTGAACACCCATGTAAAATAATCATTAAATTCATTTACTAAATCAGTTTCGTTTTCAATTATCAGACCCTTACTATCCTGCAGATTATTGATTCCAGCTTTTAGAGCTCTTTTGGAGTTAAAATATTGGAAGAAACTTTTATTGTCATCCTTGGCCTCCAATGCAGTCTTCCTTTCTACATTCCTCTTAGCGAGTCTAATGTTTTTTTAACTCAACCTGTAGACTTAGATACTCCTGCTTTATTTAGAAATCATTAGTTATTTTCCATTTGTGGAAGAGAGCCCTTTTCCTCCTGACTTTATTCTTAATTTCCTTAGTAAACCACCCTGGTTGTAGTTTCCTAGATTTAGTTTTGCTGGAAACAAAACGGAATCCTCTTGCATTTGCAACAACGTGCTTTTAATAAAATTCCTATGCCTCTTCAACAGTTTTGCTGTTTAACTCCATCCAGTTTACAGTTTCTAATTTCAGTCTCATTCCATTAAAGTCAGTCTTCCTAACATTGTATACTTTTGTTTTGGACTTTGCTTTTTGGACACTAAAATTTATCTCAAATTTAACCATGTTATGATCATTACTGTCCAGTGGTTCTAAAACCTCAAATTTTCCAATCTTATCCTGGTTATTAGAGAGAACAAGATCAAGAAGGGCTTCTCCCCTGGTAGGGGTTTTACAAACTGAGTAAAAAAACAATCCTGTACCAATTCGACCATCTCAAGTTCATTTACAGGAGAGCCAGAGACTGTGTCCCACTGTATCCCAGGTAAATTAAAATCACCCATAACCACCACATCATTTTATTACTCATAATCCTGATATCGTCATATAACATTCTGCTTTCCTCTGCAGCTTCTCTATAACAAATGCCAACAATTAGGTCATTTAAGTTTTTAGCATCTAGTTTTATCCATACAGCTTCTGTACTTTTATTTTTATCATTGAGCTCCCTTGCCTGTAAGTTTTCTTTTACGTATACTGCAACACCACCTGCCTTCTTGCCTATCCGGTCTCTACGGAACAGCATGTAACCATCCATATTATATTCTTCTTCATCATTGTCGCTCATTCATGTTTCAGTTATTCCTAAAATGTTGTAAGTGTCCAACCTTTCACTAACATAAATTTATTCCAAGAAAAAAAATCCTTCATCAAGAAATAATTATCTTTAACAAAAGCATATGTGCCACGATTATTGGCACCTCTGGGAATTATTGTGAACACAATATAACTGAAGTTATATAACTGATGTTTCCCTGTAAATTGCACATCTTTGAGTTGAGTGGAGTGAATAGGAACCTTCAAGCTGTAATCCATGACTTCCTGGTTAACTGGGGTACAAACATGAGGTGACACAGAGCCCAAATTCCCTTAGTCATCCATCAACATGGCAAAGATAAGAGAACATACACACCAAATGAGGGAGAAGTGTGTTGACCTTCATAAGTCAGGGAATGGGTATTAAAAATAGCTACTCGCCTTAAATGCCCATTTCTACTGTTAGGGCAATAATAAAAGAATGGACAACAACTGGAACTGTTACAAACCTGCCTGGAAGAGGACCCAAGTTGATTTTTCACATATCACATACAGTGAGGAGGATCGTAAGAGAGGCAGAAAAATTTCCAAGGATGATTGTTGGTGAATTACATACCAAATACAATCTTGGGGTTACCAAGTTCTGTGATGTTGTGGGGCTGTTTTTCCTCCAAAGGCCCTGGAAACCTTGTTAGGGTACATGGCACTATGGACTCCATGAAATACCAGGACATTTTAAATCAAAATTTGGCTGCTTCTGCCAGAAAACAAAAACTGGGCCTTCACTAGATCTTCCAGCTGGACAGTGATCCTAAGCACATGTCCAAATCAACACAAAAATGGTTAGCTGACTGCAGAATCAAGCTTCTGCCATGGTCATCTCAGTCACCTGACCTGAGACCCACTGTAAACCTGTGGGCTGAGCTGAAGAGGAGAGTGCAGAAGAGAGGGCCTCGGACCCTGGATGATCTGGAGAGATTCTGTAAAGAGGAATGGTCTCCAGATGCCCTGCTCTGTATTCTCCAACCTTATAATATGTTATAGGAGAAGACTCAGTGCTGTAATACTGCATGGCAAAGGGAGGTATTAAATGCTGGAGTGCCAATAATTGTGGCACATGTGTTTTTGTTGAAAATAATTATTTCTTGATGAAGGATTTGATTTTCTTTCAATAAATTTAGGTTAGTGAAAGGCTGGATTTTTCCTCAATTTTTCAGTATGACCTGAAGTTGCTTCGCTAAAAGGTGGATGTTTTGTAACCCTTTTTACAAATTTTTACGGAAATAATTGTAGAGGGCTTCTGTATATAGATAGACAAGATAGATAACTGGCAGAATCTCTGGGGAACACAACACTTTTTGTCAGTTCCAGACAACCTAAATCAATCAAAGTAAATCACATTAAAATATGTGACTCTGGGTTTGAAATGGCCCCCTGCCGAACCCGTTAGCTATCAAACAGAATTCATCTTGGCCTGGAGTTAGTAAATATTTCCGCATTGCTCTTATTACGCCACTCTAAATTAGTGCTGCCAGACTTTCTCAGACGGGCTGCCCAACCCCCCACATCCCTGCTACAGGGGAAAGGGGCAATGCCCTGGCAATCGTGTTCAAAAACACTGTTATGTACCTCCCTGAATGTGAAGCAATAAAAACTTGCTTTACAAAAACATTATATTGTAACTGGGCCAAACCCTTCGATCTTGACGCTCTCATTGGACAGCTCATCTGGCTGCACCCTTGGCATCATGGGACATTGTGTCCGTAATGCGACTCATCTTTAGTCTTTTTAAAGGTTCCCAGTACAAAAGTACCCAATACAAAAAATGCTTTTGTTGTGGTGAAGCTGGCCCAAGCCACATCCTAGATGTGATGCCAGTCTATTGCAGAATACACACACACACAAGTATAAACTACTGGAATTTTAATGATGCCAGATCGCCTAACTGGAAACCAGTAACCAGAGGAAAACCCAGCAACACTGGGAGAATGTGAGCTCCACACACACTCTGAGAGAGGCCAGTATCAAACACAGGAGCCCAGCAGGTTTTAGGCCAGTGTTTCCCAACCCGGTCCTCAGGGACCCTCAGACAGTCCATGTTTTTGCTCCCTCCCAGACAGTCCATGTTTTTGCTCCCTCCCAGCTCCCTACCAGGTTAGGAAACACTGTGTTAAGTAACAATGCTGCCCCCTTGTGTTGTATAGGTAATACAATTTGCAGTATTTCCCCATTCTAATCAAAGGCACTGATTTTTCCCTAAATATGACAGAAAACTTTATTAATCACTTCTCACAGTAAACTTTTAAAAACTTTACAGTACAACACACTTTTTGGCGCTTACAGCTCTATCAGACACAATAAATCACAGGGGCAGAAATGCACTGCTTCTGTTTCTGCCTCACAGATAAAGTTTTATTTCAATATTTTACCTAATTTGTACAATCAACCTGTCTTAAAAACTCCATACCTCTGTACCACGGTTGTTGTTCAATCCCTGAATTACTCCGAGTCTTAAAAATATTAATTAGCTCAAGTTTCCTATGCCTCAGAGCCTGACAAAATCGGTTAAAGGTTAAAGGCATCGCACTTTGCCATCACTACATAAAGCTCCACGTCATGCTGTTTTAATAGGGGAGCTCAGTGAGGGTCACATTTATCTTGTGATCGGAGTCGGGTTTTTGCATGCCACTGGAAATGCATCTATGAATGGAAGCAAGGGTGTACATTTGGGTATAGATGGTAGGGACACATCTCTACCAATATTGTGGGAGTGTACCATGTGTGTGTTAAGGGGGGTAGGGGATTTGGTCCCAGTCAATGCTGAAGCCAAACCTATGTGCTTGAACAAGAGGTGGATCAGGAGCTGGTGCATATTTCATGCCGTAAACTAGGCTTTGGACAGAGCTACACTGTGGACTTCCAATCTTCAAAAATGACCAGGATATCAGAGCTTTTACGTTCTTGAAAAGTGACCAGCCACTGCAAGATGGAAAGCCACTACATGGAAACTGCTGAATTGTTATTCAACTGGACACTATACAACAAGCAGTCAATTACCACAACAAGCAATATTCAAATATTCCATTGTCTTCTGTTGGTTTTATGTGGATTCCTCATGTAAGTGTCTGTTATGTTTCCAACAATGGACAGACAGAATGTTACATATGAATAACTAAAATTAATTTTCGTTTCAGTCAGAGCTCATAATCTGTGCCTTATGGAATACACTGTGCAAGACCAACAAAAACTCTAAATTCAGTTTGAATGTTTATACAATCTTTGCCAGTTATATGATGAAGTTTCCATCCATATTTCTGGTCAGGAGAAACTACCATCATGCAAACTGTCATAAATTTAGAAGACAACTCAGCAACTCAAATTTTTCTACAAACGTTATTTTGCCAGCATCTTCTGCTCAGAGTTACATCATATTTTTTGCCCTGACAGAAACTCATTTTAGAAAAATGTCTAGTGAATGTTTTGTATTATCACTCTCTGCTGTAAGCGCAAAGGGAGCGGCATCTGCCACTGTAATGTTCAAGGTCACCACTAGGGGGAGAGTAACAGTGTCACGTGAAGTTTTTGAACGTCATCAGGGTACCAAGTACCCAGTGGCTCAATAAATGCATTTTTTTTCCCCAAAAATCCAGATGGAACCTGATAAAGGATCTTCACATACATACAAAAGAAATAAAGTGCTTGAAAGGCTGCAGAATTTTCTGGACATACTGAGTATGTACGTTTTGAGGCATCACCAAGTCAAAGGCTCAGCGAGGAGACAGGTGAGCACTGCAGACGGCTTGTCATCACTGTCGCCATGGCATCCCATCAGTAACTGTACCTGGATAAGGGCGTGTCCTCCATCATGTCGTCCTGCACGGAAATGAGACCAAGCATCAAGGCTGAAGTGAGACGGTATGTAATTTATAAAAATAAACCTTCTTTAAGGTGTCCAGCTCAGCTGGTTAAGCCTCTCAGGTTGTCGGTTCGAGCCCTTTCAAAGCAGTCAGCAAAAACCCCTGATTCTCCAGTTTACTCCAGGGGTGCCTGACTGTCCCTCCTCTGTACATGCAGCGTGTGTGGGTGAGTCTCAAAGGAGGTCTTCATTTCCACATGTATCACACCTCAAGCCAAGTCATACTAAATGACACATAAAACCTAAAATAACTCTAACATATAGTAAAGGCAGGAATATGATAAATACAATCTATATAAAGTAGAAGTAATGCATATACAGTGTAGTTTCACCTACCAGAACGAATACAATCATACGTCAAATGACAGGGATACATTCAGAGAAACGTCGTTAGGTAACGCAGTACGTTTGTTTACACCAGTATCACCACAACCGTGTAAGTAACGCACTGTACCAGGAGATGGGAATGTTTCAGCTCCATTATAATCTTATAGGACAATATTCATATACGTGGTCCATCGTTGATCGAATTTTCGTTATGCAGTGCATATCTAACCAGCTTGCTGATTAACAAATGCTAAATGCTATTCTTGATTTTACACCTTATTTTTGTAAAAGCAAAACAGGCTTTCGCAAAAGCAAAGTAGCATGAAGGGAATGTTCATATAGCAGGGATACCTGTATGTGTCTGGGTTAATAATCTAGATAGCAGCCAGAGCATAAACTAACCATAACCCAAACTGGGTCAGCATGGGCCTCACCATCGGCACGTCCTGCAGTCGATGGAACTCCAGGCGTCCGTTGTTCCGGAATTTGAGGAAGAAGAAGAGAGAAGCGATGGCGCCGATCACGATGAACACAGACAGCAGACCAGCTAAGAGTGGGTCCAGGGGTGGCCTGGAGCGGACCAGGACCGGTACTGCGTCCATGACAATGACACGAAAGTCAGAAAGGGCAGTGACAGGACGAACAGGGACTCATATTTTCTCAGAAACTCCTACTAAAGCACACTGCATTAAGTACTCCGCCCAAACATTCATCAACACATCACAAATTTTTCATAGGCCACAGTTAGGCTAGAAGTCCATGCCCTTAAGCAATACGCTTCTTGCTAGAGTAAGCATGAGATTTTAGCCGATTAGAGAGCATTTTAGCTGATGGTTACTCCACTGGGCCAGTGTGACCCCCCGCAGATAGACTGCGGACGCCGCACAGGAGATTCAGGCCGCGTGACCTGAAAGAGCTCACTCAGGAGCAAAGGCCTTTTGTACATTGTGTTCCCTGCCGTCAGCGTCACGAGCTTATTTATGTATCTCTCTGCAGAGGCGTGTTTTGATGGAGGTGGGAAGACAGTGATCTTTGCTTTGGAGGTGGTTACCGCAGTTTACACCTTACATTTATAAAAGCATGATAATATTCATTGTGCAATGTTAGCGTGTCTGGGGGAGGGGGGCAGCCAGATGTCCTTGGACCCCTTTTAACTGTCACCTTTTAGCCTTACTTGGGAATTTTGGTGCCTCCCTTCCAGTGTCTTCTGACATTTTCTCCTCTTTACATTTTCCCTGTATCATGAACCAGGGAAAGTTATGGTTCATAATGGATCATAATGGAAAGCAACATAGTCTGATCAAGTGCCATGGGGCAACTGTGTTGTGAAGCTGCTATATAAAAAAGTGGCACTGAACTGAATCCTGGGAGGCTTCAGGGTGGCTGGCACAGGGATTCCAGGTAACTGTGGCCTAAATAGTGACATGTTATATAATAAACAGTATGAATACCCACCGTCGTCTCCTACGTTGAGCTCAGATGGGTCTTCCACATGTAGCCAGGCTGGAGCAGATGTGGAGGCCAGTGGGTGGGGATAAGTAGGAGCCAGGGTGAACAGGGTGTACACGTTGGGGGGGGAAGGTGCTGAAGCAGTGGTAGCATGAGTGGAATTCTGGGAAATGGGTATGAGCATGCTGAGAGTGGCCGAAGTGGGACGGGCACCCTCTTTATAGATGACGCCGTTTGCCAGGGTGGACGACCTGCTTATGTTGGAGGTATCTGGAAGAGAACATTTGACCTTCATGATACCCATCCATCCATTTTTACCTGGAACATATGACACAAGGCAGGGGACACCCGGTACAGGATGCCAGTCTATCACAGGGCAGGGCACACCTGGGACAGGATGCAGTCTATCACAGGGCATAGGGCAGAGGACACACGGGACAGGATGCAGTCTATCACAGGGCACAGGGCAGAGGACACCCGGGACAGGATGCAGTCTATCACAGGGCACAGGGCAGGGGATACCCGGGACAGGATGCAGTCTATCACAGGGCACAGGGCAGGGGATACCCGGGACAGGATGCAGTCTATCACAGGGCACAGGGCAGGGGATACCCGGGACAGGATGCAGTCTATCACAGGGCA
>JAODJX010000047.1:16867453-16887809 GCA_026776945.1 Isichthys henryi | reverse complement strand
GAGTGTGCCCTGCGATGGGCTGGCCCCCCATCCTGGGTTGTTCCCTGCCTCATGCCCATTGATTCCGGGATAGGCTCTGGACCCCCCATGACCCAGTAGGATAAGCGGTTTGGAAAATGCATGGATGGATGGATGGTTTGCCGTTCATTTCAGTGCACCATCTGCTGGTTGATATTGCAAATGCTGGTCAACATTGCCATTCCACTTAACCCAATGGGTAGCTTGCCGTACATCTAAACCCCTCCTTGATGTCACTGATTGGCCCTCCCAGGTTCTCCATCAGCTGTACTATGACCCGGACATTGACAACAAGAATGTGGCGCAGAAGTGGCTCATGAAGGCCCAGGTGTCTCCGCAAGCCTGGCAGTTCTGTTGGGCTCTGCTCAGCTCAGAAAAGGTGAGTTTCTGTTGGGTCTTTCATCAGATTGAATTTTCTGGAAGACGGCCACCATTTTCGTAATTTTCAATGAAAAGCTCTCAGTCACTAACAATTTACTAATACTATTATATTTTTCTATTCCTCCTCTCTAAGTATACAGTGAGGGAAATAATCATTTGTCCCCCTGCTGAATTCTTAAGTTGATCTATAATTTCACTGGTAGGTTTCTTTTAACAGCAGAAGATAGATTATCAACAAAACAAACAAGAAAATAATCCGGTAACAGTTACAAACCAATTTGTCATTTATGTAGGGAAATAAGTGTTTGATCCCTTAGAACACATGCTTTAGTACTTGGTGGAGTAACCATTGTTTGCAAATACAGCTGTCAGATGTTTCTTGTAGTTGGTCACTAGGTTTGCACACAGCTCAGCAGGAATTTTCATCCACTCCTCTTTGCAGACCTCCTTCAAATCTTAAAGGTTTTTAGGCTGTCAATTGGATACATGAAGCTTGAGTTCCCTCCATAGGTTTCTATGGGATTAAGGTCCAGAGACTGTCTTGGACACCCCATGACCTTAATATCCTTCTTCTTGAACCACTCTTTTGTTGCCTTGGCCGTATGCTTAGGGTCGTTGTCTTGCTGGAAGACCCACCTGCAATGCATTTTCAGTCAGCATTCTATTCCCTCCAAACACGGCAATTAGAGTTGGCACCAAACAGATCCATTTTGGTCCCATCTGACCACATCACAATTTTCAAAGCCTCTTCGGAGTTATTCAGGTGTTTACTGGCATTCTTCAGAAGGGCCTGAACATGGACCCTCGTGTGCACTTTACGAGCGCTACAAGATTTCAAACCGTAACTGCATAATGTGTTACCAAAGGCTTTCTTAGCGACTGTGGTCCCGTGTAGTTCTGGGCTTAGCCATCACCCTTCTTAAGATGATTGATGTCGCGTGACATGAGATCTTCCTTGGGACCCCAGTTATTTTGTCTTTCTTCCATTTGCGAATAATTACACCAACTGTTGTCACTTTCTCACAAAGCAGCTTGCTGATGGTCATGTAGTCCATTCTGCCTTTGTGAAGGTAAACAGTCTTGTCTCTGATGTCCTTAGACAGTTCATCAGTATTTCCCATGGTGATAAGGTTGAAGATGTAGACAGGTTAGTGACCCATGAATAATTTAACAAAATAATGCCATTAAATGTGAATGCTGGCTTGTTATCTGTTAATACTTAATTAAGCACTACTTATGTTGTGTTAGTGCACATGTACTTGACCTAATTTCTTGCTGCCTTGTGGGGGATCAAATAATTATCTCCCTAGATAAATCACAAATTGGTTTGTAACTGTTATATGATTTTTTTCTTGCTTATGTTGATAATCTATCTGTTAAAATAAACCAAACACTGAAATCATACACTTCTCATTTCTTTATTAATGGGTCAACTTAAGAATTCTACAGTGGGTCAAATAATTATTTCGCCACTGTACATCATTAATTCTGTTGTCCTTAAAGCTATTGGCCCTATAATGAAATTTCTTTATCCTTTTATATATATATTTTTTTTATGTAGTTACTTGCTGTGGTCCACTGTGACTTTTGGTCGGATAATGTATGTATGTGTCTGTGTGCGTGTGTGTGTGTGGGTTATGTATATATTACATTGACAATTTCTTAACAATCTATGCTGTGAATACATTTAAAAAATGGAAATGCCAAGAGTCTTCTTGTATTTCAGTTGGTTACTTATGGTTAAGGTTAGGGCTGGGTGGGGCTTAAGGGTGTCATGGTGGGATTAGGGATTTTCATATAGAAATGAATGGCCAGTCCCCTCAGGGATATAGAGTACTTTGTGGGGACCAAATGTCCCCACAATGTAATAACAAATCTGTTATTTGTTAGGGGACCACACAAGGGGAAACTCAATTTTGTAAAAATCTGTGATTGTAAATAAACGCGTGTGTGCTCTGTTCACACATCTGTGCATGTTCTCTGGAATTCCATCATTTAATAAGTGACATGTATGATGTCACCTCATATGGACCGTTGTTGGCCAAACGTGTTACTCTGTCTGTTATCCTGTCACCGTAGGTCCCAGAGATCCAGTACTTTGGGGCCAGTGCCCTCCACACCAAGATCTCCTGTTATTGGGCTGACATCCCTGCAGAGCAGTATGAGAGTCTCAAAACGCAGCTGTACTGCCACATAGCTCGCTTCGCTTCTGGTCCCAAGATGGTCCTCACACGCCTCTGTGTGGCCCTGGCCTCCCTCGCCCTCAACCTCATGCCCGAGACATGGCCGGCTGCTGTGACGGCGGTGGTGGGCGCGTTCCAGCGGGATGCAGGGGAGACGGCCGGCCCGGCACTGCTGGAGATCCTCACCGTGCTCCCAGAGGAGTTCCAGACCAGCCGGCTGCCTCAGGCACGTCGCGTCCGTGTGCGGGAAGCCCTGACTGGGGAGTGGGCCGCCGTTTGTCCCCTGCTTCGCCGCGTCCTGCAGCAAGACGACTCACCCTGCCAGGTGAAGGCATGTGCACTCAAGTGCCTCTCTAGCTGGGTGACACTAGAGGTTCCACTGAACGAGATCCAGGGCCTTTTAGAGGACAGCTTTTCCATGCTGGGCGACCCAGTTCTCTTTGACGCTGCCGTGGAGGCCATCGTCAACGCCATCTCCCAGCCACATTCTCAGAGGTGAGCTACAGCATCAGACAACAGCAGCTGAAGGGAGGGGCATCCCCTTCGTCTTCAGCTTGCCATCAGCTTAATGATTCACATGCAACTTTTTTGGCAGAACATGGCTTCTTACCTCAAAAATTCACATTTAGCACTTAATGTTTTACTTCCTTGTTTGAGCCTTGTGGCTTCCCACCCAATAAGAAAGTATTATTGTTGTTGTTCTTATTATTATCCATCCATCCATCCATCCATCCATCCATCACCATAACTGCTTAATCCTTACTGGGGTCGCAGGGGGGAACGGAGCCTATCCCGGGAACAATGGGCGCAGGCAGTCACCAACACACCACAGGGTGAACACACAGGGCCAATTTCGACTCACCAAGCACCTGCCCTGCATACTTTTGGACTGTGGAAGGACACCGGAGTCCCTGGAGAAAACCCACGCGAACACGGGGAGAGCGCGCAAACTCAGGACCCAGGACCGAGCCCTTGCTGTGAAGCCGCAGGGCTAACCACTGCACCACCATTCTCCATTTTTTATACAGTATAGCATTTTCCAAACCAGAGTCTTTTACAAGAAAAATATATGAAAGCACAACACAAACATAATAATAGAAAACAAATTTAAAAAGAAATGTAAAAATTAAGATTCCTTCATATTAAGAAACGCTAAGTGATAATGCTAAAAAATAAAAGACATTCAGCTATAAATGCTATGATTTTAAGTTTCTCTGGCAAATCCCAGATTAACTTATGCGGTTTATATGTGAATGTTTTATGATCAGTAAGTGGTTGTCTTAAATAGCTGAGGGAATTACCCACAATGCACCTGCAGTCGGAGATATAAACAGAAAATTTGAAAGGATAAAGCCTGTGAGGTGGTAAGGAACAGGATTTGTGTGTGTCTGGTGGAGGGGTTACAAATGGAGGATGAGGGGGGGGGGGGGTGACATATGGAGGATGACAGGCAGAGAACAGGTGTGAGGCACATGACAGCAGAGGGTAGCACAAGGCCATCGAGAGAGAGAGATTTGACCAGAGCCAAGTGGATAAAATTTTACTAGACAGACTGTTTCCATGACGACATCAGCAGGTGATGACATTTTGTGTTAAGGTTTATGGTGGTGTGGACTGTCATAAGGAGACTGGTCCCTGTTGAATTTTTTTGATAATTACTTGTGTTCTCATTTCTTTGCCTGCAATACTTCTTGGTTACCTCACAGTTGCATAAAATCAAGGCTCTAGCAAAAGCAGATATTTGATCAGCTGAGGATTGTTGCCAGGCAACATGTATGTATTTCTCTATGTGGGCAGCGTTTAATTCCAGGCACTATACTTTGAATGCAGGTGAAAATTTTCAGCTAAGTAAATGAACGATGATAATAAGGACGGAAAGACAGTCATACTGACCAGTGAAGACAACTTTTCATGCTTTGCAAAAATCATGAGAAAAACGGTGTACCCAGGAGGGAACCATGAGGCACACCTTGAGTTTTAGAGAGAGCCAGTAGGTGTGTTACCATGGGTGACGGCGCTACTGTGTCTGTTGGCATTAAATCCAGGTATGTCAGTTCACTGCTGAAGCTGGTACCCCAGGTGCTGCAGTTGCAAGGTCAGCTGAGGGAGGCGGCAGAGAGTGGGGACATGGAGACCTCCCATGGAATCTGCCGCATCGCTGTGGCCCTTGCGGAGAACCACTCCAGGTGAAAAGTAACAAGCTGTGGGCTGGACATGCATCTACAAAGCAGTGGGTGTCACAGAGCAGGCTAATATATAACACCCTTATATGAGGTCTGTGATAATGGAACTATGGTATCTGAGGTATGCTGAGATCAGATGACTAAATAAGTAGGTCTTAAATTTGTACTGATGCAAATGTCCTTCTGTCCTGGATTTTGTGGCATTATTATAAGTATAAATCAGGGAATAATGGATTTAATACCCTGGTTCTGAAAGTTTATGTTATGGGCAGTTAAATGACTTCATAACTGAAAAAGAGCTAGAATAATTTAAATAGCAAAATAACTATTTCAGTTAATCTGCATATATCAAAAGGCACTTATACTTGGATGGGCAGAACTGTTTTTTCTGTAAATCTCTGCACGCTTTGTAGGGTTTTGCTGGATCAGGTAGAGAACTGGCAGGGGTTCCTGGCCCTGGTGAACATGGTCATGTTCTGCACTGGCATTGCTGGGCACTACCCTGTGAATGAGACCACCAGCTCCCTGACGCTAACCTTCTGGTACACCCTACAGGTAGGCCTTCCCTCACAACACCCAGGGGTCGTCTGGCCTTGCCTGTCTGGGTGAGGTCGAGCAGCCAGTTAGCATCTGCTATGGATGTGCTAACATGGACAAATGTCTCAAATAACCCTCTTAGAACAGCATGACCAAAGCAGCTTGTTTATATTTGGTTAGTCGATATAAACCTGTTTTCAAGCATACAAAACATCAGTAGGTTCCAGGGAGGAGCCCTACTCCTTCAGTGTTTAGTAGATCAGTTATTGGTGTAATGTTTACAGTACAAGCTCATCGTGACAGAAAGTTAGGAAAATAAACAGAAAAGAGACCTGAAGCTGTAGGCTCTGTATGCATGTGCAGATGAATATCTGTGTTACAGCCTGGCTAACATTGCATGTGTAAAAATAGACTAACCTTTGCTGAAAGAATTAAATGGCCAGTCTTCCAGTCACTCATCTCATTCAAAGTCACATTCTCGTTCCCCAGGATGCCCATGGCATCTGTTAACATGTCATAGCATTTATGTTTCTCCTTACAGAGTGCCTTAGCAATGTGGCTGTTAGCATGTCTTAGCATTTGTGTTGTTTTTTACAGAGTGCCCCAGCACGAGTCTATTAGCAATTCTTAGCATTTGTGGTTCTCCATATAGAGTGGCCTAGCAGTGTGGCTGTTAGCATATCTTAGCATTTGTGTTTCTCCTTACCAAGTGTCCTGCAGTGTGGCTGTTAGCATGTCTTAGCATTCATGTTTCTCCTTACAGAGTGAACTATCAATGTAGTTGATAACATATCTTAGTATTCGTGATTCTTTTCGCAGCATGTCCTAGCACTTGCTTGTTAGCATGTCTTAGCTGTTATGTTTCGACTTACTGTACAGAGTGCCCTAGCACCTGTCAGTTAGCATGTCTTAGCATTCGTGTTTCTTTTTACAAAGTGTCCTAGTATATGCCTGTTAACATGTCATAGTAGTCATGTTCCTCCTTACAGAGTGCCCTAGCAATGTGGCTGTTAATCCCCCACACCCCCTTCTGCAGGTCTGGGTTCGGAGGGGGGTGGTGAGAGGTGGTCTGTCCTCCCCCCCTCAGATAACCCTTAAAGCATTTCCCAGTAGTCAAATAACTGCCATAGACAGGAGCTCATTCAACATTAGTGTAATCCTACACCCTCTATTGGCTCTCACATGCAAGTGACCCCACCCTTTTCAGAAAGCAAAACTCACTGAAGGCCTGGGCAGGATCACTCAGCTCTGATCGATGGGAAAGTCGACCAATTTAAAACCACTGGCCTCATATTAGCACTTGATTTGTCAGCCTGCTTTTAAAATAGTTATTTTTGATTTGAGTTGCCTTCTAAATTCAAAGTCCAGCTGAGATTTGGGTTCAGTTGTTTAGCTAGCATGAGCCACCAGGTGATGTGCACAGAAATTTTAATGTTGCAGGTTCTCCTTTACATGGGAGTTTTGATTTATTAAGTTACTTTCTGCCTGTTCTGTAGTAATGGGTGTGATGTTCTTGGAGAAGCCTACTGTTCATGACGGAACATTGCACATTTGAACATGAAGATATTAAACCCAATTTTCTGCTGTTTGTTCTGCCTTGGTGTCATTCCTTGGTGGGATGGTTCTAGCTGGCTTTAGTCCACTAGGTTTTGGTCATTTTCTCTTGTCATTAGGTTGTTGAGTAGAGACGCAAGCTGTCTGTTTTCCAGGATGACATCATGTCATTTGATGCTGAGAGGCAGGCTGCCTACATGCAGATCTACAGGCCTGTGTACTTCCAGCTGGTGGATGTTCTGCTGCACAAGGCCCAGTTCCCCGCAGATGAGGAGTACGCCACCTGGTCCCCTGATGAGAAGGAACAGTTCAGGATCTACAGGTAGATAGGAGGGGTTTAACGGTACACAAAAATCACGGTTCGGTATGTACCTCGGTATTCAGGTTTGATACGTATTTCGGGACAGTGGGGGTAAGAGAAATGAAACATAAATTGCTTCTTTTTTTCTTTATTAAATAGTGGTTTACTGAACAAAATATGACTCTTTCTTAAAAAGTCAATACTGCTGCAACCTACTAATAAAATAATAAAATTACATAAAAGTAAAATAAATAAATATTCTCTCAAGTAAATAAAAATAAAACAAATATCCATTAAGGCGCACATTTAGAAAATGAACTATACCTTCACATGCTGGTTTATCTGTGTTCGCTATATCTATCCGCACATGTGTTTCTGTGCTCAGAGGAAATAATGAAATGCACAAAGGTGTCGCAAATTTTCGTAGCGAAAATTTTTGGTACGAACACGTGTACCGTTACACTCCTAGTAAGCAGGAGGCCACCAGAAGGTCCAGTTCAAGAAACAATCGTACAGAACCCCTGTGTGTGCTGCAGGGTGGACATCTCCGACACCCTGATGTACGTGTATGAGATGCTGGGCACTCAGGTCCTTAGCAACCTGTATGATAAGCTGGGGAGGTTGCTGACGGAGCCGGAGAGGACGGCACCCTGGCAGGTCTGGCCTGGGGATCTGGGGCTTGGCTCAAATCTCTTCAGCAGTTTTGTTAAACTGTAATAAGGTTGGCTAACCTGCCCGTCCATCTTCCCTGCAGCATACAGAAGCCCTTCTGTATGGCTTCCAGTCCATCGCTGAGACAACAGATGTCAACTACTCAGACGTCATCCCTGGGCTCATCGGCCTCATTCCCCGAATCAGCATCAGGAACACACAGCTGGCCGAAACAGTCATGTTCACCATAGGTACCTGCGGAAAAACAGGGGTTACCCGTGCAGGGATACCTGTCTCCTTGTGAGCTTTTCACATGGTTTCACCTTTGATTTTTGCTGTAGGTGGGGGGACAGGTAGCTGTATGTTCATTGTAATGGTTGATTTAATGGAAGAACCAGTTGGAACCGGGTTACATTTTTCTAAAAATGTTGTTTTGAGAATGATGGAATGCATGTTCTCCCCATAGGCGCTCTGGCCGAATGGCTGGCCGACCACCCTGTCATGCTGGGTGCTGTACTCCCCATGGTCCTTCAGGCCCTGGGGAACCCTGAGCTCTCGGTATCCAGTGTCTCCACACTGAAAAAAATCTGTAGGGAGTGCAAACAAGACCTGCTGCCATTTGCCGGTGACATCATCGCAGTGTCGCAGGTCAGGTGACCTCCCTTTTGGCTGTTTCTCCTTTATCTACGAGCCGGTTTTAATGTTTGAATATTTAAATGAGTGCTATAGCCCGTGTGAATGGCTGGTTCTGCCTTAAGTTGTTTAGTTAAGTATTTTGTCTCAAATTTGCTTTGGAATTTTATTTGCCATTTTTGTCTTACACATGGTGACTGGTCTCCCTTTACAGGAAGTGCTCATCAAGCAAATCCATAAGGTTGGTTCTCAAGTAATGTTTTTTTTTTGTTTTGTATCTCTCATTACTGGTGTGTTCTGTGTGTCTTACTGTAACAAGTCTGATTGTGACTGACTTGTAAGTGTGCTACCAGCTGTCTTCCTGGAATCAGTTTGTAACCAGCTGGTCTGTTAATCAGTCACTGCACACAGACCATATTACTCACCCACTGCACCTGGCATACAGGGGCAGCTCTGCCTCTCTTTTACTGGAATCTGGTCCCGTCATTCTGTGCACAGTCCAGCCAGTGCATGTGGCTGATGCAGGCCCTGGGCTTCCTGCTATCAGCCCTCCCAGTGGAGGAGATCCTGGAGAACTTGCTGTCCCTCATCACTCCCTACATCCAGCAGCTGGAGAAGCTGGCAGAGGAGGTGGTAAGTCGAACAGCGGCTGCTCTCACAGAACCTGGTGTTTGTCCCTTAAGGCAGTGTTTCCTAAGCTGGCCTTTGAGGACACACAGAAGTTTTTGCTGGGAGGAAGCAAAAATATGGACTGTGTAGCAGGAACAGGGAGAGAGCAAAAACGTGGACTTTCCATGAGGTTGAGAAGCACTGTTTTAGGGGACCATTTGTGGAACTTATAATTGGAAAGATCAGCCTGGCTTTACCTTATAATTTAAAGTGTTGCTTTCCAAACCACTGAGCACTTCCAGTTATATATGCTATTTTTCTTCAGCCACCGTGCTGTTTCATTAGATCAACCAACTAGTCTTGAAACCCACAATTATATAAAACAGATTTGCTGAGTAGTCTGGGAACCCATGGTTTCAGTAAGTCATTCTGAAATTATACTCAGGCCAATGAGAGTCATTCTGAAATAATACTAAGGCAAATGAGAGTCGTTCTGAAATTATACTCAGGCCAATGAGAGTCGTTCTGAAATTATACTCAGGCCAATGAGAGTCGTTCTGAAATAATACTCAGGCCAATGAGAGTCGTTCTGAAATAATACTCAGGCCAATGAGAGTCGTTCTGAAATAATACTCAGGCAAATGAGAGTCATTCTGAAATAATACTCAGGCAAATGAGAGTCGTTCTGAAATTATACTCAGGCCAATGAGAGTCGTTCTGAAATAATACTCAGGCCAATGAGAGTCGTTCTGAAATAATACTCAGGCCAATGAGAGTCGTTCTGAAATGATACTCAGACAAATGAGTCATTCTGAGATGTTGTTCGGGCCAGTGAGAGTCATTCTGAAATTACTCAGGACTCACAAATTTTAACAGAAAAGCTGCAGTAGATATAAGATCCACAGCTGATTTGGACTCTAAGTTAGGGCTGGCCTGACCATCTGACATAATCGGAAACATTTATTTCTCCCCCCCCCCCATCCCAAGCCAGTATTGCTGGCAGAAGTTATCATGGGGGATCCCAAAGTCCAGCTCTCATCTAAGTAAGACTTGGTTGTTACTGGTGTGGTTTGAGTGGTTTCCTCATCATGAGAAAATGGGTCCTCTTTTTACAGCCTAACCCCTCTAGCAAGGTGGCCATCATCCACAATCTCGGCATTTTGTCCAGCCTCTTCACCACGCTGGATATCAACAAACAGGTGGAGGCAACTCGGGAAGGCTCTCCCCCTGGCGAGGCAGCCCCTGCCCAGCTGGGTGCCAACCCTGTGAGTGCTCATGAAACTCTTTATGTTAGTTAATGGTCAGGTAACGGTGATAATCACACAAAGACTAAGACCTGCTAAAGCAATAGTCATTAGAGTTGGACTTTTGGTTCCTCTTAGGTGGTGGTGGTGCTACAGCAGGTCTTTACCCTGATCCAAACAGTGCTGAGCAAGTGGCTGAACGACCCTCAAGTGGTAGAAGTGAGTGTTCGACCTCTCCTGCTATTATCTCAGGTCAAGGTGCTTGCGACCTTTTGACATTTGACCTCTATATTCTTCGCTGCATGCCCCTTTCAGGCTGTGTGTGCCGTCTTTGAGAAGTCCATGAAGACTCTCCTCAGTGACTTTGGTCCCATAGTGTCCCAATTAAGCAAGATGTTGGGCCAGGTGTATGGTACCGTCCCCCACGCCTCTGTGCTAAATCTTATAAGCCTGGTGAGTTTAGACCCGATCATGTTCCCTGGCTGGTTTCAGACTTTCCACAGATGGTCCTGGGACACAGTCTTGGATGTTCCTATGTATCACCACTGAAAAGTATGAGTACACTTGATGGAAATTAGGTTATTCTACGTAATCTTTTTTTTTTCCAAAATACTTAGATGACAACGCATTATAATATATAAAATATATGCAATGCTGAAGAATATGGAAAAATGTATCTAAATCTTGGATTCCTCCAAATAATTAGTCAAAAACGTTCTGCAAGAAATCACCTGACATTCCTTCCCAGCTCTTCTGTAGCAGTTCCCACAGATGTGGGATTTTTTGGGGTTGACCGTCATGCCATGTCATGCACGTTCTTGAGGATTGAGAAATGAAGAATGAGGCCGGCCTGATCATTAGTTTGAGTTATTGTTCACTTTCCTTCTTCACAAAATAGTTCTTGCATAAGTTCTTGTACAATTCTGTCCAGTCAACCATGATCCACATGGAATGGTATGCCTTTGAAGTAGGATGTGGGAGCCATGCATGCTGGTCAGACCCATTAATTTCACAAAGATCTATCACCAGCCATGCAGCCCCAGACCATGACATGGCCTCCTTCATGCCTGACAGTGGGAGCTATTCATGGAGATCTCATGTGCTTACTCTCTCTGCACCTTACAAATTGTTTTGGATCCAAGAATTTTTTTTCTCAGTAGCCCATAAAACCGACCCCCACTCCTGTGCAGTAAGGAGTTAAGTGTTTGACTGGTACTGTACCTTATCTCCACTTTCAGATGATTCACGGATTTGCCAATGAGGAGGAACATTACCCAGGGATCAAAGCTGTTTTTGAACTGGTCACCTCTGTCACCCATTCCATCTTTCAGCAAGGTAGGGAGACAGCGGGGGAGTGTGGTGTCAGGGTGTGTGTGTGTGTGTGTGTGTGTGTGTGTGTGTGTTTTCATCTGTGGTCATGTATAAACAATCAGTCAAAATTTTTTACACACCACAGATTTGTACCACTTTTCCATTTATTTCATTGACTGCAGATTTTTTATTCCTGTTAAGCATTGGAAAGTTGATTGAACAACAAATGAAAATATGTCAAATAAAACAAGCTTCCTTTATAACATGGAAAGAGTATGTAACAGTGCATGTCTGACATCCTATTAACTGTCTGTATGGTGATGGAATAGTTCAATTCTAGGCTGTCCTTTAACTTGAAATGCAATAGTTAACTGTTTCATCCTATGAAACAGAGCAGTATTTAATGTCCTTTGTAGAAGGACTTCCTCAAATTTGCTCTACTGTTTGAACTGATAGAGGAGGTTATTTTGATGAATCAAAAATGTCATTTTCTTGCTAATAAAGGTACTCAAATGGTGAACATACTATATATTTGTTTGCAAAGAACATTGAGTGTATTTTTAGTGTTAAAAGTGTAAGTGTTTAATAACTTTTAGTGTAAGTGATAAATGAGTAACATGTACAAAATCTTAGTGTGTGCAAAAACTTTTGACTAGTAGCGTAAATTACATTGTGGGGGCATTTGGTCCCTACAATGTGAAGGAAACCTGTTGATTTGACATGGTGGGAACCATTTTTTCAGTCTGCATAAGGGGAACCTGAATTTTAGAGAAAATTGTTACTGCAGTCAAAAAACTGAAAATGCTAGAAGTCTTGTATTTTGTTTGGTTACTTATGGTTAAGGTTGCGGCTGGGTAGGGGCTAAGGGTGTCATGGTGGGATCAGGGTTATGACATGAAATGAACAGAGAGTCCCTGTAAGGATGTGAATGTTATACACAGACTGTGTGTCTGTCACATGGCTGGGGCTTCCCACAGTGACGGGCTCTGCGGGGATCCCCGTCTAACCTGCTCTCCTCCTTTCCTCTCCCATGTTTAGTTTCCGTCTCGGTGCACAAGTACGCATTTGTCTGATGTGTCCTGTCATGGAGATTTTCCACTGGTTTTCCTTGCTTTCTTTTATTATTATTATTATTATTATTATTAATAATAATAATAATAATAATAATAATATTAATTATTTATTATCATTATTGCATCTTTGTTATGTTTTAGGGCCCAGGAATCATCCTGATATTGTCGATTCGTTTATGCAGCTCCAGGCTCAGGTGTGTCTTCAGATTTTCTCATTACGTCTACAGAGACCATGTAGAATATCACGGGAAATTCATTTTTGCAAAAAAAAGTAAATGTAACCAGTGACATCTTTTTACATGGCGGGTTCCTCACAGTTCTGAGACCTGTGTTCCTCCTCTCGATACCCTTGATAATTGCAGGGGGTGGGTTCAGGAATTGGGGTCCCACTCAGAGTACTGACAGATTCAGGTGATGTTCTTCCCTATTCACTGGGTTATTTCTGCTCACACAGGCACTCAGGCAGAAGGTGGACCTTTTTCTATCTGAAAATGTTGATGTAAAAGCTGTTTTCCGTTGCGGTGAGTGTGTCTGCACGCTAGTACATGCATCCCTCGCCACGCAGTACGCCAACACAGGCTGTAGGGCAGACAAAACCGTCCCATCCATCCATCCATCCATCCATCCATTTTCCAAACCGCTTATCCATCTGGGTCACGGGGGGTCTGGAGCCTATCCCGGAAGCTATGGGCACGAAGCAGGGAACAACCCAGGATGGGGGGCCAGCCCATCACAGGGCACAAAACCGTCCCACACCACTTAATTGTTATCATTGTTATGAAGTGGCGAAATGACTTGATAATTTTACAGTGAATACTGTGGTGGCCTGATGTAGAAGGTAAACTCTGGTTCCACTTTCAGGGGTGATATCTCTGGAGTTTCCGGAGGCTCCGACTGTGAAGTCTACGTGTCTGTTTTTTGTGAGTATGCTTGGGCATGTTCTTCTATGTTGCTTTAATGGCTTCCTGTTTAACTACATGGCGCCCCCTGCAGGTGGAGCTTCTTCCTCACTGTGGCGACACCCCACCAATAGGCCAGGTGGTGCGGGAGGATGGTGAACTGCTGCTGAAGGCTGTGCTCAAGGTAGGCGTGTATGATGGTGAGGGCAGTCACATGAGAGAGTGTGTGCTACCCCCCAAACACTCCCCCCCCATCCAGGGCATCGGAGGGCGGTCTCCGCGTGGTCTGATGGAGCAGTTCGGAGAGGTGCTATTCTCTCTGAACAAGAACTGCGCCGCCCTGCTGGAGGTGTGGCTGAAAGTGAACTTGCAGCTGCCGGACTTCCCATCACCTCGTGTCTCGGCTGAACAGAAGAAGAGCTTCGCGGAGCAGATACTCAGGTACCTCCCAACATAGCCACTTGTGGGTGCTGTGACTCCCATTGCACCACAACGAAGGATTAGTTGTTCCTTCCATGTAATTGGATATAATATACAGGCACTCTTATCGATCTTGAGATGAGGGATTTCCAACCCTGGGTCTGTGAGCCCTTATAGAAATGTTTCATACTGTAAATTGAGTGAGTACAGGAATTATCAGAGAAAGAAATAGTAAACCACCTGGCCATTAGTTTGTATGTGGCCCAATGGCAGTTCTACTTACACAAAAATGTTCTCAGGTCAGAATGAAAAATGATTGGTTCAGACGGATAACTAATCAGATCTTGGTCAGATGTCAGACCAACCACTCAGATGTCTCCTGTAGTTTCTTGGACCCGCCTCCTCTACAATCTGATTGGGTATCTGTCTGAACCAATCATTTTTCATTCTGCCCTCTGGACATTTAGTAAAGCTCCCACGAGCTTTATGTGATCATGCATCAGTGGTAGAGGTTTCAAGGGTACAACAGCAAGTCCCACCTTGGAATTGCTGTGTTTTATCTTAGGTTCTCTGTGTTGTATCCCATGTATAACTATAGATAACTGTCAGCAGAATGGGAATGATAATGTAACCCCTCCATCCCCCACCAGGGTGCAATCAAACAAGTGGCAGCTGAAGGAGATGGTGAAGGAATTTGGCCTTCTCTGTCGAGGTCTGCACGGCACCGAGTATGCCGCTGAATACTGACTCCAGAGCTTTTCTGCACGTACTGTACGAAAATCTTAGGCAGTCTGAAAAAATGATGTATAAATGATCTTCTTGTTGGTGTAAAACTGAAATTTTGTCTGTCAAAGTGTGTCGGCTTAGCCATTCCGAAAACCTCTCCTGAAGTCACCCCATAGTTTCCAGTAACTATACAATACATGCATGTATTTTTTGACTGGATCACTAGCACACCTCGTACAGCTAAACAATATCTAATTTTAACAAATTAAGTTAAATTTCACCACCAGCTCACTCAATTAACAAATACATGGAATGGCTGGGGTCCCCTGAGGGAGAGGTTTGGGAACTGAAGTGGTGTTCATGTAGCCATCCAGCAAGATGTCGGTGACTTTCTGGAGCACAGAAGAAATTCCTGTCAGTTTTTGTGTTACTCATATATTCTAATGTTAAATTGTGTTTTTGTTCTGAGCACATATACACATACTACCCAGATAAGTAGCTTTAAACATTTCCTTTGACTGCCTAAGACTTTTGCACCGAGAGGGTACCGCCAAAGTCGTCATCCGCCGACCTGAGAGGCTGAAAGTTTCAGCTGCCCACAAGGTTTGTTTGGTAACTTCTGTAATCTGCCAACTTGGACCTCCTGCCTTGGCCCTCAAACACAGGACTATTCAAGCTTCAGCTGCTACTGGTGTCCCAGAGGGCAGGGGAATCCCAGCAGTGTGATCTTGCTTTCCAGCATCGACCCTGAGTGGTCAGGATACCTGAGAGAAAGGGCAGTCCCCCACCCCCGATATTTGATTACTTAATGTTCTGAGGTCCATGCGTATTTAATATCACACTCCATTTTCCTGCCCCTCTACGAAAGCGACTCCCTCCCTTTTATATCCCAGCCGAATGCACACGATCCGTCCACACGATCTGTCCAGGATCCGGGAGCATGGAGTCTGTCCCAGGAAACACAGGGAAAGTGGAATTCTAGTTTTCAAACTTGTTTGTATTTTTTGCGGTGTCAAGAATGTTCATATTTTTGTATTGGATTTTAATTATCTGAAAGACTCTTTACGCAATTTAATCCTGTGCTCTATACTTTTGCATTGAGAAGCCTGAAGTGCCACACAGGAACATTCTGGATGAATGCTATCTATACAGTCCATGCAGATAATACTTTGATGAGAAATTAGTATTTTTAAACAGCAGTTTCTCTTTCAAAGTTGTGTTAATGAGTCCAATCTTTCAGTAGGAGCCAACTTTCCCTAAATCAATTGTTAAAAGTTCACAGTGACCCTCCCAAATCACACTAAATCTAAGGGTGCATAGGAAATCACATACTTGTTTACTACGTAGTAGGCGAAATATAGCATGCAACATGAGCAGTATTTCTGTATCCGCACTACGGACGAGACGGTAGGCTAGGTATATGGATGACATACTACATTCTGCGCAGTTCTGAAGTGTGCAACCAATGGATGCTACCCCATCCCACAAGGCCACAGGAATGGCACCCAAAGACGGAAAATGCCACTCAGTGAGAAATTTTTGTCAAGATGATGGAGGAAGTCACTTCTCTGTACAAATTTAGGTAGAAACCAATATCCAGTTACATGTGTATTTTTTGCATTGAGTTTTTTTTTTCTTTCATGGGGGTCAAGCTACACCATTAGTAACCATCCGGGTCAGGCAATGTGCAAGATCACCCCCACCGTGTCAGAGTGCATGCATATTGTTCTCATACATACAGTACGTGATGAGGTGCATTAATGGTTGAATAGTAGGCTTCTGATGACATTCAGTACCTATGGAAGTATGACGTTTTGGACGTACCCCAGCTTGTGGCATGTTTGTCTTATTAGAGACATGCCTGTTACCTAAATAGTATCCATCCATCCATCCATTTTCCAAACTGCTTGGAAACCGGAGTACCCGGAGGAAACCCCATGACGACATGCGGAGAACATGCAAACTCTGCACACGTGACCCAGGTAGAGACTCGAACTCAGGTCCCAGAGGTGTGAGGCAACAGTGCTAACCACTGCACCACCATGCTGCCCCCCCTAAATAGTATCATTAAATGATAATCATTTAAGTTTGTCCTGCTTTTGGGATTCGTGCTAAAAACTTAAACCTGTAGCAAAAAATTCTTAAATATGTATTTTTTGTATGAGCAGTAGTTTGGGCCAGAGATATTTTATAAAACTGCACACACCAGCCCCTATGAAGCACCTTAAGCAAACATACCCCTTTGCCTTGGCAGCTGAGGACCTGTCACATGTGTGTGCATTTAAGGTAATGCTGATAAATTGAGGTTCTTTTTGCTTGACAGGCAAGATATTGTGTTGCCGTTAATCGCTTTTTGTACATCACATAACCTCCAAACAGGTTCTCTGGGCTGGACGTGTACTGCTCTCCCATGACAGGAAGTGCAGTCACATTTTCAGGAAGTACGAAGACCTTAGTCTGTGCGCTGCCTCACTGCTGTATAAAAAGTTTTTCTAGAAATAAGCCCAGCCTCGGGGGTGAATTCTGACAGAGGAGAAATAAGCTGAACACAGCTTTCACACACACATCTGAAAAATATAAAACACCAGAGATGGACATCAGATCTCCCCAGATCAATGTTCTTTTAAGTGTCATACAATTATTCACAACATAAAAATAAAAACAGCCTAACATGAACAAAGAGTCCTTTCTGCCGGGGTTTTAATGATGAGACACTCTATAGTTTAGAGTGGGGAAAAAAGGTTGGCTGCTTGTCATTGGTAGAAAAGGCGTCTGTAAAAGTTAGTGAGAGAAGAGTCTTCCGTCAGTTGACTGTCCCTCGAATACCAGTGATCTGCAGTTTAAGGGCAGTGCTGTCAAAACACTTCCCTTGTTTCAGTTCTCTGCAATCTGTGGCCTGCTCAGATTTCCAGTCACCTTCAGAGCTACCGTATCCTTGTGAAGAGGTTCAACACGGACTTGGATTCCTAGAGGAGAAGGGGAGAGTTGTTGACAGCTAGTCAGGAATTCTCTGCATCCATGGAGAAAAGTTCTCAAGTGCCTGACATGTTAGTGATCTGCATCTGACCTTTGTGCATCGCGTTTTACTGAAGACGTTCCAGAAGCGAAGAGTTTCATCCCCAGCTCCGGTCACGATGGCCTCGCCGTCCGGGGAAACGGCCTGGAGAAGACCAGGGAGAGCACAGGAAGATCCCCATGAAGCTTCAGATGTGGGGAAATTAATGAATTTAGGGAGAAATAAGGGAGAAGCAGGCCCCACCCCACCCCACCCCACCCGATGACCTCACCAGGTAAAGCACCCTGTACGAGTGTCCAGTTAGCTTGGCCACCTGCGTCAGGGACGGGTATTTCCACACCAGGATCTGGTTTTGGGAGTATCCATGTGTACTGACCTAAAAACAGATCCACTTCCTACAGTTAGTCTGGGTGTGATCTTTAGTTCTAATAAAACTTAGTTACATTCAATTGTCATTTGTCAGGTACACTTATTAAAACAGCAGCTGAAATAAAATTAATACCTGAAGAACAAACTTAACAGCAAAACTTAATTGTTAATGTAACATTATTATTATTGCAGATTAACTTATTTAAAATATTTAAGGTACTTCTGTCTCAAGATGAGAAAACATATAAAATACGGGGTCTTGTAAATTTAAGCTACAAAATGTAATATGGTAATTCCTACTACATGACCTTTTTTCTACTTCATGCCAGGTGTCTTAGGTCTCCTTACCAGCTCATTGGCGTGCTTGGACCAGGCCAGGTTGCAGACCTGCGAGCCAGTATCAGTGCTCTGAAGGGCCTGGCCGGTCAAGGTGTTCCAAAACCTAAGGCAGCGGTCAGCCGTGCCACCCCCAGAGGCCAGGAGGCCGTGCTGGTGTGGCGACCAGGCAATGGCCTTCACTGCAGCCAGGTGGTCACTGTACTGCTGCACGGGAAGCAGGCTGGAGCTGTTCCACACCAACAGCTGGCAGAAGCCAACATTCGGAGATCAGCAGTTAGCCAAATGGGAATGTCTTAGCATGTCGGCATGAGTTAGCACCATCCTTAGATTGCCTGATGTGACAGGTCTTAAGACAATTATAACCAGACAGAGCCCTGCTCACTCAGGGTAATCTTGTGGATCCCTCCATTAAGCTCCAGCTATTATCCTGAAAGTTATAGTCCAGGAAATGCAAAGGGGAGCCATTAGCACCAAGAGCTACTTCAACGATTACACAATTACATCTAACAGCAAGTATTCTAGCTTTGTGCATGAAAGCTTTACAGGTCTAGCTTAAGTGTTTCTAATTTACCCCCCCTCCCTCCGCCCTCACCTTGTTATCATTTCCCCCCGAGGCAAGGTGCTGGTGGTCAGGGGACCACTTGAGGCCACAAACTTCCTGGCGGTGGCCCTGCAACCTCCTCTCGGCAGATGGGGGAGTGCGCACGTCCCTCTGCAGGATGACGCGGTCCCTACTCCCCGATGACAGCTGATCCCCATTCCAGGCCAGGGCACCTGAGGGTGGGGCCCAATGTTAGGGTATCCCACCTCCATGCAAAACCACACGCTACAGCACATTGGTCTACAAATGCCATGGTGGGTGTGGTTATAAAGCTCAGCCAATCGCAGAGTGGTTCATTCACTGGCTCATTTAAGCCAAACCATCATTTCTTCCATTGCTTTACACAATCAAGCCTTTTCCCTAATATTATATGTCCTTGCATTTTACAACCAGGTTTGAAAATGTTGCCCATAATTGATCAGTGTATCTTCCGTCCCTGAAACACTGACCGACTCTGGCAGAATGCCCATCCAGGCTGCTGAGCTTCCTGCCTCCAGCTGCGTCCCAGATCTGAACGTAGCCTTTGTGGGTGCCTACAGCAACCAAACTACCCTGAAAGATAAAATAGTGGGGTGCAAGTTGAACAGAAGTCATGTTTTATAAAATTCACTTATTCTCTGAGAATGTCTATTCAGTCTGCAATTGAGAATTACAGCAGCCCTCATATTAGTCAAAATGCTTATGGGCTGATGGTCAGCACTACCTGCGATGCCATGGGTTTAACACTCACCCTCTCATTCCAACACACCGAAGTCACAGAGTCTCCATCAATGGACAGGTCGCACAGCCTGGTAACCTAGGCAACCACAACGCTGCCAAATGAGTCCGTGCGCTCCCTCCCTCTCTGGGCTCTCACCTAGTCTCGCCCCCCCACGGCATCCAACACCAACACACCTGGCTGGTGCAGGCACTCCACAGGTAGACACAGGCCCCTAGGCCCACACTCAGCAGGTTTCCCGCAGACCAGTCCACCAGGTTGAGGTAGAAGTCATCCTGCAGCTCTGGAGCATCCAGGACCTTGAATGGGATCTTGGAGATCTTGCGGGCCGGCTTCCGCGGAGAACGCAGCAGCTTATGACTGTGGACACAGGAGGCTGCGTCATGCAGGCAGACTGCCTTGCTGTAACCACCGGCAGTCAAACCACGTTAAAACATCATTAGATTGAAAATAAAACATGTCAGGGAAAGCGCCAAAGCTTTGCACCCCAACTCTGCACACGTCAGATATATTTGAGACATACACTCTTGTTTTACTTGCGCAAGGGTAACCACACTCTCTGCTGAGTGAGATACAAAGGGTGGTTCCCC
>JAODJX010000047.1:16839427-16867381 GCA_026776945.1 Isichthys henryi | reverse complement strand
CATGTGACCCAGGCGGAGACTTGAACCCGGGTCCCAGAGGTGTGAGGCAACAGTGCTAACCACTGCACCACCATGCCTCCCCACAATAAAACATGCTTAAATAAATTATTTTTCCATGTAGGACACATAGGTGGATCTTCACCTCTAAGTAAAAACATGTGAGTCACAAAGGCTCTTAACCCCCAAACCTCCAGGGGTGCTGGATGCCAGCCAACCCTGAGCTGTCTCCTGTAAGTGTCTGTGTCCATGAGAGACAGACAAGAGACAAATTCCCCATGGAGTAAATAAAGTATCACTATCATTAACCTTTCCTACAATCTGTAACTTTGTCTGATAAGAGAACGCGACCAGAAAGGGTCTGTGCTGCGTTCGCTTGGACAGAGTACCTCTTGTTGCTCAGTGGCGAAAGGGAGTAGGGAGACACCTCATTGCTGCTGTCGAAAGGCACTCTCTTGGTGTCAACCGTGTACTGGAGAGGCAAGAGGAACCACAACTGAAAACTTACTACAAAGCATGTCGAGTGTTGCAATTTCTTACTCTTCAGTCAGACCAGGAAGCTTGTTTTCTCACATTTGTTTCAATAACCAGAATGTCATTTCTATGATCAGTTATATCTCTGAAATATCGCTGAATATGAACCATGTCTTGAACAAGCAGTCACTGGATTAAGTCCATCTGACTTACAGACAACTCACACATAAGGACAGACTGCCATAAACGGTACTATATTAAAAAATTCAAGTTAAATGCAATGGTTTTAAAAAACGAACACACCCACTACTTTGTGACGCTTGTGAAAACATTGCATGACCTCAGAGGTTCATTGGCTTGTGGTTCAGTACACAGTTACTTTTATTATTACTGTATTATTGTTATGTACTGCAGTCCTATACTGTTTCAACTTAGACATACTTAGGGACTCCCTGCACTGGACTAATATACAAGAAGCTCTACTTGGTTCAGTATCGTCACCATAGCAGCAAATGCTCACCTTGAACAGGCTGTGCGTGTCTTGGGATAAGTGGGTGTGTCGGCGATCATCTGTGTGTGGGTCGGGAACGGTTTCGATGGCTGCTCCGAGCAACTCGTTTCTCAACAAGGCAACGTAGGCCACTGTGTCTGAAGGCACAGAGACGAGTCCCTCATGAGCACTGAGGAAATGACCAACAGGCCTACTGATGCTTTTAAAGACCAAGAAATGGTCGATAAGGGATTGGGATCAGGAACAGGTAACCCTACCTCTGCCTGTATCTGTGTTCGCTTCCTTCGCCCTGTGGTTCTGATTTGGAGACCTGCAGTTCTCCTGCACAAGAGGAGATGAGGAGGACAATGAAAGCAGATGAAGTTCCAAGTGATTACAAGTTGGTGCACATTAGAAAATCATCATAAGCATCTCTGAGTGCCCCACTGGAGGGTTTAGCATGTTACAACAAGAGTGTACACAGTACTGGTACATGCTGAGTAACCTGATACATGAAGAGAAAGTGAATGGGTGTAAGGGGGAGATCCCTTGCACTATGTGCATTTAGCAGACTTACGTTGGCATAGTGGAAGTTAATAGTCCAGTTGCTACCAGCTCGCGTGGGGATGAACCTGTCTCCTGACTTGACCCTGACAGGGCTGGAAGTCGTGCAGCCTGACTGCAGGAGGGAAAACCAGGAATGCTGTAGATGTTTACGGTTAAGATCCAATGGATACAAGGCATCCAAACATTCAGAGAAAAGTTTTCCAATTAGAATGATGCAGCCAATTGCAGGGGTCACAAATATGGGTGTCATTTCACAGAGCTGTTCATTACAAATTCTATCATGCAGTAAACCCCACCCTCTTACCTTGGCCAGTTGGCTTTCTGGAAGGTTTTGGTGATTGATTTGCCGAAGGAGGCGTCTCTCGTAGTCCTGGTCCATCTCGAAAGGAATACCTGGTCGTGTCCTATAGCACAGGCATCTTTATTTCTGCCTATCAGTCTGCTGATCCAGTCCCCTCACAGTCATCCATCCCTGGAAAAGTAGCACACAACTCATATATTAATTTCATAAAAACCCCCGTGCTTAAGCCTGGTTTTATGTAGTGTGTCCATGCATCATGGATTCTGACACATTCTACTTATTGTCGGAGCAATTTAAACTTCAAATCACTCATTAACTACAATCAATTTTAGTTTTTTGCATTTAAATATCCCACTTAGTAAAGGAATTGCATATCTATGAAGGGTAAATTAAAGGGTTGAGATTTTAATTCAAGTCCATGCATGACTGGGGATGTAAGAGCGATTCATTCACCGGTATGGGAGATTGCCGTATAAAGGATAAGTACTGTAAACAGCAAAGCATATGGACTAATTACAGGTTTACCGCTTTCATTTTTTTCTCTCCCTGAAACATGACTTCTCACGCAATTCTACAGTTAAACTGATGTATTTTTTTACCTTTAAAAATAAACGACTAAATTATAGTGTATATTCATTATTCTTGTAGTATGAGACTCACGGTATTGTAACTGCCATGCCAGAATCACCAATAGCAGAAAGATGGCATGCTTTTCTCTAAAGCGGCAAATCGATCTATTTACACAAATGTTTTTTGTTTTCTCTTCATTGAACTAGTTCAGATAACTACATAGCCGCATAGGTAAAGGATCCTGAAGTATTGCCCCTTTTTGTCGAGTTAAATTTTAAACAACCCACGTTTGCTGAAGACCCTCCGAATAACGCAACCGGGTTGAAGAGGCGAAGCCGGATCATAAGATAACAAACACCTCCGCGAGTATAAATAATTGGTAAAATGACCAACTAACCAAATCACGGTTTTACGTGATTGGTGTTTATCTGGAGATCTATGCAGCCCAATAGCTTCCATCCGCTAATAAAGCTCGTAAGCGTCATGGTGGGAATAAAGCTGAAGCACCGCGTCCGGCTGCAAAATGACAGCTAACGGATTACACAACATTTGTAAAATACATATATTTATTTTAAAATAAAAGACAGATATGCGATTTTACTATCAACTCACGCGTTAATGTAGTAATAAAAATGCCCTTCGCATACCAGGTGGGCTAGCCGACCAAAAAAGCAAATGATACTGGCTATCATATTTATTTGCACGCCGATAACTATTTTTCTCTTTGATTTTTGCACCATATAGAGATAGACAACAAACTGCAGGACAGTTACTGGGTATAGTTATATGCATGTAGCTAGCCAGCTCTAGTCAGTTAATAATTACTGCAACGGGTTTAATTGGCTTTCATCTGCAAAAAATGTCATCACTACGCAGCATTAGCTAAATGTGTGGCAAGCAGTATTTTAAATAAGCGTACTATTAGGAATCAATTAAATACTCCTAACCGATGCTAAGGAGCTAACAGACACAGGCTAACAGACGTCGCTCTGACACACGGTTGTCATGGCACCGTGCCACCGCAAAAGAACAAGCCAGCGGCGGTGCTGTTAGCTGGCTAGCGTGCTAGCTAGCTAACGGCGACAACACCGCTACCCGACTCGCTCTGCTGGCAAACAAAGCCCAGGTCCGTACTTCGGTCAAGACGTCCATTCGCTCTCTTTTCAATGCCCGCGTTGTATACTGAGCCGTCGCCTTCCTTCGACTCCGGTGTTTTTTCCTCTTCGCCCAGGTGTCACACACACGACACGACCGACATCGCGACGCCTCCGCTCCGCGTCTATTTATAGGTGGGTTAACATGGCCGCCATGCCAGCCCTGCTACTGCAGCGGCGCCCGGTGGCTCAGCTGCGCCGCCGAGATCCGGCGAGGATCCAGAGCACCGAAGGACGGCGCAGATGTCTTGATCTCGGAGTCTCCCGATTCAGAATTCGGAAAGTTTGCACAATTCATTTCAAAATGGTGTGCATCAAACGCATGATTCATGCTATGCACCATATCATCTTTTCGTGAAACTCGCATAAATAGAAAATCGATTTTTGTTCTTTGAAAATGTATAATTCTGCAAGATCTTTCTTTGCTACACATCTCAGGTTTTTCCTGTTATTTTTTTCCCAGTATAACTTTACTGTTGCTTGTTTATTACACATTTATTATACTCTTACTTTTATTACACATTTATTATACGGTTACTTTTTATGTCTTATTGGTTTAACAGCTTTTTATAGTTGACTACTTTTCATTTCACTGTAGGTTATAGTCGGACTATATACTTAGCATGTGACAAATAAAACCCTTGATTGCATGCTTGGAGGTATAACATGTTTAAATGTACGACTGAATGCGGTGGTTAAAACCTATAATAAAACCTAAGTGTGTGTCCTTTTCTAGCACCACCTAGAGGACACCCCCAGAGCCAAGCCCATTGCAGACTTTCTCACATCTCTCATCAAACCAGTTACCAAACCAGTTACTGGTCACCTGACCCAATGCTGAGGTCTTAAAAGATTTACATATATACCTTTCAATAAATGCCCGCAGCATCACTCCATAGTATTATTATTATTATTCCATTTATCCCTAATCCCTTATCCCAGGAAGCAGAAGGCATGCAGCATGGGATGTCCTAGATGAGATGCCAGTTTTTTGTAGGCCACAGATTCATAGGCAATTTAAGCCATTTCATAACGGTTCCTTTATTGGTTTCCAGTGGAAAAAAACACACTAATTAACTATGCATGGTAGTACCTCCGTGCTTTTTAAAGCCTCATTTCTGTTATTAAAATCTCTCAGCTTTGATGGTTGACAATTAATTAATTTATTAAGTATATTTGCTAACCCTTCATCCAAACTTCCCCTCCATCTCCCAGCTGCTTACTTTGCTTGGGGTTACAGGGGTGCCAGAAATCTCTCCAAGGCGCCACAGGGCATGAGGCAGAGATGCACCCTGATCAGGATGCCAGCCCATCACTGGGCACACTCACATAATATAGGCAATTCACAGACAATAATTAACCGAATTGTCTGTTGTTCAATGTGGCAAAACATGTAAACACTACAGAAAAAGAGACAGAGAGCAGATGTAAGACTCAAACCATACCCTTCTGAGGCAATATTGTTATCCACTGTATCGTTCTCCAAACGCCTCTATTGCCAGAGAGGTGGAAAAAAAAAACTGCGATTAGCGCCCTCTAACGGTGTATTATTATAAGAGACAGGTCTTTGGAATAGAGCATAATGTTTGGAAGTCACAATAAAAGTCACAATTAATATGCTATTGTGTACACACAGCATTCAGAGAAATACTGGCTGATTTTATGGTTTGCAGAGGTAATAAGTTAAGTGTGTTGCATAATGTGTGATCTCTGGGCTGAAATTATTTATTCATTTTATTTTTCCCCGACCTTCCGCTTAAATAACAAGCTCATTCCCGTCAAACGTGAGCTACTAATGCAAGCCATTTTAGCTTTAATTCGTTTTTGGAGGATGTCACAAATTCGATTCTAACTAGTTAAAATTCAAATTCTTGATATTAGAAATTCAGTTGTAACCAGTTAAAACGACAGTTCTTGATATCAGAAATTCTATTTTAGCTACTGAGATTCAAAACATTTGTCTCAAATGTTTCAGTTGGAGTTGGAATTTGAACTAGTGAAAATACCAATATTTGTCCTCACGAATTTCTTAGCAACTAGTTAACTCGATTTTAACTAAATTAAAATCAATAATTTAAATCAAATGTAGAATACAATATTAAGTACTCAAATTGCCAATTGTTGATATCAGAAACAAATTTTTAACTAGCTGAAAATCAGTTTCTGATATAAAGAATTCAATTGTAACAAGTTATAATTCAGTTTTAATTATACCTAGTCAAAACTGAATTCCTGATATCAGAAACTGATATTTTAACTAGTTATGGTTAAAACATACCTAGTTACAACTGAATTCCTGATATCAGAAATTAGCATTTTAACTGGTTCAAAATCACCCACTGAGATGAATGAGAAAAGTGTTTTGAATCTCATTAGCTAAAATACAATTTCTGATATAAAGAATTGGGATTATAACTAGCTACAAATTAATTTCTGATAAAGAATTTGCATTCCATCCATCCATCTTCTGCCACTTATCCAGGGTTGGATCACAGGGGCAGCAATCTAAGCAGGGATGCCCAGACCTCCCTCTCACCAGCCACCTCCTCCAGCTCCTGGAGGAATACCAAGATTTTCCCAGGTCAGCCGAGAGATATAATCTGTTCAGCGTGTCCTGGGTCTGCGCCGGGGCCTCCTTCCAGTTGAACATGCCCAAGACACCTCCCCAGGGAGCCACCCAGGAGGCACCCTAGATAGATGCCCACACCACTTGAACTGGCTCCTTTCGATGTGGGGGAGCAGCAACTCTACTTTGAGCCCCTCCCGAATGTACAAGCCCCTCACCCTCTCTCCAAGGCTGAACCCAGACACCATACAGAGGAAACTCATTCCTACTGCTTGTACCTTCAATCTCATTATTTCGATCACTACCCAAAGCTTGTGACCATAGTTGAGGATAGGGCCATAGGTGAGGATTTGTAAGTTGAAAACTTTACCTTCTGATTCAGTTCCCTCTTTGCTATGACAGAATGGTACAGCATCCACTTTACTGCTGACGCCGCACCATTCCATCTGTTGATCTCCCGCTCCCTTCTTCCCTCACTCGTGAACAAGACACCAAAATACTTAAACTCCTTATCTTTGGGCAGCAGCTCAACCTCCACCAGGAGAGGACAATCCATCTTTTTCTGGTTGAGAGCCATGGCCTCAAACTTGGCGGTCCGGATTCGCATCCCGGCTGCCTCACACTCAGTTGCAATCTGCCCAGTGCATACTGCAGGTCACAGCCTGATGATGCCAACAGGACCACGCCATCCACAAAAAGCAAAGATGTGATCCTGAGGCCCCAGAACCAGACCCCCTCCATCCATAAAAGTTACAAACAGAATTGTTGACAAAGCGCAGCCCTAACAGAGTCAAACACCCACCGGGAATGAGTCTGACTTACTGCTGGCAATGCAAACCTGGCTCTCACTCCATTTGCACAGGGACCTGATGGGCTGCAACAACTGACCCGGTACCCTATACTCCTGAAGCACCCCCCACAGGATTCCCCTGAGGAATATGATCATATGCCTTTTCCAAAGTCCACAAAACACATATAGACTGGTTGGGAATCCACATTGTTACTCCTGTATCAGAGGTTCGACCAAAGGATGGACCCTCCTCTCCAGTACCCCAGCATAGACTTTAGCTGGGAGGCTGAAGAGTGTGATCCCCCTGAAGTTCGGACACATCTTCTTGTCCCCTTTCTTAAAAATAGGGATCACCGCCCCAATCTGCCAATCCAAAGGCACTGTCCCAAATGTCCATGCAATGTTGAAGAAGCATGCCAAGACAGCCCAACAACAAGAGCTTTTAATAACTCAGGCCGAATCTCATCCACCCCCAGAGTCCTACCACCAAAGAGTTTGATTACTTCTGTAGCCCTAGAGATAGGCAAGTCCACCACTGAATCTTCCAGCTGTACTTACTCCAAGAAAGGCATATCAGTGGGATTCAGGAGATCCTTGAAGTATTTTTTCCAGTGACCAACTATATCCCCAGTGGAAGTCAACAGTTCTCCATCCCTTCTGTAAACAGGAAGCACGGATAAAGCCCTGCTTCCTTCCACTGAGTCGCCTAATGGTTTGCCAGAATCTTTTGGAGACCAACTAAAAGTCCTTTTCCATAGCCTCACCAAATTCCTCCCACACCCAAGTTATGCTTCAGCAACCATCAAAGCCACTTTGTGCTTGGCCTGCCGGTAACCTTCAGCTGCTTCAAGAGTCCAAGCTCAGAAGGCCTCCTTCTTCAGCCTGACAGCTCCCTTTACTGCTGGTGTCCACCAGCGGGTTTTCGTATTGCCGCCATTATAGGCACCAACAACCTTACAGCCACAGCTCCTCAATACTGCCTCAGCAATGGAGTCCTGGAACATGGCCCATTCAAGCTCAAGGGTCTCATTCCTCAGGAGAGAAGAGAAGTTCTGTCAGAGGTGTGAGTTGAAGATATCCTGGACAGGGGCCTCCACCAGATGCTCCCAGTGCACCCTCACTATGTGTTTGGGTCTGCCAGGTCTATCTGTCATCTTCCACCACCATCACCACTGCCCTCCGTGGTTCTTGTACCCACAGCGCCTCTCGTGGTTCCTGTGTCTCCTGCTTCGTCCCCTGAGGTTCCTGTGCCTCCTGCTTTGTCCCCTGAGGTTCCTGTGCCTCCTGCTTCATCCTCCAAGGTTCCTGTCCCTCCGGCTCCAGTCCTCCTGGTTCCTGACCCCGTGCCTCCAGCTTCCACGGCCTCAGTCCCAGTCCCTGAGGAGGTCCCTGATTGCCAGACCACCGCTCCTCCCTCCATAGTGGAGTTGGAGCTTGAGTGGGACCCCTCGGAGATATCCCTGATGTCCCCAATGACTCCCCTGTGATGCCTCCACCACCACAGGACGGCAGATCCCGGCTAGGCCCCCGCCTCTCAGTCTCCCAGAAGGGGAAAGGACACCTACGCCGGGGTCAGGTCCTGCCCTGGCTCTCCTTCTGGGCATCATATTAGCATGCTTCCAATCAGAAGATACCACACCAGCAGATAAGGATTTCTTAAATTATAATCCAATGACGCTGGCAAGAGTGCTGCTTATCATAATGGAAGGATCAAAGGCAGCTCCTGTTAGTCCAGTTAACATGGTTAATGACTCACCTTTCAATCTGCACACCTGTTTCCTATTTAACAAAGTGGGTGAAAAATTCTCGATAATGTTTATTTTTAGCACACTCTACTGTAAACTGAGTATTGCAAAGCCACCAATTTTTGAGGTGTTTCTAACATCATGGGCTGCTGACTGAAATGTCTAGAATAAAAACATAGGCTACAAGGTTGAACTTTGAAATATCAACTCTGGGTTACATGTCCGATATCGTCCGTCGTCCAGTCATAATAAAACAACTTGCCAGCAAAAAATAAATAAAAAAAAAAAACCTCTTGGAAGGTTTTACAACAAATATTTATAATTTAACAGTGGCCCATTTTATCTACAGTAGCACATTCAGGTAAAATGGGCCAGTGATTAAAATGCATTTTTATTATTTAAGAAGCTACCTTTGGCAAATATTTATTAAAAAAAACGATAGAATCTATGTAAAACCATAAATTATGCAATACTTATTTAACTTATAAGCTTGTTTCTTTTTTATTTATAGCCCTTATTATAGACATTACAATTACATTTACGCCATTTGACAGATGCTCTTAGCCACAGTGACTTACAAAAGTGCTTAAAAGTCTCCTCAGTGAATACGTTCTGATAATGGTTCAACAGAACCCAGCTAAAAATACTATCACTCTAAAAAACTCTTTTGGCAAGTAATACAATTTTTTATATTTTTTAAATAACAGTATAATCCTGGAAGTGCTAATCCAAGTACTTCTGCAAGAGGTAGATTTTTAGTCATTGTTTGAAGGCACCCAATGACTCAGCTGTTTGGAGTGCTAAGGGAAGTTCATTCCACCACATAGGTGCCAAAACAGAGAAGGGTCTCGATGCATGTCTTCTTTGCCTCTTGAGACAGGGTGGGATCAGTCGAGCGGTGCTGGAGGATAGGAGAATGTGTGTGCAGTGCAGGATGTGATAAGTGCTTTTAGGTAGGAGGGTACTGAACCATTTTTGGCTTCGTAGGTCAGCATCAGTGTTTTGAATCTGTTTTGGTCAGCTACAGGCATCCAGTGGAGGGAGCATAACAATGGTATGGTGTAGGAGAACTTGGGAAGGTTGAAAATGAGTCAGGCAGCTACTTTCTGGATTATTTGCAGAGGATGAATTGCGCTCAGAAGCAGACCTGCTAGGAGTGAGTTACAGTAGTCCAGTCTCAAGATGACAAGAGATGAACAAGTACCTGTGTGGCCTGTGTGGAAAGAAATGGATAAACTCTTCTGATGTTTAAGAAGAGAAATTGACATGAGCAGGAAAGATTAGCAATGTGAGAGGAAACAGACAGGTGATTGTCCATGGTTACCCCGAGGTTATAAGCAGTGACTGAAGGACAAATAGAGTAGAGTTGTCCAGGGAGATCAGAGGATCCTGGTGTGGGAATGGATCAGCTGGCATGAATAGCAATTTAGTTTTGCTGGGGTGATTTTCCGCTGATGAGCTGTCATCCATGATGAGATGTCTGCCAGACATGCAGAGATCCAAGTGGAGACTTGAGTGTCTGAGGGAGAAAAGGAAAGGATAACTTGGGTGGCATCTGCATAGCAGTGATAAGAGAACCCATGTGAGGATATGACCTCACCAAGAGACCTAGCATAGATGGAGAACAAAAGAGGACCAGGAACTGAGCCCTGAGGGACACCAGTAGAGAGTCTGCATGGAGTAGATGTGGATGCCTTCCATGTCACTGATATGACTGACCTTCTAGGCGGGAAGTCAACCATTGCCATGCTGAGCCACAAATTCCAAAACTCATAAGGATGGACAAGAGCGTCTTTTGGTTTACTGTATTGAATGTAGGGCTGGCCAATATCATATTGGTATTATATCAATAATCACCAGGGCTTCAGATGCCAGGTGAAACATTTCCCCGAATGCCAGCTTTTTGGTACTATACAAATGTTTATTTATGCCCAAAATTTGTAAACCAGATTAGTAGTACACCTAAAATATTAATGAGGCATTTTATGATGCCCAAAAGTGAGTAATCAGTGTAAATTCAGCATATACTTATGTTTAATAAATGTCTTAATAACCCCACGACGACACAGGGAGAACATGCAAACTCTGCACACATGTTACCCAGGCGGAGACTTGAACCCGGGTCCCAGAGGTGAGAGGCAACAGTGCTAACCACTGCACCACCATGCCGCCCCCCCATAGTATACCAAAACAGTATTATGTGGTGTGCCCCACTACAGTGCATATAACACTGAAGTATGTCAAACCATAGTATACCAAAACAGTATTATGTGGCGTGCCTCGCTACAGTGCATGTAACACTGAAGTATATCAAACCATACACTGTAGTATACCAAAACAGTATTATGTGGTGTGCCCCACTACAGTGCATATAACACTGAAGTATATCAAACCATAGTATACCATCCATCCATCCATTTTCCAAACCGCTTATCCTACTGGGTCGCGGGGGGTCTGCAGTGACAGCCAAGAGAGCAGCCTCGGTGGTATGTGTTGCTTTTAAGTCAGATTGGTTATGATCATGAAGGTCGCTCTGAGAGAGATAGAGAGACAGTTGACTGTAAACTGAGTATTCAAGGATTTTTTAAAGAAATGAGAGAAATGATATTATGGCAAGTCACTTGGCATGAGCTTCTTCAGATCAGTAATACTTTAAGAGACGACCCTTCCCACCTTTGCAAATTTATACCGATCAAAACTATTGGAGCATGTGAAGAACAGCTGCAACAACAATACATGCTAGTTTTCAGAGACAGGCTGTTATAATTTAAAGCAGAAAGACACTCCAAGCTCATCTGGACCATTTTACTTGATGGCCCAATTTACCTGGCTTCTCTGTATTTACCCTGTTCCTGTTTGATGGCCTTGCACAGGAAGCCACACTCTGGCTTGAGCTGCAGCTCCTGCTGCTTCTTGCCCACTGCAAAAAAAGTGCCAAAGTGCAAATTGCAACTGCCTTCTCCATTTATAGCCAGTGCTTAAAGCATATGATGCTTAAAGAACATGATGCAGTCTGATTTTCTGGTGGAAATTTGAATGGGCTTTTGTTTTTAAAAATGCTGATCATAAGTAAAAAAAGGAAAAGAAATAACAGACGAGGTTTAAAGTCCAGCCACATGTCATACAGGGGAGGGATGACCCACAATGCGATGTCTTCCAGGAAAAATCCACAATGGGGACTTTATTCAGGAAAGCAAAACAACATCGGAAGCACAGACAAACAGCAATGAGCAGACCAGCGAGCACCAGGACTAGGGAGCACTTAAGTCACATGGGGTCTAACGCACAGCGGGGAGTAATTAACTAGGGGGCAGGGACATGAGGTGAGACTAACAAACCCCAGGAGGCAAGGATGACAGGACCGGCAGTGCATGACAGTATCCCCCACCCCCCCAAAAATGCATGCCCCCCAGGCCCGAAGGGCAGGCCAGGGAGGGGACACTGGGAAACTAAAACAGGGACCAACAAAGGGACAAGACACAAAACAGGACAGGGCAGGACCAAACCAGACAGAACAGGAATGAAAGTACAAGCAGGAGTGATAGCCACGGATAGTGTGTCCACATCTCCCCCCCTTTGGGAGACCAAAACCCGACCTGCCTTCTTCCTAGACCTTCTTAGGCAACGGGGACAGTCCTAGAGTCCAGGGTCAAAGTCCCTAGAGTGGAAAGCAGTGCAAGACCTAGAGGGTCCCACCCAAAGTCCTCTGGGAGGACATCCTCAGGGTCTAAGCTGTCAGGGTTGGAGGTGACCAGGATATCAAGTGTAGGGCTGGCGGCAGCCAGCAAGTCAGGTGCAGGGCTGGTGGCAGCCACCAGGTGGCAACGGCTAGGTAGGGGTCAGGAAGGCCGCTGGTAGTCTTGTGGTGAGGACAGGTGCAGAGTCCGGCTGAGGTAAGGCATACACCTGTAAGGAACCAAGTGGCGAAATTGACTGTGCCTGGTTGGACCCCACTGCACCCCTCCCCTAACGATCTCCACCTGGGGGATCTCAGAAACACTAGTGAGGGCCACAGGGAGGGGGTGACAATTCCTCGGAGTTGGGGCCCCAGACCAGGGCTGAACACCTGAAAACCGGTGAGGTGGTTGCAGTCAGCCGGAGGACAGCCGATGAGAAGGCTGCAGGTAGAACCTAACGAAGCAGTGGCTGCAGGCGAGCAGATAGGAGCCAATAAGGCGATGGGGCAGGCGGGCAGGCAGGAGCCAATAAGGCGATGGGGCAGGCGGGCAGGCAGAAGCCAATAAGGCGATGGGGCAGGCGAGAGGGCAGGAGCCAATAAGGCGATGGGGCAGGCGAGTAGGCAGGAGCTGACAGGGAGATGGCAGCAGGAAGGCACTGACAAGCAGGCAGGCAGGCGTCATCAGGAGGAGGCCAAAGGTGGGCAGACCATCAAAGTGGCAGCCACAGGTAGGCAGGCAGGCAAGCGGGAAGGAGTCGACGAGGAGTAGTGGCCGCTGGCAGGCAGTCAGAATCCGTCTGGGTGAAAGCCGCAGGTAAGCAGGTATAGCATGCAAGGAACATCAAGGATTTTAGGCAGTGAGCAAGGCACAGTAGGAACCTTGGACAGCGAGCAAGTCACAGCAGAGACCTCGGAAGGTGAGTAAGGCATGACAGGACACAGGAGCAGCCTCTCTGGGGTCGGACACTAGCAGAGCAGTGGCCTCTTCTGAGCCAGGGGCTTGCAGAGCAGCAGAGATCTCACCCGGGTCGACGCTTGTGGAGTTGTGGTGTCTCACCCTGGTTGGGTGCTTGCGGAGCACGAGGGGCCACACCTGGGTTCGGCACTTGCAGAGTGGTGGCGGCTAGCTTCTTCAGCCTCTGTCTGCGGAAGGTGACCTGTGGCTTCGTGGCATCGCTGATGGGATCAGTCACCAGCAGTGGGAAGCCTGCAGGGAACATGGCCCTGTCTAAGTCGGGAGCTTGGAGTACTAGCCTGGTATTAGGTTCAGGACAGGAGGCCAGAGGCATTAAGCTGGACGAGGAGGCAGCCTGAGGAACCTTCGATAGGCTCTGCCACTCCATTGCACTACAGATCCAATGGGTGGAACAATGGTAGGCAGCATAGAGTTGGTGAGTGGAGCAGCTTCCTCTGGAAGGCTGGTGGCTCGCTAGGGCCCAGGAGGAGAACCAGGAGGCAAGGCTGACAGGAGGGGCAGGATGTGACACTGAAATTAGCAGCATTTTATGATCCTATTCTCCAATGTAGAAAGAAATGCTCTTGATCAGGAAAAGTAAGTGAAACCTCTCACATGCTGGCAAAATGCTACATTCTTCTTCAGCTTAACAGACTATTTTTACCATTAAATTATTTTAGGCTGTCATTGCTTAATAGTCTACTGAAAATGTAATAAAATGGTTGATTGATAAAAAGGAAGTATAAAACAGCCAAGATTAAATGGATCAACAAAGAAAGGTTAAAGCGCCGAAGTTCAGTGTCATTGAGACTGAACAAAACAGGAACCTTAACACCACCCACTGTGTGACCAGCGTGTTTACTGTACATTTGTTTTTCAGGTTTCACTGTAACACACACCTACTAGTAGATTCCTAAATGTTCTGTTTGTCCTTCATTCATCCAATTTCTCTAGAGGTAGTTCCTTGTGTGCATTAGTGGGACTGCTGTTTATATTTACACACGCAATGGCCACATTATTAGACATACCTCTTCAACTGCTCCATGAAGCAAATATCTGATCAGCCAATCATATGTCAGCAGCACAATGAATAAAATCATGCAGATATAGGTCAGGAGCTTCAGTTAATGTTCACATCAAATACCAGAACGGGGAAGAAAGGTGATTTAGGTGACATTAAATGTAGCCTGGTTATTGGTGCCAGGCAGGCTGGTATGAATATTTCAGAAACTGCTGACCTACTGGGATTTTCACGCATAGCCATATTTCTATGGTTTACAGAGAATGGGTCGAAAAAGAATAAACCATCCAGTGAGCGGTGGTTCTGTGCTTGAAAATGCCTTGTTGATGGCAGAGGTCAGAGAAAAATGGCCAGACTGGTTTAAGCTGACAGAAAGGCCACAGTAACGCAAATAGGCACTTTGTTATAACCAAAGTGTGCAGAAGAGAATCTCTGAACACACAACACATCCAACCTTGAGGCAGATGGGCTACAGCAGCAGATGACCACACCGGGTGCTACTCCTGTCAGCCAAGAACAGGAAACTGAGGCTACAGTGGGCAAAGACCCACCAAACCTGCACAATGAAAAACTTGAAAAACGTTGACTGGCCAGATTCAGTCACAATGTGGCATAAACAACATGAAAGCATGAATTCATCCAGCATTGTGTCAATAATTCAGGCTGTTGATTGTGGTGTAATAATGTGGAAAAGTTATTGCCACAATTTGGGTCCCTTAATACCAAATGAGCATAATTTAAATGCCACAGTCTAATTGAATATTGCAGCTGACCATGACTTTATGACCACAGTGTACCCAGCTTCTAATTGTTAAGTTTAGCAGGATAAAGCAAGGAATTTTACAAGTGTCCACTGTAAGATATTCTAATTTCTGTTGTCATTGACACAATGGAATCATGTTATAATACTACACGCCACTATTTTAGCTAATAGATAAGAAAACAGGAGTGACAGATTAAATATATCAAATCAAGTGAGCTGCAGGTGAAAGACAGAAAGAAACAGAGTGAGAAATGAAGGGCAGCAGGCAAGAGTTATAGGGAGAGAAAAAAATGACAGTGATTTTAAAGGGACCAATCAGACTGGTAACGATGTCTGGGGTCTGTAAATTATCAGTCATAGGGAGAGATTCTCTTGAAACAGAAAATCTCAAACGGAAGAAATAACGAAGCAAACCATTTTTTTTTCAGGATAACTTACCGTACGTTACCACTGCCTTGTTAAAATACTAAAGATATCACTACTGTTAAAATGTTAAGGAAATATTACTTTTAAAATACTTTTTCCCCTAGTTGCGGAAGCATGATACTGTCCTATAAGAATGCTGATCCGCCATTGACCTGTACCATTTACCCACAATACTGCGCGCTGGCTCAGTGGCGACTCTCTGGCTCAGACCTCCAGGGTCCTCCGTGGTCCTACAGCGACCTTTGCTCCCAAACCAGCTCATGCGTAAACACTTGGAAAATGTAAGCGTCTTGCTATTAAGTTAATTAAATGTGAAACTGAGAACACTGACGTTAAGTATTACAGCACTTTATCATTTGAAAAACAACTTTTTTTGCCTATATCATTTTACAGCAAATGGCAGCATAGTGTAGTAAAAATGCATATGGTTGCGCTGCAGAAATACGGGTTGTGTTTCGTGAAGCAGCTTCATGTCACAGAAAAATTGAGAAAAATCCAACCTTTCACTAAAATAAATTTATTCCAAGACAAAAAAAACCCTTCATCAAGAAATAATTATCTTTAACAAAAACACATGAGCCACGATTATTGGCACCTCTGGGAATTATAGTGAACATAATGTATATAACAGAAGCATGTTTCCCCTGTAAATTGTACACCTTTGAGTTGAGTGGAGTGAATAGGAACCTTCAAGCTGTAATCCATGACTTCCTGGTTAACAGGGATACAAACATGAGGTGACACAGGGCCTAAATTCCCTTAGTTATCCATCAACATGGGAAAGATGAGACAACATACACACCAAATGAGGGAGAAGTGTGTTGACCATCATAAGTCAGGGAATGGGTATTAAAAATAACTACTCACCTTAAATGCCCATTTCTACTGTTAGGGCAATAATAAAAGAATGGACAACAACTGGAACTGTTACAAACCTGCCTGGAAAAGGACCCAAGTTTATTTTTCCCCCCTCAGACAGTGAGGAGGATCATAAGAGAGGCAAAAAAATCCCCAAGGATGACTGTTGGTGAATTACAAGACCATGTAAAATGGCGTGTTACCACGTCTCTGAAAAAACTATCAAACAGATTATTTGGAAGGTATGCCAGAAAAAGCTTTTTTTTGTCAGTTAACCACAAATGTAAGCACCTGAAGTTTGTAAAACACTACTACAACTTTGACTGGAACCAAATTCAGTGGTCTGATGAAACAAAAATGGAGCTTTTTACCAATAAACATAAGGTGGGTTTGGCATAAAGAGAATGATGGCTATAATGAAATGAACCTTATCCCAAATGCAAAATATGATGGAGGTTCTGTGATGTTGTGGGGCTGTTTTTCCTCCAAAGGCCCTGGATTCCTCGTTAGAGTACATGGCACTATGGACTCTATGAAATACCAGGACATTTTAAATCAAAAATTGGCTGCCTCTGTCAGAAAACAAAAACTGGGCCATCATTGGATCTTCCAGCTGGACAGTGATCCTAAGCATATGTTCAAATCAACACAAAAATAGTTAGCTGACTGCAGAATCAAGCTTCTGCCATGGTCATCTCAGTCACCTGACCTGAACCCCACTGTAAACCTGTGGGCTGAGCTGAAAAAGAGAGTGCAGAAGAGTACGCCTAGGACCCTGGATGATCTTGAGAGATTCTGTAAAGAGGAATGGACTCAGATGCCCTGCTCTGTATTCTCCAACCTTATAATATGTTATAGGAGACTCAGTGCTGTTATACTGGCAAAGGGAGGCTGTACAAAGTATTAAAAGCAGGGGGGGTGATAATCATGGCGCATTTTTTTTGTAAATAATCTTATGTTAATGAAAGGTTGGATTTTTCAGTGTGAAATGAAGCTGCATCAGCCCTTTTTACAAATCCTTACAAAGGGTGACAATAATTGGGGAGGACAGTATAGATAGATAGATAGATAGATAGATAGATAGATAGATAGATAGATAGATAGATAGATAGATACAGACATACATACATACATACAGACATACATACATACATACATACATACATACATACATACAGACATACATACATACATACATAAATAAATAACATAATACCACAGTCCACATACCCAACGGTTCTCAATATTGTTCCTTGAGGATCCGCTGCCGGAATGTTTTCATTCCAATCCTACCTTTATCAGGCTCAAATGGTCCTTAGTAGGCTAATAATGAATGTCTAGGCTGAATGCAGTGTGGGTTGGAATGAAATCATTCTGGTGGCGGGGGGAGGGGGGAGCAGGAACAGGATTGAGAACCACTGAGTTAATCAGTTACCACGGCAACCCTGAACACACAAACTAAACGTTCAGTGATCCTATCTATCTATCTATCTATCTATCTATCTATCTATCTATCTATCTATCTATCTATCTATCTATATGCCTGTCAGTCTGTCTGTTTGTCTGTCTGCTGTTTAATTTGTCTTATTCTCGTATGGTCCTAAAGTCATAGGAGTCAGTGGGTCTAATAAAAAGGCTACTGATTCAAGTTAGAACAGCACTTTTGACGTTGAGTACTAGCAAAAGGAAAAAAGAGCTGATCACGAAATATCATTAGCTGAGTATTGTTCTGAGTATTGTTTATTGGCACTGGATGACTTGAATACCTATGTTCACATACAGTATAGAGGGTGTATACAGGCGTGCTCTGTGAAAACGCCTGTATACACCATCTATACTGTATGTGAACATAGGTATTCAAGTCATGCAGTGCCAATAAAATGGGTGTTTTTTTTATAATAGTATATCGCAATGAATTTTCCATTTTAACGCTAAACATATTATTGGAAAATCATCAATCAATATTAATGAGCGATTAACACCAAAATCAAAATACGTCCTCACATTTATATAATGATATTTTACAAGACATTTTTAAATTGTAATCTTTCTTTAGGCTATTACACTCTATGGTAATTCTGTATTACTCACAGCGACGTCATTATTTCCTAGGCTCATGTGCCAGATTACTCACTTCCTTAATAAGTTTGCTAACTTTATTTGTGGGATTACGGTTGTTAGTCAGTATCCACGAAATACACATCATCAGAGTGGAAATGTACTATGGCAATGCTATGAAAAATGAACTTTATCTCAAAATCGGTGTAGTTACTGAGCTTATCAGGTGATATGTGACATTTGCTTACGCGCACCTGCGTTTGTCCCTTATCGAGCATGAAGGTCCTAATTCCTGCCTACTCTTATCGAAGAATAATAATAAGATTAATTATTAAATGATGACTGGACGAAACACCACATTGACAAGAAAACAATAAAAAATATTTAACAAACCGTCAACTTATTAGGCTATAAAAATTCATGCATTTATGACCACAAACCAAAATTGTCATTGATTTGAATACATTATTTGAATATAATCCAAAAGGCCTATATCGTTCATTTACCATGCGGTATTTTTTAAGCATTTAAAGCAGGGGTCTTTAACTTTATTTACAGCGCAATCTATGCTTTTTCTACAACAGGGGTCACCAATATAGTGCCCGGGGGCACCAGGATGCCCCCAAGCACCACGAGTCGCCCGCAGACCTGTTCTAAAAATAGAACAACTCACCATTGAGCAGCGGCTAAAATAAAATTTTATTATGTTGCTATTCTTCTTTAATCACATTTGCATTTATATAGATTTGAAAATGACAATATCTAAAAACTAAAAACAAGCATTTAAAACATGTTTATTATACATGAAGTTTAGATAAGTTTGGGTAAAGTCTGTTCTGGTAGCCTTTGTATGGCTCAGTACCCGTGAAGTAGCTGTTTGAAAAAGGTCGGTGACCCCTGTTCTACAAAGAAATGGAACTACATGTTTCATACATGTTGTTTACCGGGGGCAGCGATTAAAATTGCCGACTGGATTAATTCTCCCTTCACGTCCGTGACAACGCAAACAGATGTTTGTTCCTGGAAGGTACCAATGTATAAGAGTATCGGCAATTAAACAAAAAAGGAAGAAATACACATAATTAATCCTGTCTATGAAAAAATAAATTGTTATGCAAGCTAGGTACTTATTGGTTCCCTGCGTTGGGACTACTGATCTAAAAAGATTAAGTCATACGAATGTATCTTTTAGTAGTGCACTAGATATAGTGCAGTAGTTTATAACCCTAAAATTAGCTCATCCAACACATTAGGATAGTTTGCAAACCCTACAAACTATTTACAAGGTAATACATCTGTTACATGGCCTACATGTAGGCTTATATGCGTGAGCAGACTTGTCTCGAATTGAAAATCTCACCAGCTGACCAAAGTTGACAACCCACATGTTATATACTTTTCTCTTCCTTAAGCGCTGCTACGTCTTGGTGATTTGCATTTGGTTTTGAATAATGGGAATATTGTCCTCCTTTTCATTCATCTAACCCCGTATCATGTTTCACTAGTGTTCATTAGTCAAACTGATAAAATGCCTTCTCCTTATCTGCACCTTGCCCAAATAGTCACGTTAGGAAACAGAAACTGCTTTGTGTGTCATAACTTTGTTATGCGCGTATGCCTCTTGGGGATGCCTTTCGAGAGAGCTGATGGTTGGGGGTATTTAAAACCTTGCAAATAAACCCTGGGTTTTATTTACATGCTGACAGGACCCTTGTGGTGGAGCTAGGCAAATCACTCCTTCATGTGGTCAATACAGCAAAAAAAAATGCCCTTTGTCTGTCACTTAACAAGGAGCCGTGGGCGAAGTAAGGTGTTTCTCCATGTCTGTCCTACCTTTCCGGCATTCGGTAGGGTGTTATTTCCTCCAAGTACCTCGAGTGCATGTATGTGTCCATAATCCACACCAGAATGTTGTGTAATATTTTTCTTGAGATCGGTATGATTTAGAGAAGTGATACAAAATATGAGCATATACCAAAATGTGTAAGTATACATGTACAGTATGCTTATACAATCCACTCGTGGAAACACTTGTTCTCGACCCAGACTACACGGGGCAGGATGATTTAGTAGAGGGTTTACATGTTGAAACATGCGCTTTAACTAAAAGACCTACCTGTAAGATAAGCTGAAACAACCCTAACAAACAAGCACAGAAGAAACAAAATGAAACAACCGCTGGACTCAGAAAATTCATGAAAGCAAGAGCAACCTCGTAGTAGATAAGCTGACGACACCGTCGTTCTTAAATAAGTGCTATCGAAGCTCAAATAGCATGAGTTTCTTAACTCCACTAGCTGCGCTGGTCAAGCAGATTAGGGCGACCCAACAAAAGAATAAAGCATGTGGGAATAAAGCATGTGGGAATAGAGCAAGTGGGAATAAAGCATGTGGGAATAAAGCAAGTGGGAATAAAGCAAGTGGGAATAAAGCATGTGGGAATAAAGCAAGTGGGAATAAAGCAAGTGGGAATAAAGCATGTGGGAATAAAGCAAGTGGGAACAAAGCATGTGGGAATAGAGCATGTGGGAATAGAGCAAGTGGGAATAAAGCAAGTGGGAATAAAGCAAGTGGGAATAAAGCATGTGGGAATAAAGCAAGTGGGAACAAAGCATGTGGGAATAAAGCATGTGGGAATAAAGCAAGTTTTTTCCCCTCCAAAGATTGTTTGTGAAGATCAGGCTATGTTGTGTATAATTAAGGCTTTTTCTTCTTTATTTTCAATCTGTACATGTACAAAACCATATGGCCTAAATATCGTGGCATTAATTGTGTGATACCATATACACATAAACACAGAAATTCAGTTGTAGAACATGAAGAATAGAAATATAATTATTTTATGCAGCATTTCTTCTTGATTTCTTCCTTTTGTTATCACAAGGCCAAACCACTAGGGCCTGTTAACCGGTTTAACCAGTTTAACAATGTATTGTGGAACAGTTATTGTGAATACCTTTTCTACAAGGAAGTCAAACAAAACGTCATTAGGTCATTTGATTCTGAGAACAATTCAGTGAAGGGTCACTTAACAAAGTTGCCCTAATAAGCCAAAATGTATTTTAAAATTACTGTCATATAGCTTTTAAACAGTAACAGACCACTCTTACAAGCATTAGTATTACAATATAATTTAACTCAGAATCTGCACTAAATATAAGAAACAATGTGATAATCATATGATAGTGTATTCCCTGTGATGGATGTTTTCTGATTATAAGCAAACCGAAATCTGGAACTGTTTATTTCGCCAATGCAACATCACGGGACCATGGCAGGCTCCTATCCATGTTTTCTTAATGTCCAGTTTTGTCCATGTGACAGTACAAGTACATGGACACGACCATTGACGCCAACTGAAAGTAGGAAAATCAAAGGGTCATAACCTATATGTAGTAGTATTTCTATGCAGTTTAAAGAGGAGAAATACTTTTATGCATTTGTGCATTTAATCATGCTCTAGCCTGTCACCCTTTTCTAAACTGCGAACTTTATCAAAACATCAGCGTTACATATTTTCCCAAGAGCATAGCAAAGTAGGCCTATGCAAATACAGGCCTGTGGAATAAACAGACCTACTGAAAATATCATGATTACTGCAACATCCGGTACTTTGATTCAGGGCCATTGCTCGAGATATTGGGCCCCATGAAATCATATCATATTGGGCCCCCCAAGTCCAGACGAATCCAGTTATCATCCAAATTTGTATCCAAATTTTGGAATCATCCTAACAGATTAATAAAAGAGACATCTGGTCATGTTTAATTTACCTCCACTACACCGATTGCAGCCGCTACACCTCCGACAACATTTGCATTTTTCTTTAAAGTTCCCAGAAGTTGTTGGTAGCACCCCTACAAAAAAAAGTCAGTTGTAAATGTTAAATATTATGCCTGTAATTCCAAACACAAAAACCATAGACGAATTTTAGACGAATTCCTTACTCCAACGTTAGCCTGCTGTGCTAATGTCTGCGTGCAGGGAGTGGTGTTGTTGCAGCAAGGCGGTGGAAAGCTTTTCCCATTTGAGTTGTAATAATTTGAATTCATGAAGTCTGTGTAATTGCTGAAGCCGCAGCACTTCAACTGCATAGATGGGAGAAAAAAAATAATACAAGCTTAATTTGCTTTTGAGCACTGGAAGTTAACCACCGCTTTTACATTTCATAAAAACAGGTATAAATCATGTGCTTGAAAGAGATCTAAATAGAGGAATGACCGAAAAAGATGGTATGTATTAATTACCTCACCTGACTTCCTTAACTTACTTCAGTTAATAACCATATTAACAGAACTTTCAACATTTTATTTAAATGATGTACAGCTTTGCTCGATCTTACCAAAGCCAATCAGGCAAAACTCACTGAAAAAGTCTGTATATAGGTTATTTTTGCAGAGAATAAAAATGGGTTCAGTGAGGAAAGCTGTAGCATGATGCAAATTCAGTTCTTCCTGTATTCTTCTCAGAACTCCTAATTACATTGCATATCACAATAGGTTTAGTCAGTTTAGCTTTTAACTTTTGACAGTGTAATCTTTCGGCAATTTAGTGGATTGCAAAAAACACAAGGGCGCCTCTAAATGCACATATACACGTTAAATTTTAAACTGGATAACTAACAGCTATACCATCTATGCTATCTGAACCATAACAACAAGCTGGAAACTAGGGGCTATAAGCAATGGCGTAGGAGAGAATTTGAGATTGGGGGGGGGGGGGCACTTAAATGAAATACAGTGGTCAGTTTATTGGGCGGATAAATGGAGCTAAATTAAATATTTGGGGGAACACGTACCCACGCCCCACCCTGGCTCCTAGGCTCCTGATGATTAGCCCTTACTGGGGCAGGCTTTTTCACATACGAGTTAAAAAGATATGGAGATATGGAGAATAGACCAATAGAAGGAAACCAGCGAGATAGGAAAAGTTTGCCTATTGCACCACCTGCGAGCACAAATGTAATGGGTCCGTCCAAATAATAGTGTTTTCTAGCTTCCCAGTATGGCAGAGTAGTAAATATATGACCACCTGGCTTTTTACTTGCCGTGTTTGCGTAATTTCCAACCCTGTTCCAGTAAACCACATCTCCAGTTCGGTGACCCTATCTTGCTGAGATATATCAATCATTTTCATTTGCTAGCATTTGCAAACTTGAGAATTGGGAACAACTTCTCTGGGGTTACTTATCAAATTTTCAGTATCATGCTTTCACAAGTAATTGTAGACATTATAATAGCCTTTATTAGCCTTGTTTGTTGCGCAGACTGGAGCAGCTGCTATTTCAGAGTAGCGGTAACTCAAACTTATTACTGTGAAAGTCAAAGGAACAAAACAACCTTGTTAATGTAGCTAAGCTACATATTAAGACAGAAATGGACAGTTCATCATCGCTTGATCAGTTTTCAATGTCGTGGGTTTGTTTTCTACATCCAATTACAATGTGACCCTACAGTATATCCCACAACAAGGGGTGTGGTTTACTGGAACTTGGTTGAAAATCATGTGCATGTGCTGATCCGGAGTCAGGGGAGTTGCTAGGATCTTAAGACATCCGGGGCTTAGCCCTAGAACTTAATCTCTCTGAGGGTTTAACGGTTGTTAAATCATTTGTGCTAAACAAATCGTTCGGGCTTCGTTTTGATTGATTTGGGGTTTCAACCTCAGGTTTGTTATGTATCTGTCTGGGGCATTTTTAAATCAAACTGGCTCAATACCATTATCATCCATCCATCCATCCACTTTCTGCAACTGCTTATCCTATTCAGGGTCACAAGGGGTCTGGAGCCTATACTGGATTCTACAGGTACAAGGCAGGGAATAACCCAGGATGGGGCGCCAGTCCATTACAGGGCACACTCACACACCATTCACTCACATATGCACACCTATGGGCAATTTAGTAACTCCAATTAACCTCAGCAAGTTTTTGGTCTGTTGGGGAAACTGGAGAACCCAGAGGAGACCCCACGCCGACATGGGGAGACCATGCAAACACACACACGGAGCCCTGGCGGTGACTCGAACCCTAGTAAACTGACTCGATGATTGTTTTGTAAACCCGCTGTTTGTAAAGCTGTGACCCAGCCTACACAGTGAGTCACAGATGATTAACTGTGTACTGAGCGGGTTTTCTTGATTGTGACATTAATTTGAAAATTTGGCTCAGTGGTTGTTTTCAAATTATTGTCACAATCTAAAAAACCTGTCCAGTTCACAGTTAACTATGGGACTCACTCTATAGACTGGGTGGCAGCTTTACAAACAACGGATTTACAAACCCCTGGGACGGCAGGTACTTCTAATATCTAATGCTTCTATATTGCTGAAAACCCCTTAGACTGGCCAGGTTAACACTCATATAACATTATGCCTGCATGTATGTAAGCCTATGCCGTCAATGTCTCTGTGAAGATCATCACATTATACTTTGACTCTTGTGCTCTGTCAAACAGACAAAGAAATCCATTAAGTTGTCCAAATCAATTGACAGTATTTTTCTTATTGATTATTATTTGAAAGCGTAGATGTGTATATGAACTGTGAGTTATGGTACAGTGTCACGTTTTTAGACTTGATATTACTTGATTGACTACTAATTCTTAATTGCAACTACATCCAACTAACTGCAATCCAGTCTTTTAAAAATGAATGAAGTAAACTATTGTTGATCAAGTATTAGCTCAAGTACTGACAGAATAATTGATGTCTCATCGTTTCAGTCCTTTCACATGGCACTTCATAAATTAGTGTTACTATGAAGTGGTACAGTGTTGTAACATAAACTGCTTATGTCTGCCTTTAGGGCATTGTAGTTCAGTGCACTGCAAACGCATCACTCTTAAGGGACATGCAGGTGAACTTGCATTTGTCATGGTGTCGTTCCATATCTGCGTGACCACTGGGTTACTGCCATACTGGTTCTGCAACTCAGGTTCAGCCCACGCCTGCAGGATGCTCTGTGCCTGGTGTTGGTGACAGAATGGGTGATTCAGCAATCTCCTGATAAAGATCTGGAACACCTTACAAAATCCAAGTACTATCCAATAATCGAACAAATAAGCAAACAACCAACAATTATTTTTAAAGATGTACAGGTCGTTACATGTCTTGTGATATGGCGTGGTTATTGGAGTATTTAAACTAGTCATGTCAATATTACTTCATTAAGATGCAAACATATTTTGAAACAGTCTATGAAAGCGACTGGTCAGACTATAATGAGTATGGATATTGCGTTGCCATGACAAAAGGAGATCAGACTGCACACAAACGGAGTAACCAGTAGCCGGCAGCACAGATGAAAGGCAAAGCCTCCCAGTGTAACTGCGTTTGAAGAGCATTTGGCTGCTGACAACACGCCACGAGTGTGACGGGAAGCGGGCAGCGCCCAGTCAGGCAGACAACGCTTGGTCAGGGGATTATATATGCTCATTCAAAACGACACCGGAAATTACTTCTCTGGACTTTTTTATAGGAAGCAGGTTGTATTTTCTGCACTTTAAGCTTTCTTTTTGAATTTTATAGATCAAGCCATAATTAATAATTTTTTCCTAGTATTCTATTACGGTGTGTTGTTAAGAAAAAGGTTGGTTTTGACTCATGCTTAAAACACTCTACCAGTCGTTGTGTCCATATACATTATTGATAGACACAGAATCCAAGATTTTATGGATGCCACAATGAAAAAAATATCCCCAGATATAGGAAATTTCAGATAGCATGCATTGGGAGGGGGGCATTGTGACAGCTCAGTGATTAGTACTGTAGGCTACACCTGCATGGATGCAGGTCTGATTGCTATCCTGGTTATCTTTGCATCTTCTCAGCTTGGGGGAGGCTCACTGCAGTCATCCTGTGCAAGGTAGGTGGTGTTAGATAAATGAAAGCATTTGGAGGTGATACTTACAAATGAAGCATAGACCAGGGCAACAACTGCAGCTGCAATTTCAGCTATGAAGATAATCAGGACGATGCTGAAGAACTAGGGAGGGGCACAAAGGAAAAGAGGTTTTAGGGGACAGTGACCCCAAATACAGAAGATTTGCTCTGTTTCATGGTACTATGACTATCAGTACGATTACATGCACAGCTAAATCAAGCTCCGGTTATAGATCAACTATGCCTTTTAATTGGACTACTTTCCTTGTCCCAGTATACATTTACAGGATGGGAATCGGTTTACTGAACAAAGTATGTCTGATTCCACTACAATAGGTAGCAATATGGTTCCTTTCAGCTTTTTAGTATTGGGCCTTTTCCAGTTGACGTTTTATGTCATAAATGTAAAAAAAATATATTAACAAAAATATGAGTGCGAGGACAAATGAACTGACACAAATTTTAATTGTGATCTGGTTGGAAGAACAGATATTACAAGATCGGGATAGCGTAACTAGAAATAAAGTATTTTGTATAATATGTATAATGTATTTGTATACTGCAATGGGCTGGCCCCCCATCCTGGGTTGTTCCCAGCCTCGTGCCCATTGCTTCCGGGATAGGCTCCGGACCCCCCGCGACCCAGTAGGATAAGCGGTTTGGAAAATGGATGGATGGATGGATGTATTTGTATAATGTGATTTTGTTTTGGGGTATTTATGAAGTAAAAAGGAGTTCAACATAAATTTCACACAAATAATGTACATACCAAACTGAAGGTAAGAAAAATCTTAATCTAGCTGTCTAGCGATATATGAATTGGATGTGCATAACATGCGATGTTGGTATTAATATCGCATGTCGTCCAGCCCTATAATGTACTACAGCCATTTCTCAAATTCAGTACAGAGTAACACATCTTGTGTTGTGATGTCATTCAGCACTACTACCAGTTTTTACACCAGTGGAAAATCAACACCTTGAAGTACCGTACTTTTGGTACCTTCTTGAAGTACCAAAAGTATGGTACCTGGTGCAGTGGAAAAGTGCCCTTTCGTTGAGCGGTGGATTGGACAGCTTTACGGCGTTCCGGTAAACATACTGACTGTATGCATAGATAAAGGCAATGGATTAAGAGCAAGACAGCTTTGCATCCAGGGTACATCCTTACCACGAATTTAGCCGGAAATCATGGGATTAGCTTTGTCCCTCAACAAACACCATGTGCACTGTTTATTAACTCCAGGGTTGCAGGGTTGGGTTCATGTCTGGACTGACCATCTAGCATACCTTTGGGTATGGGGGCCTGCAAAATCTTCCTTGGGGGACTCCCCGTCTACAAAATTTACGATGGGGCACCGCAAAGTCTAGGAACAATTTTAAATCCCATTCCGGCCCTGGTTTGAATTTCACCCCTGTGTCAATCTTGCATGCGTTCCCTGCGTCAGCGTGACACTTCTAGGGGCGAGGAATCCCTGTGATTCTAGAGGGCTGTTGAAAATTTTGGATAACAGCTTGTAGCAATGGGGGAGATCTATAAGCTCTTGGTGTGCTACACTGTACTTGGGCTAATGCACCTGGAACCGGCACATGGATTAAGCCACCGAGCCGTTGACCACACCTCATATCTCTGGGGGGGGGGGGGGGGGGGGGGGGGGG
>JAODJX010000047.1:16804510-16820433 GCA_026776945.1 Isichthys henryi | reverse complement strand
CCCACGCATTTACTATATTTTCATTTAAATTTTGGGAAATATGACCAAATAAAGGGTGGAATTTTCAATTTTTTGGGCAAAAATGTTCGTTGATTAAACGCCCCCCCCCCCCCCCACTACCACCACTGCACGTGCCTAATCTCAGAGGTACAACACAAGGCCCATTCTGGATATTTGGGTAATGAGTATATTTCTTTAGTATGGGTATAAGAACTGGTATAATATTAGCTGACAACTATTGATTAAATGGCTAATAAGCTGAGAGCTAACATAGATATTTCATGACAAGATACGTCTCCAAGTGGGTCAGAACATCTGACTGCGAGTCTATCTGTCCCACCAAAAGCTATGTGTGAAGCTCCCATAGGCTTTGTCCCGTTCATAATAATGGCACTTGGTAAACCTGGTTTGTCATGCAACTGCCATTTAATAGGCTGTTTGGACATAAATCAACACTGTCTCATACTGGCAATAGAAATATGCCACGTGTTTTTTCTTTTTTTTTGTTTTTTCCCATTTCATTTGTATAGCACAGAATTAATTTTCAACTTAAATTTTTTTTCAAATGTGCATGATAACCTCAGACCTGAAAGGCAGCACTTATGTGTCACTCTGCCACACGGGCAGTAGGCCTATGTGTGATGAGGGATTATTATACCAATCCTATTCCAGCTCTTACCGCCGCTTTATCAAAAGGAAACATACGACATGTGTTGTCCTAGCGGTCTGCCATTTTATGGCTTGATCAATCGTATGAGACATTTCATCTCCGGAGCTCCCTTGAATGAGCTGTGTGGACAAGTGCAGCCACTCTAATTACAGTTATTGTTATCTAATGCATCACACGCATGAAGAAAATAGCACCCGTCATTCTTCTAAACTGCTGGATACACAAATTAGACCGAACAGGTTTCTAATTGGCCTCTGGGTTGAAGAAAGAGAAGAAATTTGAGCTCTCCTGGTTGATCCTCTTACTGAAAAGTGATGGCTTCTGCTCTGTCTGTTTAAAAGGTTTGTCACTGGACCTTAGTCCATCTCCTCCTCCCAAGAGTTTAATATTTAGTAAGTTACTGTACTAATCTGTGTATCTTACAAATCATACGATAAACAGCAACTCCTTGTCTATGTCTGTACTGACGTAATTCTTTGTTTTCTACTAGCCTATATTTATCATCAGAAAAATCAATGTTTGCTTTTTCTTGTAAACACACAATGTCCTATTTGCTTTAGGGGGCCGTGCGCAAATGTATGTGTGATGTCTTTTATTCTTGCATTTGCATGGCTTTTCCTCCCACGATACAAAGGCACACAGCGCAGGTAAAATGCATGAGTGCCCCACGATGAGCGGAACATTAAACCCCATTGCCCTGCGCTTCCTGGATCACCGCCACCAACCGGTTAGGCGGTTATTGAAAATAGATGGATCGATGAAAGAAGAAAAAAAAACCTCATTAGACTACTGAAGGTACGGGCCGGTGAAAGGTTAATGCCTTCGTGGAAAGGCAGAGCGTTTGGCTGCGTCCAGTGAGAGAAAGGCGGCAACTCAGCCGTAAAATACGATCACATCTGTGACTCCCACTTTCTATTTTCTCCTCCCCAAACGACAGTGCAAAGGTCATGGTTGGTGGGGTGGGTGGGGGTTGGTATGGAACAAGTTGCTTTCTGGAAAGCAAGATCCATTTGGTGGTATGACCTAGCCGCCTCTCCTGGATGCCCTGTATCTCGCCCACAGTTCCTATGTGTGCGCCTCACTGTAATGTACAGCTTATAGATCCCCGCACACATACACCCCCCATCTCATCCCATACACCACATCCAACCCCACCCCACCAAAAAAAACAACAACAACAACAAATTTATTTTTGTATAGCGCATTATCACAACATTACGTCGTCTCAAAGCGCTTTACAGCATCCGCACCCAAAGCCCCCAGTGAGCAAGCCAAAGGCGACAGTGACAAGGAAAAACTCCCAAGAAGGAAGAAACCTTGGGAAGGACCAGACTCAAAGGGGGAGCCCATCCTCCAGGGGCCGGCAGGGATAGAGTCAAATAAGAGAGATAAAACATTGTTTATGACATCTGACAAGTGAGGACTTCCGTTGTGCTTTTGCAGGCTTTAACCTAACCCTACCCAGATTCATGCAAACAGGAGACTGACACAAGGTAACCAAGGCACTTTAATATATGGATCTTTAAACTGTAGGTTGCTGGTTTAACTCCCAGTCTGAATCCTGCTCAGTGGTGGAAAGTAGTTTTTAAAATAGGGAAACGCAGTGCCAATAGTTGACAGTATATTATTTGAATCCATCAGTGACTTGTATATAAATTATGCTTCTTTTTGTAAGAAATAATCTATTACCCTGTCAATAGATTACCATTACTCCACATCAAGAGATTTGACCATTTTGAACACACACGTAGCTTAGTTAGCAACTACCAAAGAAGTCTACTAAAAATTACTGAAACGGCACTGAAAATTAAACGATCAAATTCAAAACTCAATAATAACGATTTTATTTACAGTATTTACAAATTTACTCTGGGTTGCAATAAAACACTCCTGTACCCCTGCACGCGACAGAATGAATGAAAACTATGAGTCAGCACCTCTGACTGCACGTGAAACCTGTCAGTCATGAGCATTAATGTCATTGGTAGTTTATCCTGTTTTGTTGAGGCGTCTCCCAATCACCATGCACAGGAGCCTTACTTCCAAGTGGGTCAAAACATCTGACTGCAAGTCTATCTGTCCAATCAGCTATGTGTGAAGCTCTCATAGGCTTTGTCCCGTTCAGCTGACCTAAGGCCAATCGCAATGAGACAGAACACACTGTGGTGACATCTGTGACATAAGATGCAAAGTGCACCTGTGAAGAGCCAAAGTGCGCATGGATTTCTTGAAATCAATGAGACACACTTGATATCTGAAGAGATAAACAAGAGACATGCAACAACTATGCTGTCATTTGTTTTTGGTTTGGGTTTGTCTTTCACTGTAGCACAGGCTACGTAAATATTTGTTAGACACTTTTATACACTTACACTGAAACTTTTTTAGAGGCATGTTGACCTCTGAAAAGTTAACAGATGTAAACATTAGTCATCAATGAATCGGTGCATCGTGGCATTGTGCTTAGCCAAAGACTGCTTCTGTAAAGTATTTGCAAACACACGCAATCAGAGCGTATTGATCAATAAGCTTTCATATATTCTTCATTTAGACAAAGCCTACATGAATCTTCCATAGGCGTTCAGTGAACCGCAGCATCAATGGACATCTATGGGCTGTATGTATCCTGGTTTGAAAGTGAAAATTACCATTTTGGTGTTGAAAATAATGGCCGCGAAACAAGCAGTGCTGCGGTCCAATTACTAAGATGGATAGCACTTTTAATCACAAAATAAAATGAATTTCCAGATATATATTGAGGAATTCAGTTCTTTTGGCAATGTTATGGAGGGAAGCCTTGCTTCCTGAGTAGTTTAATAAAGCAATCGCTTGCGATCCTGCCGTATCTCCTATGAGCAAAGTGGGAAAACCCAAAGCACTCCAGTAATATATCTATTCCTACGAATAGGTAAAAAAAAAAAAAGATAAATCCTTCAGGTACACAACTGAAATATGCACTTTTTTTTCAGATAAATTACAGAGATGTATCGATCGAGCTGTAAGTATAAGGTCTGCCTGAATCCACCATTTACGCAGAGGCGAGAGCGTGAGTAATGATTAGCATATATAGTGCCTCCAGCTCTCCACAACAGGCTGCTCCGTGCTGCGATGCACTTCATGAATTAAATGTAAAAAAGAGTATCGGGCAGACAGGTAGAGTCTCCGTGGAAGTGAGACCCAGCAGCAGGTCTGGGCTCACAATGTCTTTGGTTGCCAAAGGCCGAGGGGCAGGTGAGCGACTACTCGCAGTGTTATTGCCACAGGGTTTGGCGTAACTTTTACACAACTATCATTCACAACCCCAGCACGGCTCAAGGATCCTTCCCCTTCACGAATCACCGGCTGACACTGTCGCTCCCCCCCAGGCGATTTTCATGATGGTACAGGGAGGGGGGGGGGGTCACAGAATTAAAACGCAATTCGCGGAGGAACATGTTCCTGTGGCATGCTTTAAAATTTATTAGACACAGAAATGCCTGGACAGGTATCATTACTCATCTGTCACGCACATAATCCCGTATGTATATGAGCTGGTATTTCTGAGATATGGGGCCATAAAAGGGACGGGTGAAAAATATGGGGTTAATTTTTGTGTGTTGAGGCGAGCGCCTGCCGCCTCTCTCTCACCCCGTCGCCGGATTCCTCAGCGGGGAGCAGCCTTTGTTTTTCTCTCCTATTCCGGTGCCAACAGCCTTCCGGACTCAACGCTCCTGGAGCAGAACCTCGCCTTGTCGGGTTAAGTGTGCCGTACATCAATTAGGACAGAAATAATTGGGCCACTGGAAAAGCAGTGGCTGATTAACGGGACGCTCCTGTGATCGGCGTCCACCTAATGAATGGATCTCAAACATGCACGTCTACCCCTATCTTCATCGCCTCTCTGTTAAATATAAGACATATCAAAAGATTATTGTTTGATAGTTTGCGCATTTTTGTGGCGAACATTTTTTGTCACCCTGAAGACCTCATGTTCCACTCTGCTGGCCTCACTTCCAGGCTGCTTAACAGCCAGGAGACCAGATGGGGGGGGGGGGGGGGGGGGCGGTGGAAACACACTGGGAATGAAATGCTTAGCTTTCCTCCTTTGACTTTAAAAATAACTTTAACATCCAAGGACGCGAATGCTAAGGCAGACTTTGCCAATGCTAAAGCGCTATGAGCTAAACGGCCACATCTCCTTTCATAGATGGGTGGATTGCCAGAGACTTATTTCCTCTGCAATTATTACATGTGTCTATAAGCCTGTTTTAATCCATCCGTTTTCTGACTGCCGATCCTGGAATACTGGCTGGGCAGGAAGCCGGTCAATCGCAAGGTACATACACACACATTACACTCTACATGCAATGTATGCATATCAGTAATGCTGCAATGCTTCTACATTTCACTGGATCAGAAGTTTTTCACATGGAACCAGGCTTCACGTATCATTCGATGAACACTCACAAACATGCATTTCACTGTTAGAGGATTGCGAAACACCCATTTATAAAGCTGGAAAAGATTAAGGTTAATGAAGTTGCACTGAATCCCAATCCAGATTCAAAACTCTGCAGTTTACATCCAGGTTGTTTTCATTGAAGTTAAACCTCTACAAAGACCACTGTCTAGCAGATTGTGATGAAAACCGCAGCTCAGACAGTACAACTTTAGTATTCAGAACTTGATCAAATCCTTCAGATCCACGTGTTTTGTGAGTAAGATCTGCATACTTGAACTAGCATTCAATATTAACTAAAATGTTTGTGGGATTTTAAGTATAAACTGTATATGAAGGAAAAGTTGCAAAAGCCTTTTAAAGTCAATCAAACTGTCTGCAAAAATCCCAGTATTGATTGTGGAGGCCCTTCTCTCATTTTGAGGCAGTTTGTTTTAATAAGCACAGAGCGGAATGAAACAGTACATGGTGTTTTAATCCTGTCTGTAATTGCCTGTGGTTTTCTTAACATTTAGGGTGACTAAGAGATTAACCTTTATCATGCAAAGTCATGCACTAATTGGATACGCACTTCCCTTCTCTGCATGGAAGTAAACATGGTGGTTTGGTTATTGAGGCCCCACACAAACACGACGGGGGGGGGGGGGGGTTTCAAAGAGCCATGAAACACTGCCGTGGCATGACAGCCCCATCATTAACCCCTCATTAACCCTAACGGGGTTTGCCACACGCTTCAGTGCCGTGCCTAAGGACAGTGGTCCTTACCTTGCAGATGTCATAACAGGGCATTATGAATGATGACCCACATCGGGCTGAGGAACAGGGAACTTTATTCTTAACCAAAACCAAAATGACAGGAAAATGGACCACAAGGGGTCAAAACGAAGACAGGTTGGGCATAGCGAATGAGCAAGGGCTACGACTGGGAAACACTGGGGAGACAGTAATAAACAACGCTAACTGGGGTCTGAAATGCAGGTAACAGCAAGCAAGTACAACCGCACAGCATTAACATTACTCACAAAGACCAGCAGAGGACCAGTGCAGGCCAGGGGCATTTATACACAGGTAACAAGGGCTAAATAAGGGACAGGTGAGAATAATTACAATTAACCAGTCACTAGAGACTAGGAACATCAAGGAACAGGTGAAGGTTGTGAACAATTGACAGGAACTAAAGACTCGGGAAACTGAACAGGACGGCCAGTGACACCTGCTGCCTGAACAGGAAAATGACAGACAGGACAGAGCAGGGACGGATACTGACAGGAGGTTGCTGGGTTGGATCCCAGGAAGTGCATTAAAATGCCCATACATTAAGAATAGGTCAATTAACCTAAAATTCTCATGCAAATCATCCAGGTAGTTTAAAGAAAGAAAAGTGGGTCTGGAAAGTGTGTCAGTCCAGGGAATTAAGTTTTTGTACAGTGAAAAATGAGTAATAATTATATAAAGCTTCTCCATATTACAGAACGTGGGTAAAAAAATCTTCTTTAATCCTCTTTTTAAGATAAAACTCTTTGTTAACTGGAAAAAAAGCCTTCCAGTCTTAATTGGTTGTATAACCTTGCGTCTATATGCAAATGACTACTCTTAACCGAAGGTATACAAAGAAAATTAATAAATCATGTATAATTACAAAGGTCTTTAATTTAGCTTTTTGATTGCTATTGACTCAGCCTTCACCTGTCTCTTCAGCATTTGCCTGCAGCTAATTGGCATCAATTTATTTATTTTTCAATTGCCGTCAATTAGACAGGCAGCCAGAGATAATAAAGCAGAGTGCCGTGTCGCGGACGGAGGGCCAGGAGAAGCCGGCGGGGGTCAGCGATGAATATTTACAACCATCTCCACGCTGAAACGGAAGCGACCTTGAAGGTGTCCCCCAGCTGACGAGGCGTAAAAACAATTAGCTTTTTCCACAAGTCCTCAGTACAGATGCCCAGAAGGCTGACGGCATCGATGTGGATGCACAGGACACTGAACTGAGGGGGGGTTAAGGGTTAGGTTACACCTTAATGGGGGGGTATTTGATGAGGATGTGTGACAGAGAAATATCTGCATGGGGCTAGATGAATAACAAAAAAGAGATTGGATTTAAAAAACAAATACTGGATTTTGTGAAGACATAACACTGGCATATTATGTAAAATTATCTTGAACCCACGTGACTCATATAAATGCATCTAAATACGCTGCTGTCTGATTTGGATTCAGAGGAAATTAAACGAATGGAGAAAGTGCCGAAGCTCTTTTTCTTTTCGTTTGGCAGAATCGTGTTTAAAATGCTGATATAAGTCGTTATTTGCTTTTAATCAAGTATGTGCAGGGAGGGGGGCGGGGGCACTGAGCACCTGCCCTTCTGCCTGAACTCTGTAAAGTGCCCCCCATCAAACGTACTGAGTGTCCCCTTTTCACCTTTGAGCACCCGTCCTTCAGTGTCTCTGCACAGCCCTGTTTCTGATGCTAGTTTGAATCTGGGGGAGGCAGTTGTGCATCCATACTGAATGACACTGAATATGTATTGAAAAGGCAGAATTTATAATTAAGGCATTACATGCACATGGAAAAATAATAGTAATCCACAGATTTCAATCAGTAACCACTGCATGAAGAAATAAATTACTTGTTTACTCTTTTCCCTGAAAATGCATGTTTTTAGCATGGGAGGAGATAAAAAAATATTAATATTCTATATTGTACTTATTGTAAATAATATAGCTTAATTTATAGTTCCTTTCAAAGTCTTCAGAGCTTTGTGTCACCTTACATAATGGTACATATCCACTCCAAAAGCTCCTTTTATGACTGGGGTAAATTGACTCAAGGACAGGGTACAGTGAATTTCAGCAAATGTTATAAAATACGCAACGTGTGACAGGCGCTTTCAGTTTGTCGTTAACTCTGGCCCTGATGAAACTGTTCTGCTGGGACTCTGCCAAGGGGCTTTGGGTTCACTCAGGATCTGTCATTTTCCCCTGGATTTTCAGCAACACCAGATCACCGAAAAACATCCATTTTCTCATACTGAAGTTATTATTTATCGTTTTTGTGAATGGGTATTAGCTTCTCTTAATGTTAGGCAGAAGTGAATAGTTCAGGTCCATAAAGTAAAAATGCAGACTATGATTGTGTTTCAACCAATCGGTTGGGTACTCGGTGACTTTCACTGTTTAGTTTCAACTGCTTGGTTGAAATAAAATCTTGGTCTGGATTTTTACTTTATGGACCTGAACCGCCCACCTGTGGTATCAGGCTAGTGAGTTGAGTGGTTTTCTGAGGGCTTTTGACCTTCATTAACCTCCAGTGAAGACAAAGCAGTTACAGAAGCCACTACCACTAATGCATGATCACATGAGTAACTGAGAACTCCTGAGGACAGGAGGAGGGACTTAATTTTCATTTCTTCGGGGGGAGGGGGGGTGCCTCCTTGTATATTTTTCTGTACAAATGCTATTGGGGAGGTTCCCTAGAATATCTTTTGCATTGTGTAATGTAAAATCACATTTCCTCAATTTACGATACGTCTCCCGAAATATACATTGTGATTATACATGACAAATCCAGGCCCTATTAATTCATTCTTCTTCCAGTCACCTAGCCAGTAAGGTGACCCAGGGGGGACTCGGGCAATCTGGGGGGTGTTGGGCATTCCGGTGGACAGCAGAGTGGCCAAGAGAACCTGTGTGTCCTTGGATTCGAACCTGCCACCATGAAGGTACTGTATGAGGAAGAGGAAGCTTTCAGACTACACTGGATAACAGTGGCATTATTCGGACATGTGTACGAAACGCCAGTATTACCTACATTTTACACACACTGTATGATCAAATACAGAAACATATAATTATTAATTGAGACACTTTGATCTGCTTCATTCTGAAGACATTCACAAGAAAGGTAACTATCCTGTGTCTAAAGGCGTAAAGGACTCGAAGATGGACTGAGATCATTTTGCAAGCTGTATGCAGGTTGGGGTGGATGGTGCCCCCTCCATTCTGAAACAATCTGTATGTCTCTTTAATGCTTGCTGGAGGCTTGCCTGTGAATTGATAGCGCGTTCGTCAGACCAGTCCCCGGTTTCAGATCTAGCTAATATACTTTTGCCCTGCTGTGCACTTACGATTTCACTGGAATTGCCCATTTTTATTGCCTTCCGGCGCCAGGAAAATATTCTTTATTATGACATTTTTTTCAGCTACTGGGCATCTTACGAGCGATTAATGGAGCTTCACTGGTGAGTTATTAGTGCTTTCCTCCTCTCCCAGAACACCCTGGTTCTGCTCATTCAGCCCAGGGGCTGACATTTTACTTACCCCTGGGGGTTGCGTGCTGGCCACTAATGATATTCCCTACCTTGGCACCCAGAGTATACAGACTGCATCACAGTGGGGAGAAACCTTCTCCAACTCTGATGTGTGCCATTCTGGAGGAGACCCAAGGGTGTCTAGAACCAGGTAGAAGGTCTGGGTTTATATGTGAGCCTGTGTGTGTCTTTGACAACAGCCACAGTTAGAGACCACAACCTCACACTTGCTTGCATTTGTGAATAAAAATGCTTCATAGACAAATTGGAAGTGAATGAACAGATGCGTTTCTTTGAGATGATCATTGTTTTTTAAGGGTGTTTCAGTGGGTCAGTGGTTAGCACTTTTGGGTCCATTCCTGGGGGCGGCATGGTGGTGCAGTAGTTAGCACTAACGCCCACACCACTGGGACTGGGGTTTGAGTTTCTGCAATGGCTCCATGTGTGTGGAGTTTGCATGTTCTCCCTGTATCATCATGGTGTTACATCCAGGTACTCTGTCCGCCCCCACTATCCAGAAACATGCTGAGGTTAATTGGAGTCGCCAAATTGTCCGTATGTGTGAATAGTGTGTGAGTGTATCCTGTAATGGCTTGGTGCCCCATCCTGGGCTCTTCTCTGCCCTGTATCCTCTGAGACAGGCTCCGGATCCCTCAGGACCCCGACTAGGACAAGCGGTTACAATGTAGGATCTGTTTCTGTCCATTGTTCAATGATTGTTCATTGTATTTCCTCACAATTATTCGGTGATTGTTCAACTCTGAGATGCCCATTTTGTATAACTGTGTGAGTGTGTGTGTCCTGTAATGGGCCTGCATCCTATCAAGGATGTGCCCAGTTGCCTGGTACTCACCAGGTTCACTATCCGTACTGGATAAGGAAACATGGGAGATGAACAGATGGATTGTTTTTCCAGTTAAGAGGGCAGGATATGAATGTGAATCAAAGTTTAGCTTGATATGCTCCTTAACTCTTGGAATCCCTTCATGTAATTCTTGTGTGCCGGAATCTTCACACAAGGTCAGGCCAGGCACAGAGGAACTGCCAACCTGCTTCTCCAGCAGGTCCCTCAGGATGCCCCGACTGTCCAGCTGGACTCGCATAAGCAGCCTTCTTCATTTCCCCTTCGGTACAAACGCAGCCCGGCCTCTGATGGAAACAGAAGTCGTATTTCAGGCGCTGATCTGTGGGAAACGTGTCACGGTCGTTGAAATGTGAAATTCCTCTTCTGGAAAACACAGGAATGCGACTAATCTTAGAGCTGCCTTGCCTGTCAGTCTGCCTTGTTTTATGTTCTTCTTTAATCAGCTTAACGAATGTCGCCAGAAGGGAGTGGAATTAAATATCCACTGGTTAAGGTTAACGGTGGAGGGTAAGATGATTGCAGCCCTCTGTCTCGACTGGCCGTTACTGGTGTGGAATGAGGCTGAGAGGTCAGCAACCAAGTCAAGTGATATATGTAACACTCCAGACTAAAGAATTTTGAAATCGATTCATAATGATGAAAAGAAAATGTATTGCTTAAAACCAAACCAAGATTTCAGTGGTATGAATGTAATACCAAACGGTTAGTTTGAAGTTTATTTCCTGTAAATCACACTGTCCTACACCCATACAAGGAATTCCATTGTTTTCAATAAGTGCTTATCAAATAAGAGACCTGGATATCGGAAGACTTTTCTGGAAGGACAGGGAGGAGCGAGGTGGAGAACACAGTGGATGGAAGCCAAGCCCTACACATACAAACTGACACACAGACACACACACACTTGAAATGCACCTGAATGGACTGCAGGTGGAAAACTGCAGGGGGGTGAATGCAGGGGGGGCACTGTGAGACTCACATGCTCATGGTCCAGCTCGAATTCGAACCTGTAGCTTGGTATGCGAACAGCAGCACCACCTACAGGGCCACCTCGGTGTCCTTCATACAGGAAAATGTATATATATATATATATATATATATATACACACACACACACACACACACACACACACACACATATATATATATGCAACAATACATATAACACACATAAAAGCTTACATAGTACATCCCTGCATAGTACAATATAAACTTGCATATTACATCCTTTACGAGTAATGAGCTGTAAAATAAGATAATTGAAACCAGACCAAAAGCATCAACACGAGCGTTTAATTAGTAGGTGCAATAAATCTTGTGCCGCGTTGTTACGTGTGAGATATAGAAGAAATATTACGGTGTATGTTTACAAAAATGTGTGACAACGTGCCAATTCAAGATTTAGAAATTAATAAACTGCAAATTAACGCCAGAGTTCAGCCCATTCAACTAGACACCCACCTACATAAATTTCTGATAAAACAGACATTATCAAAACAATAAGTCACACATACATCCATACAGACAAAAACTGTAAAGACATGATAAATAAACTGCCTTTTATTTACTTATCGACTGTCTATTTGCTATTCTCGTTTAATCCTGGGAGATTTAGTGGTCAATACCATCCTACAGTAACAGATAACCGATGGTGCAGATTTGCAAGTATCTCCCTCTGTCAGCTTTATCTCTTAAATGTTATTGACTGAAGTGTGCATATATTAAGACACAACTTTGATCTTATGGTCGCTTCTTGCGTCAGCCCTTCTCAATCGATTATCTCTCTTCGTGCATTTATATAAATAGCATGTAAATATGTGTTTTGATTTACAGATAGTGTAGATATATGGAGCTCACCTACGATGCCCTTGAAAGCACGTGCAGGAGGCACTAAAGCGTAAGTTATTGCGTTTTCAATATGTAACATATTTATCCAGTGGACGACTGAATTACCAGCACTGTGCCGCTGCGTTACCTCTGCCCTTGCTCTCATATTGTATTCCAGCCTCCGCCAGGCGAGCGCACAAGTGCTTTAGCCTTGACTGTGGCTCACCCACCGTCGCTGTGATGCTGGGCTTCGAGAGGCTCGTTAAACAAAGAGCGGGGTACACAAAGGGGGAGGCAGTCTCGTGCAGACAGGAGGAGCGCGCGCCACAGCGCACACAAAGGGGCGCCGCTCGCACGTTTCTGTTTCGGTGATACATCGTACAGTAATCCAGTGGGTTACTTCCATTCATTTAGTTTAATGTCGCATTAAAAAATATAATACAATGTATTTCTTAAAGCGTCTCAAACAGCATGTCAAAGCCATATACAACCAGTTATTAATACAATATTATCCATACATACACACATGCATATATCTAATGATAAGAATTGATTTTTTTGATAATTGTTTATTGAACAATTTCTGTATGCATATTGTTAAAATCCACTGCAGACTGTCATGAGGAGTGCCTGCAGAGAATTGCAATATTGACCCCCCTCCAGAAAACCCGCATGTCTATCTAATATGTGCATGAGGATACGGTGGGATGGTGGTGGGGGTCACTGCACAGACCCTGGACCCCCCCCCCCCAAGCTCCAAACAGGCTTATTCTTTAAACACCGAGTGAGTAAATGATAAGTGCATTGGGGGGGCTGGGCCCGTATGCTGGGCAGCAGTAATTAACCCCGCTAATATGGGGACGTCAATAGGCCGGCTTTGCAGCTGAACTGCTGAAGGGGCCAACCGACTCACATTTACTACCTGACGACTTGGTCAATAAACCATACAGGCGGCCAGCAAGAAGCAGATCCTGGCCTCGCACTTAGATAGGAGATGACAGGCCATTTGTAATCGCCGGTATCCCAGCAGCCACTGGCTGCATCGTTGAAACTTGACTTCCAAACCTGATACAATCGTTTAATTAAGCAAGTCTTCTAACTAATAAGGGGAGAGGGGAATATACTGGTGTTTCAGATGCACCCCTGGATCGGTTCCACTTGCTAAACAGTTCAGGATAAACGATCGCCAATTAAATATGAATTAGGGCATGATAATTATAATCATTGCATATCATTGTTGTGTATCAACAGTAATTTATTCATTACTTCAGGTTCTGAAAAAAACCTTCCGTTTCTACACTCCAGTTTCTCCGTGTCAATTCAGATGGAACATGCAGCTCAGATCATTCTGGATCGCGTCCCCCTTGTGTTTATTTTTATTATATATTTTTCCATTTGCCAGCTGCTGGAAATGAAAGAGAGAAAATTGGTGAAGTTAAAGGCGCTGTGGCTGAGTGACTCCGTTTAGCATCGTCCCTTCTGACGTGCTAAAGAAATCGAGTGGATAAGCCACTGCCCCCCCCCCACCTCTTTTTTACCATCTCAAGTGATTCCATTCTGCCGCCTTTATTTTCATTTATCCATTTCATTCATGCTTCTTTGTTTTGTCCTTTATCATTTTCGCAGAGATGAGCATGAACCATTTCTCTGCCGGGTTACTTCGCCCTTAGGACTTCCCTCGTTGGACGGGTGCCTCTCACTATGGCATTATTAGGGGGAAAAGGCTAGAGGTCTTCTTGAGAAATGAGGATAGTAACAAATGGTCAGGCTCCTGGATGACGGCACGCAAGTAACTTGAACCCATCCTTTGTTAACTTTTCACCTGAGGCTTTTGCCTAGTTGGCATTGAACCAACCACAGCAAAAAAAAAAAAAACAAGCAATTGGAGAATCGGACAAATCAAAACACATTCTGGGCAATAGCAAGCAAGACGTTATATCCAGAGTGAAATTGGCATATACTGGTGAAGTGTCCGGCTGTAAATAGAATGTTATACTGATTCTATTAACCATATCAGTACAAGATTCCAGTGATGCATCCTGGGAATTCGTATGTGACCATGTTTAGATTCGCTGACTCTCATCACAACACTTCCTTTCTCCATCTGTGGGCGTGATGCATGTTTACAGACATTAATCTGTTACATATTTATTAGTTTGTTAGAGGTGATTAACGTACGCCTCGTAATGTGGCTAAATTGATGGCATCGTGCTGCTCCGTTGTTGCATTCATTAGCTAATAGTCTTTCTGCTGGTGAGAATGAGAGTCATGAGAGGTCTGTGTGTTAATTAGCCCGGGGTGGTCTGCCCCGGAATGCCCGCCCCCGTGTGGCAGGCCCCTCCAGGAAGCCAGCAGGCCTGGCAGCTGTGCCATGACTCAGGTGTCGTCTGGCCACGAGTCCCTTGGCAGCTAACTGGCCTGTGAAGAACAGGCCCCCCCTTTGTGCCTGGAACTGCACACTAATCCTGTTTTAGTCCCTGTCTCGACATGCTCGTGTTCTGGATAGCTCAGCCATTCACAAAACCCCTCCTCTCCTCGGCCAACACCCCCCGCACAAGAGGGTTCTCGCCTTGTCTGGATGAGACATTGATCTCGCTGGCCTGAATAATGAGAAATGATCCTCCAAGCCTTTTATAGCAAAGCTTCTCACCTTCCTGCATACTATTGTTGGTTCTAAATTGTTAAACTTTATTAAATGCATGTAAAAAATCTGCAGAACCCTTCAAATGCAAATCAGCCATAAATGGGACACTAATACGCTAAGCAGAAAGGTAATTCAGCTAATTAGCACATTGACAAGATATCAAGATTTAGCTCAATGTGTGCATTGAATTGGTTATTAAAATTTTGTGCAATCGTGTGTTGTGTGGTTGAAAACTACCAATGAACACGACCAACATTACCATGGCAACAGGGCAGCCTATAGGACTATGTTGTTGGTGGATGATGTGAGTAATGACAATGAGAAATTTACTATTTCAAATTATGCAGAAGAAGGAAAAGGTACCTCACCTGTGTACCTCACCAAGAAAACCTGACAGACAGATAGACAAGAACGGATTACAACAGGGAACTGGAGCCCCTCAGGCCTGAAGGAGAAGCGAAGGATCCTTTGGAGTATGGCTAGTGTTTATGATGCGATCAAATTAAAGCTATTTAGATGTACAGCGGCCATTGTTACCATGCCGGGCAAGAAAATCCAAAGGATCACTGATGGAGCATGGAATGTACAGAGCATGAAGTAAAGAAAGCCAGATGAGGTAGAGATGGATATGGGGTCAACGTAATAGGCATTAACTCAATTAAATGGATATACAGTGATCCCCCGCTATATCGCGGTTCAGCTATCGCACCCCCGCTATATCGTGGATTTTACCCCGACGTGTCACAGTTCTCTGCGTATCGCGTACCTTGCTTGTGATCCAATTGCTTTAGTTTTGTTTTAAGCCCTACGATGGCTCCCAAGCATCCTGCATCTTCTATACCTTCTGGTAGGAGTCAGTCTAAGCACCAGAGGAAGACCTTGACCATTCAGGAGAAGGTAAAACTCCTGGATATGTTTTGGGAAGGGAAGCATTACACGGACGTCACTCGCCATTATGGCCTGAATGAATCGACGGTACAATACATCAAGAAGGATGAAAAGAATGTTAGAGCCATATATGTTTTTATTTTTACATTTTCCATTACGTACACACACACACATATATATATATCCATCCATTTTCCAAACATTATCATACTGGGTCGCGGGGGATCCGGAGCCTATCCCGGAGGCAATGGGCACGAGGCAGGGAACAACCCAGGATGGGGGGCC
>JAODJX010000047.1:16780188-16804410 GCA_026776945.1 Isichthys henryi | reverse complement strand
ACGGGCAATTTAGCAAGTCCAATTAGCCTCAGCATGTCTTTGGACTGTGGGGGGAAACCGGAGTACCCGGAGGAAACTCCATGACGACATGGGGAGAAAGAACATGCAAACTCCACACACATGTGACCCAGGTGGAGACTCAAACCTGGGTCCCAACAATGCTAACCACTGCACCACCATGCCGCCCCTATATATATATATATAATAATTACCCCCGCGACCCAGTAGGATAAGCGGTTTGGAAAATGGATGGATGGATGGATATATTATAATAATTATTATTATTATGATAATAATTGGGTGACAAAGTGCAGCTCACAAGACCCCTAATGAAGAAAAAAATATTGGATCCACGTTTTCCCTCGCCCGAATGCAGGTCACTGAGGCCCCCCCCCGGAGCAAGGCCTGGGGGTGGGGATCGATGGCGACCGCTTGGTGGCCAGACCTGCACCCATGGGGCCTGGTTGGGCACAGCCCGAAGAAGGCACGTGGGTCCCCCCTCCAATGGGCTCACCACCTGTAGGAGGGGCCATAGGGGTCGGGTGCAGTATGAGTTGGGCAGTGGCCGAAGGCGGGGACCTTGGCGGTCCGATCCTCAGCTGCAGAAACTAGCTCTAGGGACATGGAATATCACCTCTCTGATGGGGAAGGAGCCTGACCTGGTGCGCGAGGTTGTGAAGTTCTGGCTAGATATAGTCAGGCTCACCTCGATGTATGGCTTGGGCTCTGGAACCAGTCAGAATACCCACCCTTTCTGGAGTCCTTGGATGGGGTGTTGGAGAGCGCTCCTCCCAGGGACTCTCTTATCCTTCTGGGGGACTTCAATGCTCACGTGAGCAATGACAGTGAGACCTGGAGTGGCATGATTGGGAGGAACGCCTCCCCTGATCTGAACCCAAGCGGTGCTTTGTTATTGGACTTCTGTGCTCATCACAGATTGTCCATAATGAACACCATGTTCAGGCATAAGGGTATCCATATGTGTACTTGGCACCAGGACACTCTAGGCCGCAGTTTGATGATCGACTTTGTAGTCGTATCGTTGGACTTGCGGCTGCATGTCTTGGACACTCGGGTGAGAAGAGGGTCGGAGCTGTCAACTGGTCACTACCTGGTGGTTGGCTGGCTCCGCTGGTGGGGGAGGGAGCCAGCCAGGTCTGACAGGCCCAAGCGTATAGTGAGGGTCTGCTGGGAATGTCTGGCGGAATCCCCTGTCAGGAGGAGTTTCAACTCCTACCTCCGGCAGAACTTCTCCCACATCCAGGAGGAGGTGGGGGACATTGAGTTTGAATGGGCCATGTTCCGCGTCTCCATTGTGGAGGCGGCTGACCGGAGCTGTGGCCGTAAGGTGGTCGGTGCCTGTCGTGGCGGCAATCCCAGAACCCGCTGGTGGACACTGGTGGTGAGGGATACCGTCAAGCTGAAGAAGGAGTTCTATCAGGTCTTTTTGACTTGTGGGACAGTGATGCATCCTGGGGCAGCTGACAGCTACCGGCAGGCTAAGCATGCCTTCCAACGTGGAAGCAGAGTCTGGGAACTTGGGTGTGGACTCCCCTATCTCTGGGGCGGAGGTTGCTGAGGTGGTTAAAAAGCTCCATGGTGGCCGGGCCCCGGTGGTGTATGAGATCAGCCCGGAGTTCCTTAAGGCTCTAGATGTTGTGGGGTTGTCCTGGTTGACACGCATTTGTGGCATCGCGTGGACATCGGGGGCAGTGCCTCTGGACTGGCAGACCGGGGTGGTGGTCCCCCTCTTTAAGAAGGGGGACCGGAGGGTGTACTCCAACCACAGGGGTTCACACTCCTCAGTCTTCCTGGTAAGGTCTATTCAGGGGTTCTGGAGAGGAGGGTCCGTCGGATTGTCGAACCTTGGATTCGGGAGGAGCAGTGTGATTTTCGCCCTGGTCGTGGAACAGTGGACCAGCTCTATACTCTCGGCAGGGTTTTGGAGGGTTCATGGGAGTTTGCCCAACTTCATGTGTTTACAGTCTACATGTGTTTTGTGGACTTGGAGAAGGCATTCGACCGTGTCCCTCGGGGAGTTCTGTGGGGGGTACTCCGGGAGTATGGGTGCCGGGCTTCCTTATAAGGGCTGTTCGGTCCCTGTATGACCAGTGCCAGATCCTGGTCCGCATGGGTGGCAATAAGTCAGACTCGTTTCCGGTGAGGGTTGGACTTCATCAGGGCTGCCCTTTGTCATTAATTCTGTTCATAGTTTTTATGGACAGAATTTCTAGGTGCAGCCAGGGCATTGAGGGTTTCCGGTTTGGTGACCTCAGGATTAGGTCTCTGCTTCTTGCAGATGATGTGGTTCTGTTGGCCTCAACAGACCGTGACCTTCAGCTCTCACTGGAACAGTTCGCAGCCAAGAAGTGTGAAGTGGCTGGGATGAAAATCAGCACCTCCAAATCCGAGACCATGGTCCTCAGCCGGAAATGGTCGAATGCTCTCTCCGGGTTGGGGATGGGGTCCTCTCCCAAATGGAGGAGTTTAAGTATCTCGGGGTCTTGTTCACGAGTGATGGAAGGATGGAACGGGAAATCGACAGGCGGATCAGTTCGGCGTCAGCAGTGATGCGGGCGCTGCATCTGTTTATCATGGTGAAGAAAGAGCTGAGCCAAAAGGCAAAGGTCTGGATTTACCAGTCGATCTATGTTCCTACCCTCACCTATGGTCACGAGCTGTGGGTAGTGATCGAAAGAACGAGATCGTGAGTGCAAGTGGCCGAAATGAGTTTCCTCCGTAGGGTGGCTGGGCTCTCCCTTAGAGATAGGGTGAGGAGCTCAGACATTCGGGAGGGACTCAGAGTAGAGCCACTGCTCCTCCGCATTGAGAGGAGCCAGATGAGGTGGCTCAGGTATCTGGTCAGGATGCCTCCTGGACACCTCCCTGGTGAGGTGTTCCGGGCATGTCCCACTGGGAGTTACTACTGAAGAACAAATTATAAACTCATATACTGTCCCCGCATGAAATACATGAACTGTTATAATAAATTGGGATCACTAGACAGTTGGCACTTGACACTTGGTTTCTGGTTAATTAATGCATTAAGTAAGAATGTACTACAGTACTTCAAATTGTTGTGCCCCCACAAGTAAAGTGTTACTGGACAGTCATATAGGCTTATACCCCAACGGCTGAGGTCTTTGCTGAAATTGACAACACATGGAAACAAAATGCATTTCTGGGGATTGGAGATCAAAATATCAAAGTTGGAAATGAGAAGGTGAGAAATATACTCAGTGGGCATTCTTGTAGGTAACCCTAAATAGTATGAGGTTGAGGTGGGACCTACTTTGTCCTCAAAACCATATCAAGGGTTGATAAGTTATGCATTTACAGATGCCATTCTGCACACCACTGCTGTGCTGAGCTGTTATTTTTTTAGCCTTTCCTATTAGCCTTAACAAGACTGGCCATTCTGCCCTGACCTCTCTCATTCACAATATATTTTCAGCAACAGAACTGGTGCGGACTGGATGTATGTTTTCATCACACCAATTTATGTAAATTGTAGTGTATGAAAGTCCCAGGGGGGGCTTCTGAGATGCTGGAACCAGCACGTCTGACACCAACAATCACAGCACATTCAAAAATGCTTAGATCAGGAGATTTAGCCATTGTGAGGCTCAGCAACACCGTAAATGAACCTCCTCATGCTGTCGTACTTATCCAGTCGCAGCCACCTTGTTTGTGTTAACAAGCAGGTGTACCTAATAAAGTGGCCATGTATGTTCAGTTGCAAAGAAGCAACAAAGTTTCTTCAGATCCCCGGAAACGACCCGAAGAATAAACATGTTGCCTTTAAATAAAACATCAGAGACTGATTCAAGATGCTACACCTATTTCACAGAGAACCAGAGTAACTGCAGACTGAATTCAGAACAAAAGAGCCATAGAAATCAAAGTGGATGATGGAATTCATGGTGGAAAACACAAAGATCAGGCGAGTAGCTAAAACCAGGAAAGGCAAAGATCCCATTAATGTACAAAATATTGAATTCCATAGATGCTTCCAGAAAGGACAGAGACCAATATAAGTCACTGAAGAAAGATATAAACATAGAAAAGCAAGTTAGTGTTTTTCAGAAAACCTTTGAATTTAAAAAGAGGTCTCAACCTCAAGTGGCGGGATATCAATGAGCAGCTGATGGAACAGGAATACAAGATGACCTCTGCAGAAAAGACATCAACAACCAAGGTATATTTCATGAGGTCACATAGATTGTATAACCTTCAATAATGGAAGAAAAGGTCAGATATGTCTTGAGATCACAACCAAAAAGGACAGTCATGGCGACAGAAGGCATCCCGATTGTAACGTTAGAAGTGACTGAAGAAGAATTACGTCAACGAATTTGGAAAAAAGCTCAATGACCTTTAGATTGAAAGAAACCAGTTTGTATTCCAGTGCCAAAAAGGAGACCTGACTGAATGTGCAAACTATCGTACAGTATCCCTCAAATCGCATCCCAGTGAAAGTAAAGACAATTCAAAAGGCCCCATGGACAGGAATAAACTGGATTTACATAGGACTGAGGAACGAGAAACATTGTGTGTCACATGTCTACATGGTCGCCAGTATTCTGCATCAACTTCGACATGACTTAGCAATAATAATAATTCAATTCAATTCATTTTTATATAGTGCCTTTCACGACAGTGTTGCCTCAAGGCGCTTTACGTGAGAGTGCTGTGATACTTTACGACATCGTTAAGACAGAATAACAGGGAAAAGGGAAGATAAAGGAATAATGAAAGCCAGATGACAATAGAGGAGAGGAACCAGAAACTCCTAAGTAGGGAGAAATAAAACCTCTGGGGGTAAAAGGGCCCTGGCATTCTAACATTATAATAAGACAAACACACAACAACAATCTGTTTTTGGACTGTATGAGGACACACAACTAACATGAGGACAGTCACACTCCACACACAGAGTGGAGATGGTGTGCAACTCAGTATGTTAAGGGTCTGCGCCCATGTCAGTTCGAGTCCCAGGGCCAGCAGAGTAATTATATCAATAACGAGGCCTTAAACTCCAATAGTTCTTGGGGCCCAAGATTCTGGCTGAACTGTCTTTGACTCCAAGCTCTGCTTACTTGTTTGTTTCTTTGGGCAAAAGGTAAATCAATGTACAAATACTGCTGTATGTCTCAAAGACACTCTGGGCTGAAAGCAAATCCACAAGCCTGGAGGTGTGAAATGAAGGATCTACCTACTGAGTCACCACAGTAAGCTCAAATACAAACCATCCATCCATCCATCCATCCATCTGATCCTGGTCAGGGTCGTAAGGGGGCCTGAAGCTCATCTTGGGCAGAGAAGGGCACAAGGTCGAAGTACAACCAGCATGGGATTAAACATAAAGCATAAACATGAAAACCATAAGGTGCTTTGCCCACCAAGGCATTAGGGAGAGGTGCTTCTCTAAAATGGCCTGAATGTGACTGACAGCAGAGCAGTACCACTGGCAAGCACCCAGATATCATACAAGGGGCAGTGGAAGGAGGCGATACCCACACTGAAGTCAATGCAGCCAAAGTCAGAGGAGAAGAAGCTCCATCCCTGCCTTGTGTTCTGAACTTCACCTTCAGCCAATAAGCAGCGATGAGCCCTGTGCCGCTAAGCAGTTATTGGACAGGGGTCTGAACTGCTACATGTCAGACAGCAGGCCGGCGGCCTCATCAGTGCTATATCCTCCAGAATACTTTGTCCTTTTATTCTTTTGTGAATATAATGAAATTTCCTGCCATTCCCATGGGAGTCAGATCATAAATTTCCTTTATCTTTAAGATAGTGGAAATTCCCGTAGTCAAGACATACAGTAAGAACACTGGATCACAGTAGTATCCTGCAATGCTCTATTGACTCCCTGCTATTTGAAAATTCTTTATTTTCACATTAAAAAACAAATATATAAAATGGATAAAATAAAACAAAGTACTCCCATACATGGGATTGAATGAATAAAACAAATTATACGTCCATGATCAGATACTGATATCAGATCCAAGATTCAGGTTGGTATCTTTCTTAGGTCAGTCAGTATCTAATGCCTGAATGTCTTTAGCAGTATCTGTTGAGAAGTTTTCCAGGTTGAATACATTACTTCGGAAGATAAGACAAAATCCATTACTGCAAACTATTCAGTATTCAGATAAGAAGATCATTTGTTTCTTCTGCTGAAAACCCACTTTTACTGATTTAACTGAACATTATTTCCTCTTGCGGACTTTAATAGGCCAACACGACTTTGAGGAATTGACTCATTCCGGGGTACTACAGCAGTCCATTTCCAGGGCTGGAAGCAGATACTTTTCTTCAGCCAGCTTTTTGCCCCAAAAAGACACAATTGGACAAAGAAAAGGACTGTGCCATGCCCTCTTGCTGTTCTCCTTCTCTCCCTCCATCAGAGAGGTCAGTCCGAGGGAAGCCATTGCCATGGAAACCCTCACACATCACCTTGTTGTTATCTGATGCACAAAATGGATGAAGGATCAGGATTCTTAAGGAAAACTCCTAATGATTGTGAGAAGCACTTGGAGACTACAGCTTGTGTACTTTTCCCGAATTCCTCCGTTTCAGACATTGTAATGATAAGCACAGCCTGGCTTTCCATATAAATTAAATTCACTGAAGGGTAATTCTAACTCTGCAAAGTTTTTTGATAAACCTTAGATTTCTTTGAGGACGCATGATAAGGAACAGTGGAAGTTTCCAGGTTGTGAAATCATGTTTTGGTTGCCAGTTGTGCATTTCTGGCTCTGTGTAAACTGCCAGCTTTATACATTTCTGTATGTTTATTAATTATGAGTGAGACTATCAGAAAATATGAAATCTACTGATTTATCAAGTGTGGGTCTGTGGGAAAAAAGAACATCTCTTTATATCTTTCTGGTTTAAAGCCAGTAACACTGCAGTATAATTAATTTAATTCTGATAATAAAATCCATTATAGTTAATGTGCTTTGCTGCTGTTTCTCAGTAACTTTAAATGTGACCATATTTGTGGTTTGGTGCAGTGTTACTAGTTATCATCATGTATCCTGGACATTAAAAATGATGGTTCTATAACAGTTCAGCCCCAGAGGCATGTTATCTCATCAGGCTCTATTGTACGACAGAAAGGGCATCATCTCACTTACATTCATATCATAAGCTGCAGGTTCTGGTTTACAGCCCAGGAGGAACGTGAACAAGGTGCTAACCCTGAATCGCTCTGCTAGGGTTTCCCAGTTGTATAGAAGCAGGAGTTCCCTTGAAAAAAAAAACAATCAACTAAGAAACTAAATGAAATGAATGAGGAAAGATTACGATTCAAGGGCATAATCAAGTGAAATATGAGTTCAGTTATAAACTCAAATGTGAGTTTAGTGAGGCAAACAAAGCATATTCATCATTAATCTGAGCCCTACGTCATGGACAAGCGTGAAGGAGCTTCATTCTTCTTCAGGTCAACGCTGTGCTACTGCAATCATCCAGGGTGTGTAATTACGGAGTGACACTGAATCTCTGACAAGTTAAAAGCCCATATGCCGAGCCGGTGAACGAAATCCGCACGTCAGAAGCTCTAGGAGAAGACGGGCCGGGTTTTCTGACGACGCACAGCAGATGGAGTCGCCCAGCTTAACTCAGTTGGCCGCTACATCGAGGCAGACGTGTATGCAGGCGTGATGGCTCAGCCCTCAGGTCCTGCTATTGTTAAGCTGGAGTGGTGCGTCGTTTACAGCCGCAGACGGGTGGAGGAGGGAGTCACTGGGCTCACGGGACGTTTTAATAATCAGTCTGTGTCTTGCAGCATTGATGAGTTGCTCTCTGGCAGAGGCATCTTCTCCTGATGTACTGTCACATGCAGGCCCACGTCCCAGCAGGTGGGAGGAGTTTCTCTAAAGAATATTCTGGCCCCCTGCTGAGGACCTCATGCCAAGCGACGCCAACTAGGGGATCCTGCGTTTTCATCTTCATCTTTCACAGGCCGCCTTAATGTCTTGACCTCCTTGGGTTGAGGGCAGAATTAAAAATTGAGAGAAAATGTCGTTTTCTATTCTAGCATCCAGCCCCCCATCTGCCCTGAAGTACCATTAGAGGCTCTTGTCTTCCATACGTTTGTGAAAACTGCGGACTGTCGATCAATATTCTCGGTCCAGATTTAACCATGGATACAGGAGCCGTTAGCTACATAGTTAGCTGGTTATTAATGGTTACTAATTGCAATGCAGTTTTACATAAGTGTACGACTGGATGTTTTACTGGAGCTAATTGGAGTGCAGAATCTGTAAAACTTTCAATGGTACAACAGGAGAACATATGCTAGGATGTGGCAGCCTCCTTAATAACTTACTCCCTTAATAACCTTAAATGCTAACAGAATAGGTCATTCTAATGCATAATGAATGGTTTTTATAAAACTTAAAAATACACACCAATTCCAATTTTTGACAATATGCAAAGTTATGATTTATTCTGACATTACAGGTGCTTTTTCAGACCTTTACGCCAAGGTTTTGTGGCAGAAAATGCCTCCAGAAATTCATACTGACTCAATGTATTTGCTTTTCGGTTAATGATGTTACTCCGAGGTTTGGCCTCGCTTCTCCATGAACCAAAAAATAATTAAAAGCATAATTGCTCTTTCTGTGCTTCCAATACTTTCTTTGCCAGATTATTACACGTCTTAAGCTGAAATCGTACTTCGTGCAAAAAATAAGTGACTTCACTGGCTGGCTGAAGGAGCAGAGAGCTGATATTTAAAAGGCAAACATTTTCATGCCTTTGAGGAGTGGAAGAGATTATGTGTTTGGTCCCAGGACATGGTGCTGGAGATTATCCTGTCATGACATAAAGTTTTGATATATTTCTTAACTTTTCATAGGCGTACATGCAGCGAGCGCCTCTGGATGTCGTATTACACATTACATCACGATTTTCTGTGACTTTTATGATACTTTTTACTATTACAATACGTCAACTTGTAAAAGAACAAGGGATAAGGGACAGCACCATTTTATGGGAAATGTGTTATTTTTAAGCACTGAAGGAGGTATTCATTGCACGCCCAATACTTACTCAAGTTTAAAATGAGACTTTGTCCTCGATGGCTGTTCAGGGCAGCACTGTCCTCCCCAAGGCCCTGATGTCCATAACTCTGGTATTCAAACATCCAAAAACTTACCTAATGCTTTGCTATCTGTACAGCGCTCCGTGTTTTCCGGGGAACACTGGTTACTATCAGAGGGGTTCTGCAGCTCTAATCTGTGCTTTCATTTTTATTTCAGACATCTATTTCTCTATAATGCTGTATCCAATGCAGCATCATGGGGAGGCTGGACCCTAACTCAGGTAACACAGAGCCTGAAGCGGGTGACACCCTGGACGGGATGCTGATCTGTCACAGGGCACATGCTCCCAGAAATGCTCTGATCGACTGGCAGCCAATTTAAAGCGGCAGATTTTCGGTCGTAATTACTCGATTGGTGGCCTTTAATTTGACTGATCTCAAAGACCGATTTTGTGGATGATTTACAATTAAGTACACTCCGATCCATCAACCATGATCATTACCGGCCGATATTCATTCTAAATAGTTCGATCGGAGCTCCCTATAAAGGCCGGTCAGAAGAGCCAATCAAATGACAAAATACACAAGACATATCTCTGTGTGTAGCAAAAGCAATGTGTGTGAAGAATCCCTCCAATAATTGGGAGTGAAGTGACACTTAAAATGGCAGATCCCCCCCGCCGCTGCAATCAGATATTGGTGATCGATAGGCCCACAAAAACCCTCATCAGAGCATCCCTATATACTACGACTGATTTTTCTGGTGGCTTATTGTACTTTCAAAACATCCTAAATATAGTGGAAAATACATTCTTCAAATGTTTGGCCATCTACTACTTGATTAAACAATGCATAATCCGAAGAACACATCTCTGGATTGATTTGTAAAACAGGCACTAAATATGGTATCCCCCAGTGAAGCCCCCCCCCCATCCTCTCAATGGTTCCTTCCAAACCCTGTATTGTGGTGACATCACTGTCTGTCCTGTCTGATGTACTGACCTCAGTGTCAAGCTCTCTTGGCAGTATATACTGCTTAAATGAGTCGCTTCTTGCAAACTTTATGTCTGATTGTTTCAATTGTAGAGACTGGCATCCCATCGGAGGTGTTCCCCAGCCCTGCGGTACCTCAGATAGGCTCCAGGCCCCCCCCCCCCATCCCCAACATTTATTTTATTGTGTACAATGTTTAGTGTAACACTGAACATCCATCCTCCAACCATGCATCCATCCATCTTCTGTCCAGGGCTATGGGGGTGGGGTGGAGGTCAGGCTGAAGTCTCTCCCAGGCAGAACACGGTGCAAAGTTGGGGTGCAACCAAGGACAGGATGCTAGTTATTGAGGAAACACCCAGAGAGAACTTCCAATGTACTTGTTAATAATATAAGAGCTACTTTTACTTGCCAATAAAATAACTGCTTGGCCGGTCATGCTGGTAGAAGCCAGAAGTTCACTGAATAAAGTTTTTCCACAATGACCGTTTACTCTACCCCAGGAAATTGCTTTGGTGTGTAGAGTGACGCATAGAGATGCGAATATTCTGGAAAAATGACTTTGAAATGTCATGCGATACTCTGGGTTTTGCATGGTTCCGCTCTCTTTGAGCGGCTGGTCTGATCTCCTCATTCACTGTCACATTCTGTCCCCTGGGTCACGTCAGTTGTGAATTCCCGGTCTGTCTTTTTACCGCCACACGATGCCCGTTTGGATAATCGTTACCTGGCAGAAGATTCGGAGGCAGAGCGGCTGGCCGGCACATTACTCGTGGAGCTGACTTGCATTCCTTTGAGGAGTCATGAACTCACGTTGTTCAGAAAGGGGCTACTGGTGACTTTGTCAGCCCATCTGGCCAGGGAACAACAATAAAATACTCACAATTTATATTGCTTCCTAATCTGCTACTATGGCAGCTCAGGGACAAGGAAATCCACACTTCTATAGACTCTGGCTGTAAGAGGATCGACTGGGTACTGGAAGATTTAAAAGCTAGAGACAGTTCAGGTGGGCCCTCCACGTCATGCTGTATTCACACTAGATCAGTGGTTCTCAAACTCGATCCTCAGGACCCACAGCCCTGCTTGTTTTCCAGCTATCCCTGCCCCACACACAAGTCCCAGATGTCTTTCAGCTTCTGATTGACTGGTGGGGGTACTGCTCACTGCTGTGCTTTAGAGACGTCACACGTGACGGCAGATGAATCGTACTCGTAGATCAGATTCAGTCATACAGATAATATGCAGGATTCTCCTAAAGGGAAAATAATCTTAAATGACGTAAAATTACGGTCGGATTGTAAAATGTACTCCCAAAAACATTTGAGGGAACGATCCATTGCGGGAAACCTTTTTTCAAAAATACATTATCCCCATACTTCTTTTCAGCTGTCAAGATTTCTTATTGCCAAAATCTAGTTTGGAGCTCAAGCGCCTGGCGTCAATTCAAATTATGCACTCGCCAACCTGTTGTATTGTGAAATATTGATCGATGGAGAAAAATAATAGTTCGGTTTTAGCGCTCAGATCAATTTATCACAGACAACTGGAATGTTTTTGCTAGTACCACAGAACTGACCTTATTTTAAAAAAATATGGAGTCACTTTAAGGCAAAATTAAAATGGGAGTTACATCTCGTCGCCTAAATATTTTGGATATATATCCACACCCGACTTGCATACATACTTAATTTGCATGAATACACCATTCCGCCTTTATATGCATGATCCTCTTTCAGCGTGCCTTTTAATTAAATAAATATATAAAAATAGCAGCACAGCCTGAGTCGGTCCAGCATGCACACGCTGCATTTGGTGGAGAGCCTCCCAAACTGAGGAGGTGTGGTTTTAACATCTGTCGTATAAGTAAGTAGTCCTCTGATCCGCAACAGTGGAGCGCTACGCCTGCTTTAGCCGTACATTCCGGATCAAACTCTATATGTAAGTATAAATGTGTATAATTTTCCAGATATCAGGCTTCATTTATTATCATTTTATTGTTTTCCCTGAAATGCTTGGCTAGATTGATAGCACATGTCGTCCTTGCTTAGACTACTGATTTTTCGAGTGCGCAACGAGAGGTGAGTATACTGGACCATCCGAGTTTCTGCCATCCTCACTGAGCTGATCCGCACTGCTTAAGCGGCGATCATTAAGTCAATCGTGTGGCAACATGCCGTTTATTTCTTACCCAGTTCCAAACGGTTAAAATATTTTAACACGCACAACAGTTTGTAATTGCACTAAATATTTTGTGCATGAACTTAATTCAGTATTATGTATTTTCTAACTATTATTATTCCCTCTCTGTTCCGATTATCGCGTAATGTGAAGTTTAATAATTCCACGGGTGTGGTTTATTAACCCTTAATGCGGCCTTCGTTCAGACCCTGTCCGTTCCTGGGGGTACCTTCAGTAATGTAACATAATCCATGCTAAGCACTTACTAAGGCCTAGATTCAAGGTTTGCCTCTTTAAATTGTAGAGTAGGAATTGACTCAAGTCGCAATTTAAACATAAAATCTGGTAAAGCTAAAAAGTAGAATTATCTTGTATCATTTGTAATTAATGTATTGCAAATAAGAATACAATTAATTTTCTCCCACACAGTGACATTCTGTGATACCAGTTAGATGCAGTTTTGGTCATGCAATGAATCGGAGCATAAATGTGTTTGAACAGTGTCCATACGTCCCCAAAACACACAGAATGTGCACAGCCCATAACCAAAGGCACAATTTTCCCAGAATATTGTTTTAAATGTCACGCCCAATTCATGCTGTATATGTGAAATATATGATTTTCCTTTAAATACTGATGAGATATAATGACTTTTTGTGGTTTTTATGATGGCCCTAGTGTCACTGGTAACCTCTACCAAATCGCTATCATTTTACAAAAATGACACATAAGTGTAGTAATGAAAAGGCAGTAAATATAACCTGGTTAAATTAATGATTTCTTCATCTCAATAGCTGTTAAAGCAGACAAATTCCTCGAATCCTTTATAAACTTTCTGCTTTTCAGTAAGAAGCGTTTCTGCTAATGTTACATAACATCTTCCCATCCATTTTCGATCCGGTGTTTGTTTAGCTTTGATTTTTTTTGTTGCGATGAGTGTATTTTTCCTGGGAAGTGCAGACTGCTGGCGGTCTTGGAGGGACTTCAGTACGTCGCTGGCCATTCATACTTAGACGCATACGCACATCACTCCTCCAAGAAGTTGTCTGTGGGTGGAAACCAGAGTCCAAGCTGTTTGCTAGTGGAATCGTGCAGCAGGCGAGCGAATGAATGCTTAGGTGTTATAAACCCTGTATGACACTGAGTTCAGTTTCATGAGCTGGTAATATAATGATCTCGATTCGGTTTGAATCACCGCAGAATAGAATATTGTAGATGAATGATTTTTACTCATCCATTCTTCCATCTTCTATATGCAGTTACCCAGTGCAGGGTCATTTTGAGTCAGAAGCTAACTCCAGTAAACATGGGACACGCCCTGCATGGGGTACCAGACCCTCGCAGGCCACGCACTTTACATACTATGGGCAATTTCAGCTAACCACATGTCTTCGGATGGTGGGAGCTGTAGTATCCAAAGGAAACCCACATCAGCACTGGGAGAACATGCAAATTCCACTTGGGGTTGGATTCTGACCACTAACTCAGTGAGTCGCATATTGTTTGTTCGTTTCATATAATGTTCACTTAGCTATAATGCTTATTCCCAGTTAAACAGATGTGAGCCTTTCTTCCGAAGGGTGTCAGATATAAAAAATTTACTTCATTTTCTCTCATCTGAGACGATTTCCACTTTTTGTTTCAACCAGAGCACTAATGAAGTCTGGCTCTATTTTTCATTTTTTTTCTCATAAACTGCCATTGAACATAAAAGAAATTGGTGGTATTTCACTCCTACAGGTCTCTAGTTAATGCCCACATGGTGTTTAATGGATAAAATTGTAACTTGGCTTATTAGTAAAGATCATGTCATACGAAGTTCACATTGTTCTGCAATCAGGTCAGCTTGGGGATCATGTGCTGATGAAGCACGTTTCCAAACCCACCACACAGCGAAACTCCGGGATCCCGGCCGGTGATCTCCCCCAGGCAGACGCTCCAGTCCCACTCTCTGGAAATGCAATGAAAGTTTGATAGTGTTCTGTTAAGCAAGATTTTGATGACCACTCTCTTACTCCTCAGGTGAGGATTCATCCAGAAACTTATCATCTTTTCTGCAGTGGATTTTCATTTTTATAAGATAAAGACAGAAAGGAAAACCTCCAATGGCAGCTTAAGAATCACATATATTGTTGACACTCCTGGATGGAAATACGGGCTCCGTGGAGGAGCTTAGCACAGGGAGGGAAGATTTTAGCATCATCGCACTCCTGAAGCTCATGAGAGGCCCGGGCCATGGGCTCTGACGCTCTGCAGCACCGCACACTCTTCCAGTACAAGCAGGAACAGGGGGCTGAGATCGCCCTGCGGCCCGGAGACAACGCCCCCCTCACCGGGACGCCCTTGCTGACCGAAGAGGACGGGGGGAGTGCCGTGTGCTGGCCGCATGGGACCAGTGAGCGCACCAGCCAGCAGGACGACTTCCCCAGCGCCTTTGTGGAGTATGGGGACTCCATGCCGGCAGAACCCCCAGGGGCCAATCCAAGGCCCAGACCAGTCCCTCCAGCCCCAGGGGAACCTCAGCACGTTGGGGCCATGTCTGCTGCTGGAGGTTAGTGCCACCGCATGGCATCTCCTTTAGGTCTGTGTGTAATCTGGACGCCCTTGATCTCTTCCCAAGTAAATATCACAGTCATTCCCAATAGCTCTGATGCTCCATGTGGAATTCATACAAGCACATGGCACGGCCAGTCAGCCTGCAGAATGACGGGCCCCTGTGCGAGGCCCTTAACCCCGATTGCTCTCGGCACTGGCTGACCATGCTGTCTCACTTTCATGTTGCTTTGGATAAAAGCGGCTGATAAATATGTAAATAATCTTAAGTAGTGTTCAAAGTGACCAGTGATTCTTGTGTGATCCCTTTATAAATCATAATAAACTAGTATGGCATTAATTTTTTTTAATGGGGTGGTGGTCCCCATGGTTTATTTGGGGTAACATGCCGCCTTCAATTCCTTACACGAATCTACATCGCTGTGAAAAAGCTAGCAGAGAAGAGGTGGCGTCAAAGTATGACGTCCCTCGTGTGTTACTCCCAACTGGGGTGGCTCGCTGAATTTCTGCACCACACGCACTGCTGGCGTGCCTGAGCCCTCCTAACAGATGTGGTCAAAATAACGTTTCCAGGCGCTTTTATGTTGTGCATAGAAAAATAAAAAACAGTATAAACTTCTCTGCCCAGGCTGCGTGAATCCTGCGGTAATCGCTTTATCTTTGCGGTCCAAGACAAATTTTACTTCGCAGTCTGACGTTTCGGCGCTGACTAGTACTGGCAAATTTGACTTTGTTGTCTCATATTGTTCCTTTTAACAGTGATTATTTATGTAATCAATCTCATGTGTTTGTCGATTTAATGTGGAAAAAGTGGGTTTGTGTTTATTTAGTTTGCAGGGAAGTGAGCCTGACATTTCGTGTACGTACTTGCATGACTTGCATGGGTATAAATCGCCGGGATTATTTTGTGTTGCGTAAGCAAAGCAGCCCTCTTTGCGTAAAGGGGTAAAGAAGCGCAGGAAAGAAAGACTTAGATAAAAAAAAATAAAGAATTGGGTGTAAGCTGCGGACAGTTTTGGAGAAGTGCGTGAGTGTTTTGCGCTGCGGTCGGGTTTCGCTGGATCGCTTTAGCCGTGATGGGCTGGTGTTCATTTGCCGAAATTGGACCGCGTTCCTCCGCTGCCCCACCGCCACTGTTTCTTATAACTGCCTGGCTCGCTGCTGTGTTTTGTACTCACGGAAGAGGGAGTTGCTATACTTGGACCGCAACACATCAGATCCAAGTTTTTCCTTTCTTTTTTTGCCGGGTTGTGTAGCAGCAGCAGTAACATGTAATATATGACGCTTAATGCGTATTATGATTCTATGTATTTGCAAACGGCAATGCGAATGAGAGGTTAAGTAATGGGTATTCGGGTCATGAACAGATTAAGTTTTACTCCATGCAGACCATTTTTATAAGTAAGGTGCCATTTCATTCCACGAGATATCGGGAAACTCTAATCTGAAAATTACTTCATAACCCTGCCAAAGAAAGATTCACTAATATTCATGCACGTTTTTGGTCGGTTATCTTAGTACTTCATAACTTGAATGTTAATATTATCTGGTTCTCGTACTTTCTAATTGTAAGTGATTAAATAGCAGGGTTGGTGATGTCTTTCTAGCAGATCTGGGGAGATTAATTAGTTATTGTTAATATACATACAGCTGAACGGGAAAGATGTTTGGCCCCCGGCATGATGTTTAATTATCTGATCTTTATACAGATGCGTGCAGTGATTAATTATCTTGTGAGCCCAAGTGCCCTGTATCTCACAAACAGTCAGCCTAAACCAGAGATGCTTGATAAATGTGTTGGTTGATTTTTTAAAATATCTGTGTGTGTTTGACTCATTTCTGGGTGACTAAATTCCATTCAGGTTGGCTGTAGTCTTAACCCCACCTTTACTCTGGAGAAAATTACCTAATATAATATCATTGCTGTTCCAGGGTTCTGTTCGTTATATGATAACTCGGACACTTCCCAAACTTAGCTGAGACGAGTGTACTGAGTATGGGTTGGCTCTGAATTGTCGCCTCAGGCCACATCAATGGCAGGCTCGGTCCCAGTGGTTACCGAGTGAAGCCAGCCCCAATTTTCCCAGAATCCCCTGCCACTCTGTACCCTATCTGTCCACTGGCAAATCAGGCCGTTTAAATGGCCTTGAGGCCTCTATCAAATGCAAATGCCAAGCCCGTGCGAGCTGTTCTGTTGTAAACACACAGTTTAGTGTCTTACGGGAATGAAGGCTGTCCCTCGCAGTATATCATGACCGAGGCGCTTATTTCCGAGGCCGGGAGGAACGAGAACATTAAAGAGCTGATGACAGAAAATGTGTCCTGACCACACATGGACCCATGAGGGAGGGGATTCTGTGTACTAGGGGTGCTAAATGACTGCTTGAGGTGAACAAATTCCATCAATAACATGCACATAAAATCTGGCAGCGAGCTCGGGCCTGGCTCTGAGGGGCGGGGGTAATCTGAGGGGATTCGCCTTCTTCCTGGAGCTGAGATGCCAAGACCGGGGGGAGAGGGGGTGGCTTCAGACAAGGCCGAAGATCTGTCAGCATGTATCAGTGGAGGTGTGTTGCCATTTCTGTCAGGGGGGTGGTTAGAATGTCAGCGGCCTTGAATTTTTCAGGGATGTGACTTTTACTGCTGTCAAGAGCGACAGAAGCACAGGTTCGAGATCCTTTATGATGATGTGTAGAGGGTGTTAATAGGTTTCCCACACAGTCACGGTCATTCACCGAGAGTGCGGCCATTTTGAAGGAGTGGGAGTTCATACCAGCCCCCACAGCATCAGAACACCCCCCCACTAGCACTTTCTTCAGCGTATGACTGACTGCTGTTACTCCTCAGGGTAATATTAGCGAGGGTTCTCGCCCCTTGGCCATAGTGCTGACGCTGCGGTGCTTTTAGGGGTGGGTTCACCGGGACGCAGATGTAGGTCTCGGCGCCGCCATCAGCTTGCATCCACGCTCCATTTGGAGTCTGCAGCGTGACTTTCCCATGCGAGGGGCGGCACAGCCCCGATTTTGGCAGAACATCCTCTGGCTCGCAGCTGAATCGCCGTCCTGTGGCTGGAAATGTGGTAGTACCGTTTTACATACTTTTACATGCTGCTGAGAACTGGATCAGACCGGTTAATTAATGCATTTAGGGGATACAAGAACAAAACAATAGCTTTAATAAAAGTGCAGACAGCCACCAAGTGTAAACATATTTTTAGTAGTACTTTGAAAATCTCATTCCAATATTCAGTTTCTTCACATTCATGTCCTGATCTGTATATGTTACGTACATTGTTGAATGCGTGTGTGTGTTAAATGTTTAATAAGGATAAATAAAAAACTCACATGGGTATTTTATACCCAATTTATATTTATTGTATAAATACCTACCCAAAAAAACATCCTTGCTGTCACCGTGTGAAGGAGTTCCCACTAATATTAAAATGTTTAAGCTCTGGAACGTTCCATCGTGTGTAACCTTGGTATTTATACAACAGTGAGTCACTCAGCCCATCCATTTAAGTGGTAGGTCTTTAAGAGTGTGGCAGTTTTGCAGTTCCTCTATAAAAGTGACGTAACGAGGTAAAATTGTGCGGTGGGGAGGGTGGTGGCTGTGTGAAAAATTAGATCAGGGCACCAGGTAATTAACTAAGGGGGTGGCTAATTTAACTGGAACATTCTGGATTGGGGCATCGTAGTTTTGTAGCCGTTGTGATCTAATTTTAATGGAAAGCTTAGAAGACACAGACTTTCTGGGTAGGAGAGTCCAGTGTTTGTGTTTCTTGCTCATTTGTTTAGTGTTTATAAGGAATGAGATCATGTGATTAGCTGACTCACTTTCACAAAGAAATCGAAAGCACAAGATGTACTCACTGTCTGAACATGCACTTAAATGGAGGATCTGATCAAGGTTTGTTATTGTCTGATTATTTTATCATATTACAACTAATTCTAGATTGTCATAGAATAATATTTTTTACCTATTTGTTTTTTCTTCATTGATTTCTGGCACGTAAGTGCCGGGGCTCATAAAAATGTCTAAACGGATCGCGGCGTTGGAAAAAGCCATGAAATTCAGCCTTTGTGCCTGTTTTTTCAGGGTTGAGGCCGTGAATTTTTATTCCGTTTTTCCGCCAGATCTAGTCCAACGAATGATAAACGGCCCGCTTCAAGTGGGAGATACTCCAGCAGTAAATCTGCACTGCTCGGACATGGACACGGCAGCTCAGGGCTGCACTATCGAAAAGCCAGTTATGATCTTCTCACGATACCTTCCCAGGTCGTTTATCACCTTCCTCGAGTACCATGCTGCCCGTAACCCCAACCCTTCTTGCGGGCGGCCGGCTTCATAAGCATCAGCTCTAATCCAGATTCCTGTTCTTCCGGAAACACCGATAGCTGTTCCATAATCTCTCCACGATAGAGTCTGTGTAGATAAAATTTATAAATTTCGTAACTGAATTATTCATATGGTGCGATCCTCAATACGGTGCAACAACATTATGGGAAGATCGACAGGAGATTAACGAAGGATAATTACAGGTAGACACAATGGACCTTAACGAAACCATCTTAGCAGGATTATGAAGTGACTGGAGGCTTCAGGGATATTTATATTTAGAGAGAGTTGTTCTTTTTTAGAACGGTGACACTCTCAAAGCCGCCACTGGCGCCCAAGTTTGAGAAATGAGCCATCAGCTGAAGCCTGCTGGCTTCTCCATCTCACAAAGAGCTATCAGAGGAGCTGGGAACCGGATCACATGGGTCAGGACCCAATGGGCTGCTTCTAGATGTGTCACACGCGGGGGTTTATTTACACACCAGTGGTCTTTCTGGTCACACATAAGGTACAGTCACACACGTTTCTGTTCATATCTTTGGGGGGGACCCGTACCCAGCCCTAATCTTAACCTTAAGAATCCAAACAAAGACTTGAGCATTTTTAGTTTTTTCATTGCAATTACAGATTTTTATAAAATTTAACTTTCCCTTGTGGGGAGCAAAAATATTGTCCCCACAATGTCAAAATAACAGGTTTTTATCACATTATGGGGACATTTGATAATTTGTTTTGCATACCACATAGTACAGTGTCTGGTGGTAAATAATGAAAGCATATCACATTGTGGGGACGTTTTGATTGCATTCACAAATTCTTATGAAACTGTTGTTCTTATTGTGGGCAAGTGAAAAATGTTCCCACAGTCTAGGAAGTAAGAGACTTTATTACATTGTGGGGACATTTGGTCCCCACAATGTAGTAAATACAAAGACATACACACACACACAGTGTGGCAAGACTGATGCTCATTTCCCCAGACCACAGTTAGTTGCCAGTGAAAGCATACAGGGTGCGACTGATCAGGGTGTATGTGTGTGTGTCGATTAGGTTTATAATACAAATAGACATTGTAGGGACCAAATATACCCTACAATGTGATTAAAACCTGTTTTTTTTTTTACATTGTGGGAACCATTTTTCAGGTCCTCATAAAGATCTGTGAATACAATCAAAAAACAGAAAAGGCCAAAAATCTCATATTTTGTTTGGTTACTTTATGGTTAAGGTTAGGGCTGGTTAGGGGTTAAGGTTGTCATGATGGGATTAAAGTTTTCCACATAGAAATCAATGGAGAGTCCTCACAAAGATATAATCACGTGCGCGTGTGTGTGTGTGTGTGTGTGTGTGTGAGAGTGGGTATACCTATCCTTTTGGGGACACAATGTCCCCATAACGTGATAAATATCCGTTTTTTTCAACAATGTACGTAACATATACAGATCAGGACATGAATGTGAAGAAAGTCTATTTTATAAAAATCAGTGACTGCTATGAAAAAACTAAAAATGCGAAAACTCCTGTATTTTGCTTGGTTACTTATGGTTATGGTTAGGGCAGGGTGGGGGTTAAGGTTGTCATAGTTAGCGTTAGCATTTTTCCCATAGAAGTGAATGAATGGGCCCCATAAGGATGAGTATACCCGATTGTATGTGTGTGTGTCTGTTTTGGGGGCTCCAATAAAAAGAGTTCATAGCACATTAGCTCATGGTTACTTGAGTGTTAGTGTAACAGTGATATTGGGGGGGGGGGGGGCAGAGAAAGCATATATGAAATCTCACTTTATTTGTAAACCGCTAGTTACAGGACAGAAGTGTGTTCAGCTACTGACAGCCCTGCAAACTGATTGTCTTCCTCTGAGCCGCACAGGTCTGATTGCTGAAACCCAGCGTAACTCTGCATTCATTTACATGTAGGAAAAGCTGGTGATGCCTTGTTCATTTTGAAGTGGGTTTAATTATTACGACATTCATGCCTCATTATGCAGATCCCGGGATTCATTGTGGCTGCAGGAAAGGACAGAAGGGGAATATCTCTCTGCAGTTTCAGGTCTATCAGCGGGTATTTGGATACCGAGCAATTTGGCATAAACAGCATGAGGTTTCCTTATCCAGTGAATTGCAGAATAATCTGGTTTTAAGATGGTTCATGGAATAAAACCTCAGAATTCTCTCTACAGGCTTTTCCCCCGAGACCAAAATGCCCGCAAAAGCAGTGCAGCTAAATATCAGGAAAATATCCCTTACGCTAATAATTGCTTGAAGGATTTAATTAAACGGTTGATCCTTTGCTAGGCTCTGTGTGACCTAAATCGGAAGGTAAATTCGCTGTGTAATTGCAGGGCTGTTTCCTAGCGATAATAATCCTACTTGAATTTGGTGAGAAATATCCGTATACCTATAATAACAAAGTTACTGACATCTCAACTGGAAAAAGACTTGTGATACTTTGGGAATTAAAATGTCACTCTCCACTAATCACAAAAGGTGCGTGATCCTCAGAGGAACAATGTAAGAAGGCAAAGCCATTCAAGGATAACAAGTGGCTTGTAAGCAGATTTAATTACCTGCAGGTGGCTTTTTGATTTAGCAAATGAGTATGAATATTATGCCGTCTTTGTCCTCCTACTGACGTAATAAGTCTTGTTCCTGACCCTTTAACCTATATAGGTCTAACTGTAAATGATTAATAAATGCTGAATACATTCTAATTATCATAGTAAACATTTTGAGTTACATTTGAAATCAAATACCATGCATTCAGTTTATATTTTACATAATAATTTAAAATCACCCTGTAAACACCAATACCTGTGTTGTATAGCAATACAGTAAAATCCTATTAAAGTGGACTCGCTTATAACGGAATATCGTCTATAACGGATGAGGTCCGCTGGTCCCGGCTGTCCGCCTTTAAGAACATACAGAAAAAGCATCGGATATAGCAGACTAACATATAACGGAATTTCGCTTAAAACGGACAAACAATTTGGTCCCCAAGGCCGCTTTTAGCTGTACTTTTGTTTGCTATAACGGACATGCAGGCTCCGCCTACAAGGTGCGTGGCATGCCGGTGATATCCAGCACAAATACGTAGTTGGGATCATTAACAGTCACTCATCTGGTCAGGTAAAGTTGGATTACTACATGTACAATATAATAATCTATACCACAAGTGTGTCTGCTGGGGTGTGGCATGAGTAAATGGTGCCCTGTAGTTGTGTTCTGGGCTTACAGCAACTCTGGATATAATGGATTTATAATGGTTTTGGCAGGTCCCTTGAAGTCCGGTATAACTGGATTTTACTGTAGTTCAATATGTCAGCACAATACATGAGCGACCATGCAAAAACAACGTTTTATGTGTTTGTTGAGACCAACCAGACGGTTGGATTGTTGGATTCTATACGCGACTGGTAAAGATCTAGGTGTACTGGGGGAGACACAGAGACGGCCATGATAGGTCAAAAAAAAGGTGTCTCATTCCATTAGGGTCACATGATGGGATTCTGATTGGAGGAGAGCTTATGACGGCACCCCTTACCATCTAAACCCCAATGACGTATCTGTGTTTTGTCTCCAAGACAAAAAGAGTGTATTGGAAAGTAGTAAGTGGGGAAAAAAATGTTGAAAGAGAAGAGGTAATGCTGGCTTCTGCACAAGGATTTTTGTGGCATTTGTAAAGCTGTTTATAGTTGTTTTTGTTTTCGAGTCGTGGATCGACATGAGATGAGGATTCCGTGGTCCACTCTCATTGTTCCGTCGCTCTACTCCATGCCATTCTGCTGACCGATCTATAATTTAGCTCTGTTGGTGGAGTCAGGGTGGCTATTATCCCAACAGACAGATGTAGGGTCCCTGGAAATGCCCCCACTCCTCTAACGGGCAAGTGCACATAAAGGCACTAGCTTACCTGAGTTCTGAGTCTTTAGATAGTGGGGAGAGCTCAAGAATGTGTCAATGCAGCAAGACACGCAGAGCCAGTGAGTCCTTGACCTCGGGAGTGTGGGCTGTCAAAGGGACCCACCGGGGCTGGCGTTCTGTTTATGGTCAGACACAACAGCTGGTAAGATGTAAAGAAGTCAACCGGAAGTTCAGGGGATCGTGGTTCTGGCCCTGACTTCCTCTTTATCTCTTGTCATTGTGTCCTTCTATTGCTTGGATGGGAGGTGAAATCATAGGTTTTTTGTTCTTCAAACACAGCTCTGGTTCATTTCCAGGCTCCACCTAGAACCCTGATCCACACTAGCCTTATGCCGGGGTGGACAGGCAAAGTATTTGAAATGGCTCAAAGCACACTGTTCATCTAACATCCCAAGTAACATTCCTATAAGCCTCCACTCTGTGTACTGATCTTCCCTGAAGATTCTATATCTCAACACATCTGTTAGGTCCTGTTTCAATATGAACAGATAAAGAATCAGGACTGTAAAACAGGCAGGACCAAGTTCGAGGCAGCAGTCAGGTGACATCCCTCCCATTCGCACCACCTAAATGGTATTGAGCAGTGTTTCTCAACCCAGACCTCTGGGACTCCAGTGACAAACCAGGTTTTTGCTCCCTCCCAGTTCCAAACATACATGTACCAGGTATTTGGCATTTTTAATAGTTTGGTTCATTCTTGATTATTTGGTTCAGTTGTGCTGGTAGGTAGGAGGGTGCAAAAAACGTGGACTGTCTGTTAGTCCCAAAGGACTGAATTGAAAAAGACAGGAATTGACCATGTCTGAGGCCTCTGTAGTACATGTAGTAACAGTACAGGTAGAGAATTCCTTGCAGATGTTAGCAGGATATTTATGGGTATTTCCAGGTAGGTAGAAATTCAACGTGATGCAGGGAAAAATCACTGGTCCCTTAAATTCTTATTTAATGGTTCAAATTACTGTTACGCATTGAAATGTGTGGCTACAGGATTAATTCATTCTTGGGCTTAACCTTTACGGAGGAAATATAATATTTAAATCAGGGATGCACCGAATATTCGGCCACCGAAAATTTTCGGCCGAAAATGGCCCAAAAGTTTATTTTCGGTTTTCGGCCGAAAGATTTTTATCACCGAAAAACACGGCCGAAACAGTAGCTGTGATGAGGCAAACAGAA
>JAODJX010000047.1:16732956-16753080 GCA_026776945.1 Isichthys henryi | reverse complement strand
GATATGATATGCTGTCATGGGGCCCAAAATTATATGCTGTCATGGGGCCCGATATGATATGCTGTCATGGGGCCCAAAATTATATGCTGTCATGGGGCCCGATATGATATGCTGTCATGGGGCCCAAAATTATATGCTGTCATGGGGCCCGATATGATATGCTGTCATGGGGCCCAATATGATATGCTGTCATGAGGCCCAATATGATATGCTTTCATGGGGCCCGAAACCTAACTAACAAAGCCCCTGCCTCCCGCTGTTTACCTAGAGAAGCTCTGCTATGCTATCCTGAGGTTAGAGGTGTAGCACAGTCAGGGGGTGCTCCCCTGGAATTAGAGCTGCTGTCGCATGGGGGAGTCATGGGCATCACAAGATGGGGTCAGGTGATGGTGACAGTGTGGGTCGATTTGTCTTTTTCCCTGTCTGAAGGTGTAATCCAGAGCCTCATGTAACAGGGAAGAAATTTAATTGGTTTTCCTTGCTGGTTTATCGGTTTTCCTGGGCCCCTTGGTGTGTTGTGCCATCTCGCTCATCAGTACCTGGTGTCTGTAAACTTTGAAAGGAAACCCTTCTTGCACTAAACCTGTTTCTTAATAGACATTCTGGATACCAAGATAGCGGTATTCAGTTGAGAACTGCAATGAAGTAGATCGATGTATGTTCAACCTTTGTTTGATTACACAAATGGTGCTTTGATCGATGAAATGGGTTTAAAAATGACTGATGAGTAGCTACAGTGCTACCGATTGAGTTTTGCCTTTATCTCGCCTGAACTGAACCACGACCCCAGTCAGTAAAGGATGGGCATCGCTCAGACGTCTTTAAAAACCGCAGAGAGTTGCTTCTTACTCAATAAAAACACTTTAAATGTTAAGTACTATGTTTAAACTGTTAGAATGCCAGGCATTGACAGACAGACTGCATGTAATAAACTTGTATTGAATTTTTGTGTTTCTGAACTACTTTAAATGCTGTTTCTTACAGGAATAAGACAAACATTGACTTTCAATTCTCTCATTTAAGTGGTTATTCTCCCACATCAAGTCAGGAGGCTGTGATGGAAATTGATTTCTGCTTCATGTCATTCACACATCTCCTCTGACTCCTTTAAGGCAGGAATCAATCTGCAGAGGAGAGGGAGTAAGGGTGAGATTTTTGCTTTTGTGGTTAAGGACGGAGGGTCAGCAGACCGTAGCAGCTGGAAGCTGAGGCTTGTGGCATAACCGAAATAGCTCTGGGATGCAGTAAGCCAGCGAGAACATGTTAGGGTAAGAATATGTGGGAATGTTTAGCGAGGGGCTTGGCGATATTAAGGTGGTTCCTGTCCGCTGGCTTCTTGTGAATTTGAGCTGCTCGGCTTCCAGAGGTGAAAGCAAAATTATTACAATTTAATTCCTATAATATTCTGAAAAAGGCTTAGCTTGCACCCATTTTTTTACACATCTGTGTATCAAACACCGATCTATGTTTAAATATTTAAAAATCAAGGCCAATTTCGTGAATTAACTATTAAGTTAAGCAGGACTTGTGAGAATTTCAAGACTTACATTAAGGTGGCTTAAACTGGAAATAAATCATCTGTGGGGAACATTAATAAGATTTCCTTGCTGACGTCTTGCTACGTGTGAGAAAAGCATATGTATTGGTTTTGGGCCATTCTGCGTATTACGACATTTTTTTGTTAGCTAGTTTCTCCTTTGTTTTCTGGGTCCATGGGCTGTACCACCACCATATCATTCTCAAATGGCAGCACAACAGACAGCAAAGCCTGACAGAGGTGACAGAGAAGCTGCCCCCACTCCCCCTTACCGAGGAGCACATGGCTAATCACATCATTCCATAAGGGGCCAGCTCTGATCAAAAACCACAACTTGTATGAGTACATTCACGACAGAAACAAAGACAAGAGGTCAGAGAAAGGGAAGAGAAATAAAAGTCTCTGTTATTGTTCTGTAGTGTATTGTTTTAGGAGGCCTCCCAAGCCGGGGACGTTTGTTTTTATGGCCGCTTAATATAACAGTGGGTTTCTTACCTAGGTTCGGGTTGCCTTCCCGATTCATGTCTTCGGAATCACTGTGATCAAGAGCGACATCATGGACTAATTATGTGTAGCACTTCTCCCTGTGGTTGATCTTTAGCTTATAGATTTAGCCATCTGTGCCTCCTTATGCACACTGAAACCAGATTAAACTGGCAATCTTCACTTTATAGATGACTGAGCTATTAGGGTAATTTGAGTGTTCCCTATTCTCTTTGCAGGGATCTCGCCTTGTGACTTTTCAATCTGTCTGTTGCTTTAGCAAACCTTATAACCACAGGGTCCCACAACTGATTTTTAACATGGTGTATGCTGGCTGAATACAGACAGGTCCACATTCGCGAGTTGCTGCACGGGCACACGATAAATCATACTGACACGTGTGTGAAATGGTTTACGAGGAAGCTATGGGTCAGGTCATTCTGGCTTGACAGACCAGCCCGGAGAACAAAGGGGGAGAGTGAGAGACAAACCTTGTTAGGACAGTCAGGAATTGCTGATGAGGCATCAAGTGGGCTATGATATGTGTTCAGTCAATGCCAGGAGATAATGGATGGCAGCTCCTTCTGGAGGCAGATTAAAAAAAATTAAGAATTCATATTTGTTGATTGGATGAACAGATTAAGCGGGAGGTGAGGAGCAGAGGAACCAATTCTAGTGTTTTATCGTGTCGATGAGTCGAGGCGTGATTGGAGACGGACACAGACATAAACAGCATACTGTGCAAATCGTTCAATTACGTAATGTGTGCGCAGGCCAAACACCCCAATCTGTTTGCATATTTTGTGGTCAGGGGGCCCTTGTGTTTCCTCAAGGGCAATACGTCAAGTGCAACTGGAGGGGTCAACTCAATTAGCATGACTCCAGCTAATCGCTTCGGACGACTAACCGGCAGGTCATTCATAATGCCATCTAATAACATGTCGTTTATAATGTCAGCAGACACTGACATGTGTAGCGGTCAAATTTGTCTCAATCAGATATTTTTGTATATGCACCAAAATCTTGTAATAGTTTTAACTGAGCTCTACACCTCCCTCCCCAGTTCTTTGCCGCTATCACTTTCAGTCAATTGATATAATTTGCTTGACAAATTCATCTGTTTTATCAACTGCCCATGCCAGTGCAGAGTAATGCTGCATATTGAAGCAGGCTGGGAATGCAAGGACATGCTTATTGTCTCTCATGATTCATGGTTTTCTCAAGAAATGAGATTTCAAGAAAAGTCACCAATAATATCCAAAGAGGAGTAGCCGTTTGTGCCTCACCCGGTATGTAGAGCCCAAAGCCAGCCCTGAAACCAACTATGGGTTTGCAGTGGTATGATTTCGAACTTAGTGGTTCACAAGCTTCCTGGCATCTAGTTCTGTTAGGGGTGGGGTAGGGAGACAGCTTCTTTTTCTTGATGACTTGGTGCTCTACACAGTGACAGACGGAGGGGGCTTGTTTCAGTCTATGGAAGTATGGCTCCCATTTGTATCAAAAACCAAGAGACGTATTTTGTTGCACAAAGGGGGCTTGAAACTTCCTGGTAGTGCGGTAGATGTGGGGACTTTTCGCTTTTCTGGGCACTTACCAAATATCGTAATGAGCAGGATGTTCTTATGTTCTTAGCATGCCTCCATTAGCCAATGGAGGAGGCCACCTCTGGTCTACAGCTGTGGCCTGAAGACGGAGGGTCAGTCGGGCCGGCTGAAGAGTGATTGCGATGGCCGGGAAGAGGGTGCCGTCACCGTGTAATGACTGCATCACTTGACTCCCGGACCATCAAGCCAGCTAATCAGGGTTGAATCAGTGTCATTAACATCTCTCTCTAGGGGTCTGATGTCTGTGTAGGCAGGAAGGAAACTGAAAGGAGCAGGAAAATTGGAGCGTGTCGAGTGAAGGGGGGGGGTCATGATGGGGGGTGGGGTCAGTTGCAAAGATAACTGTCCACACAGGTCACATTCTACCATGGCACACGTGTGTCCTACAGGGAGAATCTGGGTGAGTCATGGGGACCTCCTGCATGTCGCCATCCTCGGATGGGAAATCAGGGGTGTGAGCGGACTCCTGCATGGCATATCTGGGAATGTCCTGGCACAGCACCCCTCTACCCCCCTGCAGGAAGACCCCCCCGGCCATTTCCTCTGGCTCTCTTTCATAGTCAACAGTCTGGTACTCTCTACATTTTAACTCGCAGTTGTGCGGTATTTGGGTCTGTGGAGCCAATATTACTGTCTACTGTGTTTATCTGGTGCTTTTGATGTGTTCCCAGTGAAAGGCTTCTGTCTTGCAGCCTGTCTTGAATACTTGTAAAATCCAAAAATTTTGCAAAAAGGTGGTTTGGACCACAGCAAATGCCTTTTTGTGCCGAATGAGGTGTATGTCTGCTGTATGGTGACTGTGTGTCTGTTTTCATGCATTGTCTCATTTGGTGCTTTATGAAGTGAGGGATTATATCTATGCTGAGGATGAACTCTTAAAGGCTTGGCAGAATGGATTGCTTCATATACTGTAGTTTACCTGTGTGGGAGGCCATGGATATTTTGGGGGAGGGGCCAGGTTGCAGGATGAGCCCCTCTACTCATCTGTAATAGCTGTGAATATGAGGATAAAGCATGTTTGGTGTGTCTGGTAGAGGCAGGAGATACTGCCACAATTATCCGAATTTTTCAGTGCAACGTTCCATATCATCAGAATCTGTGAAATGTCCAGTTTCAGGTTGTTGGTTTACGGCCTGCAGATTCTTCCCAAACTCACACCACGATCCCATTGCAGACTGCCCCTCGACTCTGGACCAGTGTGGGCTCCCTGATCTGGAGGACACCCTGAGGCGAAGCTTAAGGAACCTTTCGTCACCGGTGGTCCCAGATGTGGTTTATAGTGAGATGATCTACACGGCCCAAGGTAACCTGCCTCATGCATTGTTGTGATCCAAATTTAGAGCATGGGTAAGACTTAGTTTGATATTTATGGATACCATAAGCTGGATCCTAAATTCGAGATTATGAATGAAGGTTTCATCATAACATTTTTCATTAATTATGTTAACCCTTGTGTGAAAACATGGGATGTTATTATGAGTCATAAGCTGGGCTGTGAATTTAACCATTAATTGCACTGACATGCTTGTTCTTCCCCAGATCGCACATCATGGATCTTTAGTGTGAAGATGCTACCATATTTCTGTTGTAGCTACCAAAATACAGGAGGATTTGTCGATTATTCCAACGCTCTGCAAATGCCAGCCTGTTCCTACGCCTGCTTAGCCGTGCGAAGCCAAGCTAGACGCCTACCGTGGCGTATTTGATGCTTATGCCGCTTGACATGATGTGTAAATGAATAGGCCGCTGTCTGTTGCCTGGCATGTCGCCATGGGTCATGAGCTGTGTGGAGCCAGAGAGATAGAGTTCAACCAAAGCTGACGTGGACTCTGTCTAACCAGGGCCTTTAAACGGGCATCAAATCAAATCACTAGCATCAATGGGCTTTCACAGAAAAACCTCTGATAATCTGAGAAATCTCCATCCTGTGCCACAAAGACCTGCCCTAATTCGAGGGCTGCCCATCACTTGCCATTTGCTAAGCTAATTGTTTTGGCTTTTCATTGTTTGAGGTAGGCATTATAATCCTAGATCTTCCACTATCCTCTTACCGCTGAGACTCGGACACCTGCTGCCCCCTGTAAAGCTATTTCAGTGGGTACCTTCTGTAAGGACACCGAGACTGAGGTCAGCCTGGCTGGCAGCCAGCCGCCATTCAGCATGTCGGTTCCCCTGCTGTCCTGTGACCTCTGACCCCAAAAACATTCGCTCTTTCACTTAAAGGGAAGCTGTCCATGGCCACCTTCATGCTTTGGTGTGCATTATATGCTATATTTAAGTGTGCTTTGCTAACATAAGTACCAGCCTGTACATGCAAAATGTGTCTGACATCTTCTTAGAAGAAGAACAGAACTATTGTTCTTTTCAGGACAATATGAACTAAACTAAAATTCTTTTTATTTTTTAAGCGTTTTGTGGTAGCGGCCAGTTCTAGACAGGATCTCATTTTGCTACAGTTGGTTTGCTATTTTGTGACAGGCTCTTCTTCCAAAAATTCTTCTGCGGTCCATAGTGGCCCTTTCTGTCAGCACTTGTGCGTTGTGCTCTGTTCCTTTTAAGGCCCTGTTCCTCATGTGTCTTTTAGAAATTCACAGCTTGGAGGAGTGCGGTCAGCGGCTGAAGAAAATCCTTGAGTCGCCCAGCATTCCGCAGACCAATTACCAATTCCTACTACACGTGACTGGGCACCTGTGTCGAGCTGCTCAGAGTAGGGCACAATGCCAGGCGAGCCCCAGGATGTTGGCCCAGGCCTATGCTGAAGCCCTGTTCAAACATTCTCATTCCAGGTAAATAACAACTGATCTTGAAAACCAAACACAATATGGCACACAGCAAACTAGCTGCCACAGAGAAAATGAAAGTAGCTAAAATAGATAATTCATTAAATTTAAGTACTCAACACCAATTTATCATTACATTCAAAATTGCTGTCTCAGTTGTTAGGGAACTATTTATTTATATGTCCCAATACTTCAGTAGCTAATGAATATTAATTTTAGTATTAGAAGACTTTAATTTACTCAATTATGTCTGTGATGTCATAACATCGTTGTGAGAATTGCTTAAAACATTGGCACTATATTCCATCCCATCAATAGTGCCCTCAAATTTTTATTAATGTGTTATTATCCTTAACATGTACAGAGCTAACATGCTATTATGTACCAGCATGGGTCACTTACTGTACCATGCAGTGGTGTGTGTAAATATGTCATTATATAATTTTGACTTTGTGTCAAAAGCTATGGAGACAGATGTGGAAATATACATCTATCTGCTCTGGTATCTGAAAGCCATCCTGAGCATGGCAGTGTGCAGGACACAATTTAACTGTGGTTTATGGGAGCAGGCCTCCTGCTGAAACAGGGCACTGCAAAAGTCTCATCTTTAAGTCTTTGATAAAACCCTGTGCGGTTGACTTATACGTTTCCCTGCAGTTTTGTTAGACTACATTTTGGAACCTGGGTGTCCAGCCCGGCTCCTCTGTCAAAATGACGGCTCCCCCCTTACCTCGTGCTCTTCCATTTTTGGCAGCGCCGCTGTGAACCCAGAGCATCATGCGAAGATCCTCGAGGCCCTTATCATAGCCGGCGGCCTGACAGAAGTACCCGCTGCCCCAGGTGAGGCTTGTTCTCCTCCTGTCTTCCTCATCCGTGTTGGGAGATCCTGGATGGAGCCCAAGTCATCTGCCTCACCAGCTGTTCTCAAGGTCATTGTCAAGCAGAATGTCAGATTGTGAGGATGGCTTTTAGAGAATTTCCCCAAAGGAAGCCTTAGAAGTTCAGTTCAGGTAATTACACTGCCTGTATTTCAACATTTTTAGGTAGGATACAATCATTTCTGCAGCCTCCATTTGTGTTTTAAATGTATAGGCCAACACTGTGTAGCTATTAATAGCGAGAAACAGGGTATGAACACCGCCTAAGACCCAGTTGGCTTCGCTAAATTTAAACCCAGACAAAATCTGTCATCTCTGGTTCCCAGTGCAGACGGCCGGATTTTTGCGTCAGCCTGCGGATCAGAACAGGCCAGTAGAAACTCAGCTATCGGTCTGGGGGAGAGGAAATCGAGGTTACTGTCAAGAGAATAGCAGGAAACCTAAGGAAACACACTGGGAAGTGATTATTCATGAGATACTGCGTAGTTTGGCAGGCCTAAGGTAACGCTTCTGACTAGCTGGGTTAGCCACAAGGCCCTGGGCTCTTTGTGTTTAGTAGGTGAAAATAATAAAGTTTTGGTTGAACAGCTAATACAGTAATATTAATAACGCAACATAGTGTTTGGAAAAAAATACAGTTTAATTATAAAAGAGATAGTATGTGAAATGTGCAGCTTGAAGTCTCACTGCAGAAACGACGTGGTGTCCTTAGCGAAGGTGGCGGCTGTAAATTACCCTGCAGCTGACAATTGGCCCAGACGGCGGCCATTAACATGACGAAAGTCAAAGAAGGCCAGTGAATGAACCCATTTGTGGAGCCTTTTTAACGTCCCTTAAAATGGTCGGTGGGAGATGATTCAGGGGCAGTAGAGCATAATGGGACAAATTCCTGCCTGTTTATGTTAACAGTCGGTACGTTGGGAGTGTCGCTCACTGGTAACTGCAGTGATTTTGCCGTAGCTCGTGTCAAAGCCGGTTAAAATTCATTCTGTATTAAAAGACACCCCCATCAAAACATGGTGCATTTATAAAACCAAAAATCAGGTTTGATTGTTGCAACCAAGTGTTCACCTACGTTCCCATCTGAAATATTTATTTATTATATAGCTTATTAATTATAGTTCCACACAAATCCTCTACAAATGAAGTTTCTCTAAATATTGTAAGACATGTTGGAGTTTCAGAACCTTAACGAGGTGAAGCAAGGGGCCTAGAGTGTCTGATTGTGTTAGAGGATCAGTGTGAGATTAAGCTGCTCAGTGTCTCTGTTAGAGCTCGCCGTTGCCATAGCATGGAGGCGGATCAGGCAGAGAGAAGGTGGACAAAAAGGACATTCAGAGTAACCTTGGAGACGATCGCAGAAACTTGGGAGTATTTTGTAAACAGTGGTACGTCATCCCGTTTGAATTAGTGCATCTGACAGGCAAAAAGCAGTTACAGCAAAAAATGTGCGGCCTGCTTTTTCCTAGCAAGCGTGCAAGAGTCAGCCGCAGTCCCGCCTGGCCCACGGGCCGCTCGTGTCGCGTTTAATCAGTGCCGGCTGGGGGGGACCTTGTTGGAGAAAGGCGGTGTTTAAAAGCCGGGTCTGCCTTCCAGCCTGGTGTTGGCCTGACTCCCTTCCAGATGGCTGCTTCTGTGCAAAGCTGATGGATCTGTCATGGCTCCTGTCCATTAGCTGAGGGAGCAGAGAGCAGAGACAAGAAATCTCTCTGAAGTTTTAGGGGGACGTCGCACACAGGAGCCCCACGCTACAGGCTGGCCTGCTCCAGACCAAGCGTCATTTACCTTCTGCTCTGCGGTGCTATCATTGGGTCCAGCTTCAAGCTGCTTGTTCACTCATGACACCAACCAGCCAATCATCATTTGTTATTATTTTTATACAAACTGTCACGAAAATCCTCTACAGTGGATATTTTTGTCAAGGAATTACAAAAACATGGATAAAAACAGAAAATGACTCTCTGAGCTCTTCCGAAACAGGCAATTGAGTCATACTTTTGAAAAATAGGAGTCAAGGCCTCCTTTGTGCAGAAATATGTGTGTAAATGTGTGTAAAAATGTCTGAAAGTCACAGATTTCTGCTTTCGCTCTTCAGGGAATGCCGAGTAGACATGAAGGCTGTTCTTGTCCCTGGTGGACCAGGTTGAGCAGTAAACAAGCAACATTTGGGTTTAGAGTTTACTTGCGTCATTTTTATTCTGTATGTTTGACAAAATGCTAAAGCACAGAGATGCACAACCACCCGTTGTGAGACACTGAAAATAAATCACGTGGCTTCAATATATGTTGTTGTTTTTTTTTTTAAAACTAGACAGTAAAATATGTTTCTCACAGGGAATCATTAGTTATAGCATTAGTTTGTTACCTGTCCAAATATAGTAATTACAGCTTTTTCAATAATTATCCTAGTGGGAGAACATGACATCCCAGGAGACGTGACGAGGAGGTCACCCTGAGTGGCTAGGTCACCTTCTGTTTTTTTTATTTTGTATAAGTCGCCCTGTCCTTAAGAAATTGCAATCTCTAATGCCTTCTGTGGGGGGAGGGGGGTCAGGGCAAGCCTTTCACAGCGGTTTGCCTTGGCAAGGAGCCAGGATCGAGGCCAGTGGGGGGATGGTGGTGGTTGAGAACACCAAGCTATAAAATTTGAAGGTTTTCAGGATTTGAGTTCTGCTTTTGGACCTTTCCAGTTATCTAACCGGAATTCTTCCAATAAAATGCTGCTGCATGACTGGCCAAGACCGAAATTCGTTGTAGGTTTGCTTCTTCACCGTGAGCCAAACATCATGAAGCCTGACCCACACGACCCTCAGCTAACGTGAAACTGACAAAGGAGCACTCGAGGAAAGGGTTAAAGGTCAAGGCCCGGCATGAAGGGGTGCTCTGGTACTGCGTGTTCCGTCAGAGGGACAGTGAGCTTTTCCAGAGGCTGCCCCGCTGAGGTTAATCTCCTCGAATTTCAGCCAGCCCGTAAAAGCTGGCTCTGGTCATGGTGCCGCTGGCAGCAAGTGGTGGGCTGCTATACCCCAAAAAAGCGCTTTATATAATCCCCTGGCATTGCGGAACGAGAGCAGGCAGGAGGTCACAGCTAGCAGGTGTGCAAGTACCACACCTATGGGCTAGGGACTTACTGTGTTGTACAGCTTCGATTAAAACTAATCTGTATTTTCATGGATCCCTCTGTGGACTCCACCCCATTAATGGAGAGACACCTAGAACCTGGTTCTGACATGCGTTCCTGAAACAGGAAGTCGAAACTGGCTGCTCCATCTCCAGGGGTAGGGGACGATAATGCAGTCTTGTTCATTGTTTGTTAATCATTGTTTGGGATATGCAACGTTTCAGCAACTCGGCACATGTCTGTGACACTGGACTTCTCATCCGTATACAACAGTGGATGTCAAACTGTGTAGACCTGCAGCCAGATGCTGTGGGACAGGCAACCCTACTGTTAGGCAAGGGTTAGGGGGGACGGGCTTCTGTAGATTTTCGGGTTCAAACTCATTGTTTTATTACCCTCTGGGTTGTTGACAAATAATTGCGAGGGGTCACAAGATGATTTTTCTGAATATGCATCATCACTCCCCCCATTCAAACAACTTAACCGTTAGCAGTCCATTAGCAAATCATTCACAGCCTGTTAGGAATTAATCAGGAACCCCGTAGAGCTTGGCTGGTGGAATTTGAACCATGGGAAAAATAAGATTTATTATATTATAATTTTCCCACACAAGCGGATATAGAAAATGGATGGATGGATGGATGGATGGATGGATGGATGGATACCAAGATCCAGCACACTAGAGACATCGAGCAACAGGGATGACCACAATATGTTAAAGCTCAACCCTTATCTGCGCATACTTAATATGAACTGATATGATTTCCAGCACACTGATTGCGTGCTGAAAGACTGCCTAGCACAGGCTAAGACCTGGATTTTCCGTTACACAAGCTGCCAGAAGCGCTGATGTTGAGGAGTTTGGACGTTTACTTTCCGCTAGGAGTACGGCGAGCATGGCCAGTCAGGGTGACCCCGCCTCTTCTTCATAACATCCTCTAAAGGCTCGTTATTGCATTAAGCCAAAGGAGACACGTGGGCTACTGACAAAGGATTAACCCAAGGCTGGGAAGGGCAGGTTTAATGTCAGGCTAGGGGGGGGCAAGCTTTCCCCTCCTTGTTATCAGATGTACTTTTAGAGGATGTCCCATCTGACAGAGATGCTGCCTAGTAAGGTGTAATATGCCTAATAATGAGGTGACACAGATGGAGGCCAAATGCATGTGCAAACTGCGCAGTTAGGTCAGCTGGTGTCTAAATTATATATCTAGGGTGTTCCCTTGCCTCATGAGAAAAGATGGATTCTATAACCTCTATAAGGTCAGGATTATGCCTAGTTAGAGCTAGAGGTTAGTTAGGGTAACAGGATGTGTGAGTTTTATGTTTAATTCCACACGACTTGCCTTCAACACGCCGATTAACTCTCGGGATTTGAGCTAGAAAGATTGCGCTGGAATTTGCCCTAATCCTGTCCTTACGGGGGTTCCCGTTTGCAGGCCATGTCTGAGGCTCCTAGCCTGCTCATATGCAGCATTCCTCATTCATCCAGACCCTCCCCCAACTCAACTCCGTGCTTCAGAGAGGGTGACGTGTGCGTGACCGGGCAGAAAGTGAAACGGGGGTCATCTGAGGCCAGCAAAGGCTGGCTGTCAGTGGAGCTGCACCCATCCCAAGCCTCCGCATCAGGACATCAGTAGGCCCCTTATCAAGGGGACAAATTCAGCAAAAGGGGGCCTCTTCTGTTCCAGAATCTCAAAGATCCAGGAACCAGGACATGTTTGTATCTCAAGCAAATGAATTTAAACTCACACAAATTCACACAATGGCTTGAACTAATGAGCCAGTAGCTGGAAGCTCATCCTGTCGTGCCAAAGTCTTGGGTGTCGTTTATACATGGCAGAGGTCTGTTTTAGTCAGTGTGACAGATGCTTCAAGTTGAATGGAAACTGAAAGCCATTTGAAGCACTTCAGTACTGAAAGTATCTTGCTGTTTCAGTAAGTGTCAGTCGTTGGCAGTCATTCTTTGTGGGGCAGGGTGTGCTTTTGGAACTGAAAACCTAGCCCAGCTTCCCACCTCCACAAACACACACACACACACACACACACACACAGACACACACAAAAACACTGGTCTTCATACAATGTTAAGAACAAGATGGCTTCCTGATTTTTTTCAAGTAACCTTCCTTCTGCAGCACAGAACATGTTGTCCCTCAGTTGCACTTGGGGCGATTTCACCAATTAATTTGTCTGCCTGTAATTCATTGGGCAGTATCCCACTACCCTTCAAGTAGCTGAAATTATTAAAAAATAATGGTCATGTGACAGTGCTTAAAATGCTTCATCAGTAGTGCCCATCTTATCATTTCCTGTGTTTAAACAGAATATTTATAAAAAGACACGACGCTCTAGATGAGAAACCCTTATAATCCTTATAATATCCAATAAGCTCCACTTTGCCTGCAATTGGTTCCCCACAGGGGCCAGGAGATTAATTATTCAGTGTTTTTATGTGTGATCTTATTCACGTATTCAGTGGCCGCCTTGCACTAACGTCCATGTCGTCATTTGAGTTCATGTCAACACTAGTATTGGAACAGATCCTGGGGCCAATGGCCCGTTTAATTAAATCAAGACGACCACTCAGAAGTCCCTGTACGCCACTAATCGCTGACCTCCCGTCATGTGACCAGGGGGCACCAAACCGACCCAGAATCAGTAGATTAATTAGGACGCCGAGACATTATCAAATTACCACTATGCAGCCTCTCTTCATTGGCTACATATTAGATATCGGATTGACTTCAAGATTTTGCTGACGGTGTTCAAAGCCCTGCATAGACTGGCCCCATCATACCTTGTGACCTTCTTTGTTTCTGTTCTCCACCATGCTCTCTACAGTAAGATCATCCAAACAGTTGCTACTAGTATTTCTTCTTTGCAGTCGTTGCTGTGCACCTATGTAACATGCTACCATTGTTAGCTCTGCCACCTCGTTAGCCTCATTAAGACTAAGCTAAAAACATACTCGTGCTGCAGCTTTTTGCTATGTAGTCTTATATAGTCGTTTTGTTTTTTGTTTCTTTTTTTTTTCCCCGTATACCACTTTGGTGTCACCGAATGTGCTTTATAAATAAAGTTTGATTTGAGCTGAGATTATGAAACAAAAGCTCCTTTCCCCTTATGCACCCCTGGGACGCAGAATCCGTCTCCCCTAAACCCAGCTACTCATTAGCCAGGCCCTCCCATGTATCCCGCCTTCGCCCTCTTAATGGGGGTAAAGAGGGTAGACAACAGTGATTCTGATAATACATCTCCTAGATGTCTCAGCTGAACCCTTATTGGCATAAGAGTCAGTGTGTTGCTTGGCTGATGGTCTAAACCAGTGTTTCCCAACCCGGTCCTCAGGGACCAGCAGACAGTCCACGTTTTTGCTGTACCGGGAGCTGCGAGAGAGCAAAAATGTGGAGTGTCTGGCAGGGATCTGAGAGGAAGCAAAACCATAGACTGTCTGTGGGTCTCTGAGGACTGGATTGGGAAACACTGGTCTAAACCAAAAACTGATGAAATGCAGGTGTTATAATGCAAATTATAACGTGATCTTATCTTTCCTCTATTCAGACACTTGCCCCCCCCCCGCTGTGGTTTAACATGAACTTGCCCCCTTTGCTTTAAGTTAAGTTGTGTATCATAATATCACAACACATGCATTTTAATGAGAAGTCGTGAACTACATGTATATGCTTATGAAATGACACTAAAGACAAGAATATGAAACGTTAAACTCTGTTTGTTTGGGAAAAAATAGACATGATGGGAAAGTACTGTATATAGACACTTTAGGAGTTTGTATAAGGCTCCTACTCCCTGGAGCTACCTATAGACTACAGCAAACCCCTGCTGACGTAGCATAGTTCAGACTCATGACTAGTGTTCAAGTGTCCATGGCACAATGGTGTACTCTCTTTGCTGGTGGGAGTCTTCAGCTGACCAACAGATGATCATCTCTTTGGGGGGGTGGCTGTTTTCCCTGTGAAGTGTTTAATCAGACCTTGAATTTGGCTGGTTTCCTGGCCATCGGTCTGTCCCTGGAAAATTGTAATAGAAAAATGTAGATTGGTACTTTCTTTTTCAGCAAAACTGAATCGGAGTTACATCCCCAAAAGCTTTAATAAACCAGGTTTTCAGTTTCTTGAAATAATTGATTGTTTAAGGGTGGTTGAAAGCGAGAGACAAATTCTTTGAAGTCCACGTCTTTGGGGCGGGAACCTCAGGAAGCCAGAGTGTTTGCTCAGTGACTTTAAGGATGAAAAGAGGCCATGGCGTCGTCCAGACCTGGCTAACGAGCTGACTGCTCAGGAAGGTCTCATGTTCCTTGGTAGAATCAGGCAAAGCATTTGGTCCTTTTACATCCTGCTTCGTGTCAAAGAATCTACTCACTAGGGCGTTTTGAGTGCATGAGCGTTGCTCTGTCTCTCTGTTTAATTGGGCTGTATGAGCACGTCCTCAGTTGCCTGGCCAGCACATCTTCAACTTTTTGGACCCAATTACCCTCACAGCTGGGGGTTTCTAATTGAGAGACCCCAGCAAAAGGGGATCTGAGGCAGCCACTGCGCTAAGGCCAGCCTCATTCAGAGGGCCCACCTGGACTTCCAGCTGAGACCTACCATGGCCTGCTGTGACAGCGGCAAAAAGTGGGGGGGAGTGGCCTTTCCAACATCAGGAAACCCATGAAGGGCCCGTCAACCATAGAATCAGATCCAGGGAGCCCCAGCAGAAAAAGCTGGCAGCTCTGCAGAGAAAGATTAGACTGGAGCTGGAAGAGCGGGGAAAGGCCGGGAGAGCGGAGAACGGCCGGGAGAGCGGGGAAAGGCCGGGAGAGCGGGGAACGGCCGGGGGAGCGGGGAAAGGCCAGGAGAGCGGGGAAAGGCAGGGCGAGCGGGGAATGGCCGGGAGAGCGGGGAAAGGCCGGGAGAGCCGGGAACGGCCGGGAGAGCGGGGAAAGGCAGGGCGAGCAGGGAATGGCCGGGAGAGCGGGGAAAGGCCGGGAGAGCCGGGAACGGCCGGGAGAGCGGGGAAAGGCCGGGAGAGCAGGGGGATGACTGGGCTAACATCCAGGTGGCACTCCTGGCCAAGGGGGAGCCGTCCCTGCACCCAGTGGGGCGTGAGCCACACACGTTTCTTGATAGAAAAGTGCTCTGCGCTCAGTTTCTCAGACTTAATGATGCTGTCAGGAAGGAATGTTCCAGCAAGCGACTCATTTCCTGATGGCCTCATAGAATGGTGCAAAACTGGTCACGGAAAGTACACAATATTTTCATCCTCATCCTGACATTTGATTTGTGAACAAAAAAAATAAACAAACAAATGTACGCGGTGTTCTCCGAGGAGGCCAGCATGCGGTTTTTGGGTTGTTGGGTGACCAGCTTGGGAGATTATGGTCAGCCCCTGGGCCCCAAACAAGCCCTGCCCCCATGAGTCACATGACCCCCTCAGTCTACTGCATGCACCCAATAACCCGGAAAGCCAAGGACTTGAGGCACAATATCGCTCCTATGGGAGGAGGTACGGTCTGACAGACCTCAGACAACCCTCTCTGGCTGCCATCCCAAGATTATATACAGAAATGAGTCGTATGAGTGAAGTGCTTCAGTGTAATTCCATGTACATAAATATAGTTTGGGGTATGTTAATTAGACCATGGGTGTGAATTGTCAGGGGGAGTAAGATATGTGCCCTTAAATAGTGCAGCACTATTAAATTACATACATCTAATGCCAGTCCATGGCACACTATGGGCATTTATATACAAACACAACAAACTAAAATACACAGCACTAACCTTATCCTACTATTTCAACAGATGCATTTTCCAGCAGTGGTTTTTCATCTTAACGGATCATGGTTAAGGGGTCCACTATGAATAACATTAATCCGCATCAGCTTAACTAAACGGGATTGACCTGATCTTAAGAACAAATCCCAAGCAAAATGACCGTGGCTTTAAGCCACTTCATTCATAATGGATGATAAAATTAATTACTTATAATTAATGTCACTCCTAATGAGATAGACTTGCTTAGCTGCATGCCAATGCGCAACAAGTGCCCACAGTGTGATCTATAGGCCAAAAAGCACCAAAGAAATATTCAAAGGCGACATCTCCTTGTCTTTGCTATGAAATTCATCACTTGAAGGAAGGAAGCTACAAGACGCCCTGCCTGACCTCTTGTGGTGATAATAATGGCACAGTATGGACAGATTTCTGGCAATAATAAAAACATCAAGATTACGGATAGCTTTGAGGTGCTACGTACACACTCTTGTACACCGCAAATCACCGGCTGCTATTTAAACTCCCTGTGTTGTACTGTATACCTAAACCTTCTGGGTTCAGCTTGGGTCATGTCCGACGGCTTCCACTCGTCTCTCAGCTGGCCTGAGACAGCGCTCAGAGTTCCTGCAAATGGAAGTGGCTTGGAGGCTTTTGCCTTTGCCTTGTTACATTAAGTCCAACCTGCAGTCTGCATCTGAATATCTTGAAATGATCCCAGAGCTTCAGCTAACCTTTGGCCAACTGAGACCTTAGGTAGAGATTTCACTCCTCAGAATTCCTCAAAATTCCTCAAAATACCATCACTCCAGCCCAAATTCTGAAAGACACGCTGCCTTGAAGGACCAGGTAACGTTCTCTCTTCTTCCCAGTTAAGTTTTCCTACCTATGCATATCAGGGTATTTTTTATAGGGGTCAATTTGAGTGTCTTATTCAAAGGAACAACAGAAAGGCGCAGCGTGTGAACTTTCGTCTGTTAATCCATGTGCGAGTCCAATTTCGCTAACCACCTGCCCTTTGTAATTGCTGTAGTTCCCTGTTAGTTCTCAGATGTCCATTAAGGGGCGCAGTCCGCGAAGACGCCACGTCTGGCAGGCGAGGGCGGGGGCAGGGCGGCAGGGGGCGGCCGGCGGGCTGGCTGGCAGTCGGCTCCCAGGCTCCCGTGGCGTGCTCTGCTCTGCAGCCTCTCACGCTATCCTGGCCCCTAATTACACACTGCGGTTCCGCTCGGCCGCACAGGAATGGGTCCCCCTCGGCCGAGGAGAGGCACTGAACGGGAAGGAGAAGCGCGACAGCCTGCTCCTTTGAGGAAGCCTCCGCTAAACGCAGCTCCCTGCCGCTAAATCCAGCTCCGGTGTGAAAGCAAAGGCATTCTCAGCGCAGCCTTATTGATCCGTAAGCAGGCTGGGAGGATGCTTCCAGAGGATATCTGCTTGGTTTCTCTTACCCATCCATCCATCTATTCATGTTCTAACTACTTACTCTAGTCATGAAGGTGATCTGTGAGACAGTTTCTGTGTTTTATTAAAGACGCTCCAAAGCCCTGAATGTTCCTGCAAGCACCAGCTGGTGTTCAGGTTAAGGCCTTGAACCATCAAGCAAACATCTGCCATAACGTTGACTATGCAAGCAAACATCAGACACTGTCGTAGCAGTTGCTAATTATTAATTGTAGGCCGGGTATCACTGAATAGTGTACACAAAACTGCTTGCTAAGCAACTTGTTGGAAACCTTGAATGTCTTCCAACAGGCTGCCAGTCCCCTTAACCTCGGTGCTGCTGGCAAGTGGACTCGGCTGGCTCTGCTGGCTGTATGCCAGTGTCACCCTTCCTGTGCCCGGCGGCATGCCCGCTCAACACAGGGCAGGGAATAAAGGCCAGTGTCCATCTCATTCCCATCTCCTTGCAATTCACCAAGCCAGGTTCATGCATGCTGGCAAGAATCGCGAAGTGGACTAAAAAATAGGGAACGATACGGGGCAGGGACCAGACCGATGCTCTGCAGGAATGGCAAGCTCTTGGCGGGTTTTGATTCCGGCTCACTGGGTTTAAACTGTGCGACTGACTGATCGCAAAGCGAGTCGTAGAGCGAGCCATTGTTATGGCTGATCACAGGCCAGAGACCATACACAACCCATAGAAGTAGAAGGTATTGGCCAACCCATAGAAGTTTTGGCCAGTGATATACAGCCTTAATTAAGTCAAATCTACTGAGTGGCCAGTATATTAGGTATACCTGCTCGTTAAGTTAAATTATAACACTGCACGGCAAGCAGGAGTAGAAGGTTCAGTTCAACTGGCTAAGCAATGGAACAGCTGATTTGGCTGGCCTTGAGCGTGGTGTGATGTGTTGACTCCAACATCTCAGAATGAGCTCCTGAGATTTTGACGTGCTACTACTACAGTTTACAGATAATGATGTGATGATCAAGAATCCTACGTCAGTCAGGGGCACTTCTGTTTCTGAAAACACCTCATTTATGAAAGAAGTCAAGGAAGAATGGCCAGACTTCTTAAAGCTAGCAGGAAGGTCAGAACAACAGTGGTGTGCGAAAAGGCATCTACACTTGGAGATAAAAGTGGGTTCTACTCGGTAAGTAAGAAGAGGAAGTACATTTTTATTTAAAAAGCACATAAACCAAAGTTTATTTACAAATAGTAAGTAAAACAGTAGAAATATAAAACATAACCACACACTAATAATGCCAGTTCAAAGACAACTCCATAGAGGCGAGAGAAGGAAAAAGTGAAAACATTAGACAATAAAAAATATATTGTTAATCTGGACTGAATGCCAGTCTGAGCAAGTGGGTTTTCAGTCTAGATTTAAAAGCATAATTGAGGGGGAGAGCCTGATGTTAAAAGGGAGGTTGTTCCAAAGATTAGGTGCCTATACTGAAAAGGTGCGGTCACACTTCAGGATTAGTGAGTCTCATGGAACAATTAGTCAGAGTTTCTCAGAATGACCTCAGCTACCTGGGAGCAGCGTGATGATGGAGCGAGGGGGCAACCTGTTTGCCGATTTAAAAATAATTGATAGAATTTTAAACTGGAATTGGAAGCCAGTGTAACAAAACCAGGACTGGTGTTATGTGGCTCCTCTTCTTCATCCTGGTCAGTAGCCTTTCTGCGGCATTCTGGACTAACTGTAGGCACAATACAATGACTTACTGGCTCCTGTGTAGAAAGAATTACAGTAATGGAGTGAGATCAGGGCATGAATGACTTTTTCAAGGTCTAGAAGAAATAGAAATAATTAAATTTTTGAAGTATTTCTGAGATGACAGAAGCTTGATCAAATCTAAGTTTGCTGTGAAAAAATTACACCAAGATGAGTGGCATGACGCTTACATAGGTGAAGGGTTGACCCAACCACTGAGAAACAGAGCTAATGTCATTCGGTGGTCTCAGTAAAATAATTTCAGTCGTATTCTTACTTATCGGAAGATCATTTTAAGCCTTCTAGACTTTCATGCCTTTCAGACAGGCAAATAAATACATCAGGAAGCAAAGGTTATGTGGTTTCAAGGTAAATCTTGAGTATCATCAGCAATGGAACGACATTCTGTGACTGTGAAATATGTTATCAAGTCAGAGCATATAGATACACAATAGCACAGGGCCCAGAATGGGACCCTGAGGAACCGGCATGTGATGAGAGCAGTAGTGCAATTAAAAATTCCAGTATTTACATAGAAGGTTTGCTCGCTAAGGTAAGAGTTAAAGCAGTACAGTACCTGACAAAAGACAGGCATTAAGCCTGAATAGCATACTAAGGCTAATAGCGTCAGAGACATCCCTGAAAAGCGTAGAGGGAATAGCATCTAAAGGTGAACATGAGGACTTCATGATAGACACTACTTCCTTTAGTATCCATCCATCCATTTTCCGAACCGCTTATCCTTACTGGGTCGCGGGGGGTCCGGAGCCTATCCCGGAAGCAATGG
>JAODJX010000047.1:16705934-16716053 GCA_026776945.1 Isichthys henryi | reverse complement strand
TCACCGGAAACGAGTCCGACTTATTGCCGCCCATGCGGACCAGGCTCTGGCACCGGTCATACAGGGACCGAACCGCCTTTAAAAGGAAGCCCGGTGCCGATTTCTTGTTGAATTGAATGTTCACCGTTCGCGGGTCCATGACACTCTAGCAGGCCGGAAATTTTGATCAAGGCTCGTGCTTCTTTACACAGCTGGTTAAGTACCCCAATCAGGCACGTGCTGCTGTACTTACGTATGTGTTTGTCTTAACACATATACTTTAGCAGGTATTTAAAAGCCATGCAAATGAGGTGAGAAAAGGTGAAAGTTTTAATTATAAGACAGTCAAATATGCTTGCATGCAAGTTTCTTAATAGCAATATGTTTTTTTCTTTTCCAGAAAATCTGATGCCTTGGGGCTTAAAACCAAATGCCTTTGTTGTGAATTCATATGGTTCCAGAAAGTACTAAAAGGATTTTGAGTTTTGTTCGGTGTGGGGTTAGGGATTGGTAATTGTGTTGAGATCATCAAATAAATGGTAGAGGTCTTCCTGCCCCCGCCCTCTCAACAGTATCACATGCCAAGAAAAGAATGTGTGTGTGTGTGTGTGGTCCAATTCAGGCATCCAACGAGGAATGAATTGTAGGGCTCAGTCTGACGACTACAGTCAACTTGACTTTAATTGTTTTCAGATTTTTTCCTCATTTATTCATAATCAAACATAGTTCACCTACACGTGCCCTCCTTTGCTCTTTTTACCACTCATTTTCTCACATTTCCATTTTTCTACCAAACACACACCACCTAGGCAGGTCCATGGTGAAATATTGTATGGTGGTCGTACGGTACAAAGAGTCAGGTTCAGTGTTGGGTATGCAGCGCTTCTATGCGTCGATACCACTTTCCATCAGCACTGCCCTCCCTGACGGGTCTTCCTAGTACCAACTGGCTTTAAATATTCCAGTGTGCATCCATTTCAGATGCACGGCACTGCTCTTTACCGCGCTACTGCTACAGCAGTCACGTACCCCTATGAGGTGAAACAATATCAATTGCTCGTAATCTCCATTGTTGTTTACTGTGACTCTTTGCTCCCCTCTAGCTTAACTTATCTCCTGTCCCTATGGAAACCTCCAAAACACACAGATATGCGCGCTAAGACAGAGGTCAAGCTACAATTCTTCACTTGTACTGGAGGACCCAAAATATCACAATTCATTAATACTATTTTGTGACGTCGTTACATTTAGAGCCAACTGCTGCTCATTCAGATTCTTGCTGAACAACGAATACCTCTAATATTTACTCTGCAGGATATTATGGTAGGTAAATAAAATGTGACATGTGTTTTATATGTTGTAACAGATTATATGCAGCTGTAATTGTACCATCAGCAATATGTTGTTCTGCCAGGCACATAAACACATGGTTGGAACATGCAGTGAACAGCATCAACATGCAAGTTGCATCACTTCAAAAATGGTCAAGTTGCACAGTGCTGTAGTGACCTCATTGAAGGTTTACACCCCCACCCCCGCCAATGAAGAGCAAAAGTTGGTGTGCGTTCATGGTGGTGATGGTGGGGCGTGTTACTGAGACATTAAGAAAGGCTTTCTCAAATCTTCCCCATTGTCATTGGTTAAGACTTTGGGAGAGACCATGATGGGGGGTGGGGGGGGGGGTCACTACTGCTCGTGTGGGTGTACAAACAAACTGTACAGCAATGGTTGTTGAGCTCGAAAGATCATCGAATTAATGGTAGAGGTCTTCCCACCCCGCCCACTCAGTAGTATCACATTCCAAGCCAAAATCCAGTACATTTACTATAGGTCTATATGTAGCCACAGTGCTGGGAGATTCTGTGAAAAAAAGCTGTTATTTATCACCATCTGGGCTGTGGTGTGGGAAATCGGTCCCCTCCAGATGTCCTGTCAGACGGCCAGTAGCTGGAGCCTCTCTCCGTAGCCCGCCGGTGCCAGCCGGCTGGATCGCACGCATGTGTGTTCATATCATGTTTCCAGATCTGACGCTTTCCATTAAACCCTAACGTCGCTGTCAGCGTGATGGACTAGGAACACTAGTGATTCAAACCATTCTGGTTCACCTTAGGCTGATATCCACACAGGTTTATCTAATGTTGAATGTAGCCTTTGTGAGACCTGCATTTCACACACATTAGAAGCTTTTATTTGAACTTTTAAGAATTAGACATTGGTTCGTTGGTAGTTTCCCTTTTTATTCGTTTTCTTGTAGTGTTGTCTGGAACCTGCAAAACAACCTGTTTACACCTACAGCGAAACTTCTAAACATTCGTTAGTCTTGCACAAAAGCCCAAACACTCTCAAGGAGTTACTTTTCAATGCCCTCTACTCGAGTTTGCTATTATTGAAATCTCCCTGAAAGTAGTTGCTCTGTTTTTGAAAGTCCAGGCAAGACGACCCCCGTGCTCGTTTTCTCACAATCGGGCATCGATTAGCCTGGCCTTGTAGCTGGGCAGACTACAGTATCTTCTCTCAGCTGCACAAACCAGGTCCTTGGGGCTGTGTGAGAATATTTGTGAAATGCAACAGCCTTTTTTTTTGGTTGGAACAAATTCTGATATCAGGTGCCTAGTAACAAAGAATGAAATCACAAAGAGAGGCATCTCTCAGACTTTGATGAGTTATGTTCGTGTCTCACTTACCATACTATATCTTTTGCAATTTCCATTCTGCCTTTAATTTGAGGATGATGCAGCCAGATTATTTTGAGGCCAATTACTTTCAAGTTTAGCTGAACCGTAAAGGGTGATTTGATTATTTGATTCACACCTGTCATGGCAGAATAAGTGGGGCTGTGAATAACAGAAATGACAAATTCTCCCCGATTTTTATATTTAGTGTATAATATATCCCAGGGAATAGTGGTTGTTTGAAATAAGTAAAAAACTAAACACTCCAAAGGGTATGTTGTGTGCTTCTTCTTAATCTCTTCTTTTTTCCTGCAGTCATGGTTTGTAATTGTAATTTACAAAGTAGGATAATATTACCCAGGGCTCCTGCGCAGAATAGGCAAGTTAAGTTGGTTCCTGGTCATTGTTTTAGATCCATCTGTCCACATGCCGCTTTGCTTCAGAGGAGTGACAGTGACTGTGCTTGTCACATTTGATGGAGGGTATCTGTGTCCCGGTCCCGCACCATATGGGCGCCTTTCTTCTCACGACAGCTAACTGGATTCTTTGGTTGACAGCCACCGTGTAAGTTGAGCGGTGAATCTTTTCCTTCTGACAGTTTGGATAGGGCTAGGCAGCAGAACTGGCTTCCACATTAATGACAACATATTTTTTGTGACCAGACATTATGGTCCGTTGATGTTGAGATTTAGTGAGTCGCGAAATAGAACTGCCTGCTCTTGATTGTTCGGGATACTTGGTGTTTGTGGGGCTACAGGTCCGTTGGCAGCTCGGATGAAGTCATAAATTTAACTAGCACAGGGAGAAGTGTCACCGAAACACCTATATGTCATTTTTGGAAAGTAACTTGTTGATACTCACTTGAACGGAGACTCAGGGTCCGTGTAGAGGGTCCGAGCGAAGTCAAAGCTACGTGACTTCAAACGCACTCACACAGTGATTATTTAAAACAACAATTGTATATTATGCATTTATCTATGGTGTCTGTAAAGTTTTACGAAAGGTTGTGAAAATATGTAATTTGTGCAGGCATGCTTAGATTTAAAGCTGCCTGGACATTTGTCAAATGACTGAAAGGCAGCGGTGGGGGGGGGTTCTCTCCCGGCGATTTCACCTCCTTTGTCCCTCATAGTAACTATTCCAGCCTATCGCGTTTTGTTTTGCGTGTTGTGCACTATTGATTGGCCAGGGAACGCTACACGTACGCCAACTCGCTTATGTCTCTCAAAATTGAGAAGATGCTCAGACTTTGGCAACAGAGTTAAAGTAAAGCCCTTCTCCCATTGGCTCCCAAATCCAGGTCCTGCTCGCTGTTAGCCAGCGCGCATTAGCTAGGCACCGGTAGGGACATACCACTTTAGCCGCAACTTAAGGGGGATGAGCATATTTAATTATGAACGGGGTAAGAATAATCATTAACTCCGAACTTGCAACTTATATGTCATTGAAACATAATTAGCACCGTGCACATGTTTAATCTAACTTGACGATTGTTATGTAAGTCATTTTAATTGGAGACAGATATGAAGGAGTCCTGAAATGTTTCAGCTAATGGACTCCCCCGTCGCCGGCGAGCAGGTTGGCTGTTCCGGGATGATGTAAAAATTCTCCTACCAAACCGGGGTGCTCTTTCTTAAAAATGAAGATTACAGTCCCTGCTAGCTCAAGAAAGAGCGGAGTAGATAGTAGAACTGGGCTCAACTTGTCTTTCTGTAGGACTGCTCACATTCTGAATGCTCCCCAGCAAGAAAGATCAGTGCTGTGGGGATTTTTCTTTCGCTTATTCATTCTGAAGCAGGATTTCAGGACACTTGACTGTCCACCTCCTAGTTAGCGGATGTAGCTGACTACAGTCAGCTTATTATAGTGCATTTTATGTTTCCGATGCTTGTTTTATCCTAAGTGCTGTAGAGGAGGTGCGTTTTATATACTAATACATTAGCTAGACGATGTACAACACAGTCTGGAATACGGAGAAGGACGCCGATGGATGGAGGGATGTGGTGATGCCATATTCTACAGAATTAATATTTTACATTGAAATGGATCAACCCCCAGGTATCTCTCCTTTCATTCACTGCGGTGACCTACACCGTCCATCTCATGCCGGCTGTGCTATCTTCAAAAAGGCCAATTTTCACACATATAATCTTTTGATGCCTCTGTGGCGAAATAACCCACAAAAATCACTTTGTTTCGGAGCCCGACAAAGTAATTATGTAATTGTTGCAGCGTAAGTAACGTCTGATTTGTACTCGTCTTCGGGTATAAAATTTGCCCCGATAATGTAAAATGTAACATTTGTAGACGGTACAAAATAAACGCTTAATTGGCTTTTAAGTTCGTCTTCCAATGTAATCGTTTACGTTTATGCATCAACGATAGTTTTTTTTTCCTGTGTACAGGTATGTATGCGTGTATGATATATAAATTCAATTACATGCATACGTATATCACGTATGACCAATGCTTTCACTGTTATTTCGTTATTCTACCAGGTTTTGCACGCATTTAAATGTGTAAGACTTTACAGTAATTTCTTATCGTGGATTTATCGTTAACTTATCCGTTGGTCTTGCATTGTTCAATTTATTACATGGCAAGGGATGAGCTGTTGCGCCGAATGCCGCTTATTTTGCGGGATCAGGTTTCATAGTAGCATTTCTGTAAAAGAAATACTTAGGTCTGAAAGAGGAGAGGCGGTTTGTGTGTAATTATGATCTCCATGCGCGGAAATCTTTCAAGAAAAGATTTCCATCAAATTACTTCATGGGATCCTCGTTGCAGTACTGGAATGGTCTCATTTACAACTTCGTATATTTTCCCCAAATAATCTGGAAAATTGGCTGCGTATGAATAAATGGAATTATACATAAATCGGTTAGGCTCCTTGAAATCGCATTAGTGCAAGTATGTTCTTATGCAGTTCTTGTTCGTCACCCACATAATCTGTGCAGTTTCCCACCTTGCTCTGTTTTCTTTAAAATCTCTAAATACGATCATCGCGATGTAGCATACTTAAGACTTTTGGGGTTGTGTTATGTTTGATTACTCATATCACTCAATTACATTCAACTGGAGTTGCCCCTGAAGTGGGGGAGGGGCAGGCTTTTAGTAGAAAAATCCAACAAATGCATGTAGAAACCCTTGCATTATACGTAGGAGCAGTTCGGTACATTACGTCTTGTTGTAACTGTCATGTAGTGATCATCGTCCTCAGATGTGCCTTCAGATTGTCACTCGCTGCTTCTTTCTCTGTCATGCCTTTGCTTCACATCGCAGATGTTATGGATGGAGGCGCTGTTGAATTATATTACTGTTATAAAGCGGTTAGACTTTTCTCGCCACTTTTCTGGTGTACAAGACGTTTTTCTCCCCAAGTTCATGCTTTTATAAGCCTGTAGTCGCGGTATATGTAGTCCGTCTGGCTGTCAGGATTTCCTTTTTGCTTTTGTGTTCCGGTAGTTTTCTTGCGACGTGCAGTAATTTGCAAGATCTTAGTTTGCTAAACTAGTTTATTGTAGTCTTACTGTGTAGTGCGAGCCGCTCCTTTAAAATGTGTCGGCATTTAATTTTCTTTCGGTCTTCGGTGTTGCTTGCTTATTTCTTTTCTTTAAATTTGCAAATTAAGGTACGGCTTTAGTTTATAAACTTAATTTTATGATGTGATAAGATGTTTGTAAATTCAGAAGAAGGGCATTAAAGAAGTCACGAAGTCGTTTCAGTTCGTTGAAATCCGCTGTTCGGTTTAGAACCTTAAGCATAAATCAGACAAGCCTAAACGGCTTTAAAAAACTGAAAGTAACTGTCATTGTGCAGATTTTGTTACATTTCACATTTGTTATACGTGTTAGTCTTAAGGGAATGCGAGGGATCCCAGCGATCAGATTAATAGTCATATCTAAAATATGATGTTCATGAATGTTCATATACGCCGCCAAAGCGAGTTTGCCCGAAGTTAACAATAGTACTAGCTCGCTAAATCCTGCGGTGTTTCAGTAAAAGTAGGAGGTTTAAGGATACTCGCACTATGGCACCCCTCCTCCATATTTGTGCCCGTTTCTATAGGCTTCCTGTGAGTTGGTGCGGTTTACTCCGATAGTGTCATTTCTAACCCCCCGGGGGGATTGTGAGAACGGGGGGGGGGTGATATGTGTTGCAGATGTTCATTAGAATATGTATTCTTGGATAGAATATTATATGGACGTGTGTGTGGGTCTTTGACTGAGGGAGAGGAGAATGACAGACGTTTTTATTTTACGGGGGGGCAGTGCTCTGATTTCTCTGCTCCTCCACCAGGGCCCTTTTTCACAGGTGGAGGGATGCCCGTGGGACCAGCTGTCTCCTTGGTCTCCAACGGCAACACATCGCTTCACATTGCTTTGTGTGGTTTAGGCCCAGTGAGCCAAGACAGAATTGGAAAGGGGGGGGGTCATCTATAAGGCTACAGATGAGAGTGGCCTGGTGTTACCGTCTGCTCACGCTAATCTGTGCCCGCGTTTGACACCTCCGCATTCCGGAGGCAGTTTCACAGCAACGTGCTTCTCCCTGCTGTGGCTGCAGAGCTGTACCTGCCCGTCAGACACGTATTCACCAGATGGGGCATTTTTGGATTCACCATCTTGGGGGGGGGGGTTGGTGATATCAGGTTCCGTGTGTTAAGAAGGTTGACTTCTGACCCTTCTTGGCCTGATCCCAGAGTATGAGAGATGAAAGCGGAGATGGAGTGAGGAGGTCAGACAGGGCCTTGGGGGAGCTACATGGCTGTTTACGTCTTGCTTGTGTTGCCAAATAAAAAAATCCCCCCATACACACCTCACCTCTTGTAGGTTGGCTCTTCTTTCTTTTTTCAGCAGCCGGGGTGGTGTATGTGTGTGTGTGTGTGGGGGGGGGGGGCGGTGCAGCCTGGGTGTGGTTCGAGACATTACTTTGATTTATATGGAAGTTCACAGGAACCTGTCAGGCATTATATTAATCTGGTGGAGTTTCTTTTCTTTTCAACGCGCCCTTTCCGGGGTGGTCTCTGGCCCGCTCGATCCGGTATCACCGACAGACTGCGGTGCCGATCCGGTTCGCAGCTGAGGCCTGCCTTACTGCTCAGTGACACAGTCATGCTGAGGTGCCCTTTAAATAGTCATTCACCATTTATTCCCCATTTAGTTGTTGTGTTGGGGAATGGGAGGGAAGGTCTCAGTTTTAATGCTATGACCTGGAAGCCTAGCAAAACCGCGCCATCCCTTTAACGTTAAGGAGTTGGAAACAATGCAGGTAATGGCTACAAGATGGCTTCATGAAGCAGAATCGGCCATTCCGACGGTGTGATTTTTTTATTCTGGTCCGCTGCCTTTGGTATACCTGTCAGTAGGTGACCCATGTGTGGACCCCCGCCCTCCCATTAACTCTTTGTAATGTTACTGCAGGAGGCATCCCAGCTGACGGGTCTGTTGTGTGCCCAGTGTGTGTGTGTGTGTGTGTGTGGATTAGGTTTATATTACATTGTGGGTCCATTTTTCAGGTCCACACAAAGATCTGTGAATGCAATCGAAAAACTAAAAATACCAGGAGTCTTGTATTTTGTTGGGTTACTAATGGTTAAAGTGACGGCTGGGTAGGGGTTAAGGTTGTCATATTGGGATTAGAGTTTTCCCAATGGAAATGAATGGAGAGTCCCCACAAAGATATAATTACAAACCTGTGTATGTGGGTGTGAAGGTGGAGGTATTCCCTGATGAGGGTGTGTGAGGGTGGAGGTATTCCCTGATGAAGGTGGGGGTATTCCTTGATGAGGGTGTGTGAGGGTGGAGGTATTCCATGATGAAGGCGGAGGTATTCCCTAATGAGGGTGTGTGAGGGTGGAGGTATTCCCTGATGAAGGTGGAGGTTTTCCCTTATGAGGGTGTGTGAGGGTGGAGGTATTCCCTGATGAAGGTGGAGGTTTTCCCTGATGAGGGTGTGTGAGGGTGGAGGTATTCCCTGATGAAGGTGGAGGTTTTCCCTGATGAGGGTGTGTGAGGGTGGAGATATTCCCTGATGAGGGGGTGTGAGGGTGGAGGTATTCCCTGATGAAGGTGGAGGTATTCCCTGATGAGGGTGTGTGAGGCTGGAGGTATTCCCTGAAGAAGGTGGAGGTATTCCCTACATCGCCCAGGCTCCATATTCCGGGTTTTTTCTCTGGGTAGTGGAATCACTCGGGTGGTGTGGTGCTGCCAGCCTGGAATACGCTCCACTACGTTCCGGTGTTGCACCTGCGCCTCCGTCCGTGCGCCAGGCCGGACGTCAGCCGGGAGGGGCTGCTCAGCTCAGTATGTCCCTTTTCGTGAAACTCGCAGTTCTCGTCCTGGATCACTGAATGCTGCTTTGTGCCGTGGGTCCACATCACTTACAGCCACATTCACCGTCTTCCTTTGCTTCAAAGCGTGAGAGTTTACAGCTGCATTAACGAGTCTCCAGTGCAGCCTGCTACGGGATATATAATTAATCTTGCAATTATGGTGTCGGCGGGGATAGAGTGGAACGGCATTAATCATTAACTGCCACATGAGGGACCGGCCTTCAGATGTAGTTGGACCGGACAAACGGGTCTTAGTTAAGTGATTTGCGTCAGCCAGAACATTTTTACAGAGGGAAAGGACCCCCACTTTGGTGACTGGGTGTAGCGGATGTTTTTTTTTTTTAAAATGTATGTCATATGAAAATATTTTCCTTCTTTCCAGTTTCCCATTCAGTGAGGTGTAATTGGCTGACGAACCCCACCCCCCTTCCCCACACAGGCTTGATGAGCTAGTTACACTGGTGAATGTGGCTGGTGTTCGGTCATCAGGACCTAACCTGGTCCAGCCAATGTGGCCTGGAGAGTGGCGGGGGTGTCTTCCTTATGTGGTGGGGGGGGGTTGGTTTGCTAGTAATGACTGCTAATGCTCAGCACTGCTGTGTCACTGTGCCTCTGGTTAGGTGACAGTGGCAGTGTGACCCGTGACAGTGCTGTGCGGGATGCTAACACTCAGCACTGCCGTGTCACTGTGCCTCTGGTTAGGAGACAGTGGCAGTGTGACCCATGACGGTGCTGTGCGGGATGTTAACACTCAGCACTGCTGTGTCACTGTTTCTCTGGTTAGGTGACAGTGGCAGTGTGACCCGTGACAGTGCTGTGTGGGACGCTAACGCTCAGCACTGCTATGTCACTGTGCCTCTGGCTGGGTGACAGTGGCAGTGTGACCCATGACAGTGCTGTCTGGGATGCTAACACTCAGCACTGCTGCCTCAGTGCAACGGTGCTTTGTGGCAACCAGGAACTCTGATTCCTTCATTTAGGACTGTTTGTTTTTATTTTTGGCCTGTGGGGAATCTTCTTGGCAGATGACCTTTCTGCTCTCGCTGCAGAGAAAGTGCCGTTTTAAGGTTGGGGGGGGGGGGGGAAACACAGTTTAATTACTGGAGACCCGTTTTTAAATTTTATATTTGAACAGTG
>JAODJX010000047.1:16681046-16696495 GCA_026776945.1 Isichthys henryi | reverse complement strand
CCCATCCTGCCGTACTTGTACCTTTTTACCTCTTAAGCATCTCATCTCAATCTCCAGTCAAAGACCTCTTTCTCAGTATTAAGTGTCACATTCGCTTCAGGCTTTGTACGTTTTGTTTGTCTGTCGCAGTACCGTTTGTGTTGGTCGTTGAATATCCATTTGTTATTGGACGATTTTTGTGTAAGCCATCAAATCCACTCCGCGATGCTCATTTCCCGTGCAAAATAAAAGAAAATATTTTGTTCAGCTGCTCTTGGTTTGTGTTTTGTTTTCCGTGCTCTGTTGTGACTGACGTGCAAATGGTGCCACATTGCATTTGTTTGTGACACGGGACATCTGTAAATGCCGATGGTAATTCCTCTCGCATGTATACAGCATTTTAATGCCAAATATTCTCATCAAACAACCACAGAAACACCAAGTAATGTTCGCTGTGGGGAGGGGTCACGGTCACGTGACGCGGGAGCGAGGATTTTTTGGGGGTTTTACAAAATAACGAGGAGGAACTAAATCAGTCAAGGGGAAACTACACAGGTAACAGCAGATGGACCAAGTTACATATGAGGATCTGGGGCACGTTTACTGGAGAAAAGAAGAGATGCTCACCTGACTCACCGTCCTGAAGAGGAAAATCTGGGGCCCCAACCTAAACTTATAGATCAGTTAGTTCTACGTTTGTGGCCTTCCTGTTATCTTTAACCGGTGACCATTCCTCTCTGACCTCTCTCCACAACAGAACTGCCACTGTCTGGATGTTTTTTTTATCCATCACACCATGCTCTGTAAACTCTAGACACTAGTTTGTGATAATCCCAGGAGATTGATGGAAAGATCCTGGAACCAACAATCACTCTGTTTGATTAAAAAAAAAAACTTAGATCAGAAGTCTGATCTCAGTCAAAACTGAAGCTGTGAGTGCCGTATGTATTCAGTTGCAGCCACATAACTGGATGCTTGTGTTGCTTAGTAGGGTGCTAGTCTATATCTGGGCAGCTTAGCAATTCGGCACGTTCACTCATAGCTGTACTTCAGGTCCGCAACCACGTTCGTCTCCCGCGTTCTGCGTCTTCATGTTCCACCCATGTTTGCATGGGTTTCTTTTCTGTGCTCCGGTTACCTCTTGCAAACCCAGAGACATGTTTTTTAAAAAGGGGGGGATTGGTGTCTCTAAATCACCTTTATTGTGTAAGAGCCCTCCTTGTGTTCCCATTAAAATTGTAAAAGGGCATCTCGCTACACACTGAAAAGATAGATGCCCTCAGCTGGATAATGGGAGAAGGTTAGAGGAGATAGAAATTATTCCCTCTTTTTTCCTGTTCAAGCGTGAGCCCCATCCAGCTCAGGATGGTGTCTGATATTACATTACGGGTCCCTTAATTCAGGAGACTGGTAGGAAGAGCCAATATTGCATTACAAAGGCTGCCAGCACCGGCTGACGTACTTTACGCATAATCGCAGCCAAAACATCAAACGTAGTGGAAATGGAGAAGCGGGGGCCTACGGCAGTACAGTCCTCTCTCGCCCGCTTTTGTTTCTTCTTCCCCATGGGTTAGAGTGCAGCACGGCACACGCGATGGGCCACCTGTCTCCAACCCGTCTCTCTGGTCCAACGGTACGGAGCAGACGTATGCAGTGGAGTTTCTGGGTCCAGCCCTAACCTCCAGCTACTCTATCTCATCTGCCACATACTGTAAACCGGCAAATCGAGAGCATGAAAGCGTCGACTAAATAACAAACGTGAGATCAGCGCCATTGACTCCTCTTCACTCAACCCAGATGAAGGTCTGATCCTCATCAGGAGGGACACCATATCAGAGCGAAATCCCAGAGATTTCAGCCATATTTAGGTCCCAAAAAGAGGACAAATCTGGGAAAATGAGGATGTAGGGTCACTATTCGTCATGCTCCTTTTGGAAAAAGAACCTGTCAAACTGGTGCGATTTAATACGATCTTAAACATGATTTTAGCGGTACGCCTTGTGCCCCCGTCACCGTTTTCCAAGTCCTTCCTTTTTGGAGCCGTGATGTTACACAATTTGCATGGCTCACTGCGGATGGAGGACATGGGTACCGGAGGAAGGAGCAGGGGCCTCGTGGGGCAACGGAAGTGGCGACGAGTTTAACCAAGCGCTTCTTTTGTTTTCACCATACGGGAAAAAATAATGCCGTCAGTTTGTGGAACAGGCTGCAGCGACCTGGGCTTCGGAGTCTGGGCTTGTGCCAAGACGAAATAGAATTGCATTTTATATTACGGGCAATTATCCACAGGTGACTGAAAGGGCTCATCACATGCCTTTGCCCCATCCCCCATCGTACAGGAACGAATATAAACATGCTTCATATATAGATGCTAAATCATTAATTCTCACTGTGCACATGCACATGCTGCTATATTAATCCATTTCCTTTCTATACTAATGAGATTTGCAGAATGCAAACAGCTTTAAATACAAAGTCCTAAGAACGAGGTCAGTGATGTTAAGGAGGGGCAGCATGTTTAACCTCGACTGGCAAATTTCACATAGGGACCCAAGTCTGTACAGCGGATCCTTACAGAAATAACATGCATTTTTTCAGGCAGATTAACACCTATGGGATATAGTCACTTTCCCGAATGATACCCTGCAATCAGGCTACTGGGGGTTCAAACCAAGTTCCTCTCACAACAAGGGAGTCTGGGAAATATGTAACATTCATTCTTTTCAGGGTTTCTTTCCGATAGCTCGTTTACGAATCTTTGGAATGCAAGGATTTACTCCTATTGGCATGCTTACATAGTAAAATTATACAATTTATTTCACTAGTAGGGTACACATTAAGTAATTTACACAATACTGTCACTGATAAGAATAACACTTTCTGCACACACTGACTTGAGTGCCAAATTCATTCTAAATAACCCCAGGCAACAGTATATATGTGTGACGTGACTTTATAGGTCATCAATCATCAGTCGGCTCTCAGCGTCTCCAAATAATGACAATATAACGCAGATACAATCCACAGCCCAACTCTTCCAGCCTCCGATCAAGTATTAGCATTTTAGCACCTTTAGCTTTAGCGTTTTAGTATTATGCTTTTTAAGATGAACAATGACCTAGTATCTGTCTGTAGCATTTTTGTTTGCTTGTTTGTTTGAGTCTGGTGTTTGGGGTCTGAACATGTGAGAAGGCTGTTCCCTGCGGGGTGGGGGGTTTGCCATTCTGAGAGATAAATTCAAGTCAGACGGGGAATAATAAAGTGGTAATGAGTTTGCCGCAGGCCTCTGTGCCAACACCGGGCACTGCCTAGTGAAAATTTACCTACCTATAATAAGTGCAGCCCGTTAAATACGAGCCTGCCAGAGGCAGCCACTATGAAAACAGGGGATAAAAATACAGGCTGGGCTGCAGATTACTGGCATGGTGTGGGCCTTGCGCTCGCGGTAGACGCCCCGGGGTCGTTTTTCAGGCAGACGTGCCCTTTAGACAGCAACCCGTTCCAGGAATCTGTGGGCAGAGCTCCTCCCAGAATGCTGTGCGTGATGCTGTACAACTCGAGCTCCTGATTGGCCACCCGTCTGGAGCCGGGAGTCAGGGGTCGCGGCCCGAGCGGGGTCACGCTTAAGGCGTCCACACCGCATCTCTCACACGCAATCTAAAGTGTGATACTGGAGGGCCGTTCTAATGATAAAATCATCTGTTTGTTGCAGCCATATTACATATTACTGAGCCTCAGTTCCCTCAAAGGAACAACCTCATCTTTAGGGAAAAAAAGAACAATTTCAGACTCAATAAAGAAGCGTAGCCCGCTCCATGACCATTCAAGGCTTAATGAGAAACACCCTCCCAACGGTAAAAGACAAATTAACGAATTTAAACATGGGAGCCACCAGGAAAGGGAAGGCGTCTCAGCTGAACGGAACAGAAGAGTTTGCAAAATAAAAGTTCTTCTGGCATGTTTTATTTTTACTTCGGGTTCTCCAAATAAAAGTCACTCTAGCTCTGCATGTCCCAGAAAGCATAAGCGACACGGCTTTGGGGAATCCCTCCCCCACCATGGTGAGGAGGAGTGCTCCCTGACAGCAGTTAGAAGGAGGAAGGGGCTCCTTGTGCAGAAGTGCTGACCGCTGCAGAAAGCCGCCTTTTTAAAACGCTAGCAAGAGCGTTAACTTTTACCACTTCGGTAAAAATTCAACGCACATATCACTATATGGAAGCAACATTGTTATTCAAGGAATGCACAGATTTAGCTGGGAGAGATATTTCAGAACATTTCACTTTTTTACATGGTGCAGAAACATTTTTTGTAATTTTACTTATTTCCTGTCAACAGGATCATCAAAAACCTTCAAATTACAGCAGGAAATGCCATGACACAATATCTGTCTCTTTTTCATGACTGCAGGCCGCTGCGTGGTCCCAGAGTGCCTGGGGCCTGTCTCAGGATGCACAGGCCCTAAGGCAGGAGATCACCATAGATGCAGAGTTGCCAACTTTGGTCAGCTGGCTGGAGTGAGATTTTCAATTCGATACAAGTCTGCACAGACATGCACACATATTTACATGTAGGTAACAGTATTACCATAGTCTGTAGGGTTTGCAGACAGTGCTTTTGATGGAGCTAATTTTAGGTTTATAATGGAATAATATAGCTTTGCTGTAAGATAAGTAAGTGTATCACCAATTGGCAACCCTGATAGATGGGATGCCAGACCATCACTGGGCACAGACTGTGGCAATACAGAGAAACTGATTTGCTGAAAACAAACCCAATGAGCCACATTGGTACCTCTGTGTCACAAAGTATAGGGAAAATCAATGTATTACTGACAAAGCACAAAAAAACCTCAAAATTAATAAGATAACTCATTGTCGCTCAAAAGGACACATTTTTGCAAAGCACTAAACTTTATTTTGTGAGGGAATGATAGACAGAGAAAAAACAGGGGAGCAATTTTATAAAATCTCTAATCTCCCAGGATGCAACTGGCGTGAGCCACTCATGTTCTCCTGGCGCCTCTCAGAGCTGTCAGAGACTTGAATGGCTACTCTGCCGCTATGCTGCTGAGTGTGGAAAAGCTGTTTGAAATGTCAGCAGGGGGACTGAGTGGTCACCGTGGGCTTCCTGCTTCTCAGCTTCCCCATAAATGTGACACATTTTGCCAGGCCTCAGAAAAGACGCACAGGTGGTGTGGGTGACACAGGGGGAAGGAGATCCGTGTGAGGACAGAACAATGGAGGGATAGCAGAGAGGAGTGAAAACATGGGAATCCTTTAAACCTTGGGAGAGAAATGCAGGAAAGCACAACGGAGATGGAAGGGCTAAGGTGAGGCATAGGATCGGACCAGAATCCATTGATCAATAATAAGGAAGGAGGTGATGTGAAATCAGCTTATCGCCTGACTCCGCCCACCTCATGATGTCAACCCCGCCCACCTTATGATGTCAACCCCGCCCACCTCATGGTGAAATATCTAATGCTCATGCCCTTACTACTTGACAACTTTAGAGCTGGTAAAGAGACAGCTTTTCACAGTAGGACTGAAGGTTACACCATGTTCTGCATGACCATAGAGTTGATCAGGTGCTTTTATGCACCTTTGGCCCTTGGTGGTTGTAGGTCACTCTGTGTCTGATGTTGTACTCAGAGCTCAGGCACGTCGAGAAGAACTCAAAGGTCTGCTGATGACTTTCCACCTGAGGTAACGCTTAGTCTGCAGATACCTGAATTTATATGCATAATTTGTTAGATTTGTGGGTTTAATGTTACATGCGGTGATCTGGTCTTATTAACGCTTGTGTGTGGTGTTTGTTTCTTCAGTAGACATCACACAGTTGATCTTATTACTGGATTCCATTTAGTTGATGTTGACTCCCCCTCTTTTGGTCAGGTCTTCAACCACTCTGTACTGAATGTGCACTGAACCCTGATTGTGTGATCATGATGAATCCCTAAAGTGTCTTAGCTATTAGTAATATTAACAAACATATAATGCTAAAAACATTAGCTGGCTAGCGATGATAAATTAGCTCACCAGCTAGCCTTATAACCAGCTAACTGTCACGTAAATCGTCATAAATTTTCTCAGTTTACTTCATATTAATAAGAAGCAAATCTTCCCACGCATACAATAGCTTAATGACTCATAAAGAGGGCAAGAAAATAGCCCAGATGTCCAGCAGTACGAGTTGGGAATTTTCAGAAACATCAATAATTGCTTCAGTGTGTCATGACATCGGATGGAAAGTTCCACCAGCTTCTGTTTCCCCACGGGCAGCCAGAGAGCCGCCACGACGCAGAGCCGAGGCACGACGGGGACGGGCGCGTCGCGTTTCTGCAGGGGGGGCCACCGTATTGCAACTTCCTCTGGAATATTACCTTGGCAACGCGGGGAGGCGTGACCTTCGTGCTGGGACATGTGAGAAGGTGCCATGTAGGAACTCTGCTGAATCGTGGTCTTGTGGTCTCCTGCTCTGGAAGCCACCCAGAGGGGCACCACACCTGATACGGAGCCCAGCCAGGCCGGAACCTGCCAAGCGATGACAGCCCCTGCTCCCAAACACAGAAAACGCTCTCATTCACGCTCCAGGCACAAACCCGGGGACTCACCTCCGCAACTCAAACATTCTCAGGCCGCTTTTCTTTGATGCCGAAAAAAAATGTTTGACTTTTCACTTTCTTTACTGTAACCCTTCATACGCCAGCTTGAATCCACTTCCTGGCCTGTGAGCATATTCACACACGAGTTTTGAAATCGGCCTGGGGGACACAACCACAGCACACCAGGACTGGGGTGTGATTTTATGAGCCTCGGGCTGGTGATCTCTAACTGAAATGTAGCTGCTGAGAGCTAGATTGCTGTTTTACAGATACACTCTTCTGTCTCACGCACAAAAATTCTGCCTATACTGCAGTATAGTTTAGAGTCTCTCTGTTCGGGCCCGACACACAAACAGAAAGGAGATTCATTGTGATTTTCAAAAATCCTGCAAACTAGGATGCCCTCTCTTTGCATTTCTGAGCAGAACTCGGATGGAAAACCTCCATTCGGCAGCTTGACACAGCACCTCCTGGAATGATGACATTACTTTCCTGTATAGCCACACACACCGTATTCAAAGGCTGCCATTGGCTCTGTGTGCCCGGGCGGGGTCAGAGACGTGTCAGCTGTCGTGCGATGGAAACCCCACACCACCAGCCAATGGGAGGCTGCATGACGCCCATGGCAATGAGGGAGAGAGCAAGCAAAAGTGACCAGCTCTGAGGAGGGAGCTTTCAGATCCAAACTTCAGAACAGAGCCTCTCCTTTAACAGCCTACACATTTTTATAGACATTTTTATGCCAAATTTTAACCAGTGTAAATTTAAAATAACCCTCACTAGTAGATGCAGTGTGAAGATGATGATGATGATTATAATGATTACATTTGAAATATCAACTAAGCTTAAGGATAATGTAACTCTTTCTGAATAAATGATACCTTTCAGAAGACTGCCTGTTTTTCTGCTGTGTGTGTCTCATACACAACAGACCCTTTATAATAAAGGCAATAAAGGTTTGTACAATGTACAACATGATACAGTTTTAAGACGCTTATTTATTAGACGTTAAAACAGCCCCCATTACCTGCCTGAAAGAATAATCTGCACCTGAGTCACATTTTTCATTCTACAGCTGTCCTGAACCCCAAGATCCAAGTTGCGGCACCAGCATGAACCGGACCCCCGAAATAGTGTCTCATGTAACGATGCTGGGGTCCTCTGGCTAGAATTAAATGTTTCTGGAAACATCTTGGTCCTTGCTCTGCAGGATCCTAATTGATATACATTGGGCATGGCTAAGGTGCCACGGTGGCTCACTGGGTAGCACTGCTACCTTGCACACCCTCCCTTGGGGGTTTGAATCTGCCCCCTGCTGTGTTGGTGACAGTTGTCTGGCTGCCCCAAATTACTATCCCATTCTGGTTGGAACAGCTTTCTGACTCCCCTGCTACTCTATACCATTTGTCCCAGACTATGGAGGATCAGCCATGACTGTGTACCTTGTTGTTCTGACCAATCACACTGCTGGTTGAAAGAAGCAGCTATGAAATACCACTAATCATAGAGGAGTAGAGAGGAGGCCAATCAGGTGAAACATAAGAGAAAGACCAGAAATTACTCTGGCTTTTCCCACTTTCAGGTAAGGCCGACAGAATACAGTTAAGTAATATCTTCGTTCCTGTAGCTTTAACCACAGTAGAATGAGGTAAGGTGACATGGGCAGAGTCTAACGCAGCACCACATAATTACTGTCTAATCATTTCTTTCTTAGCAAAATCCCAGGCCTTAGTCACATCTCCAGGAAATGTGGTCATTCCCAAAACGAGATCCACAGTGTCCAGTGTCTCACAGCCCCCCAACCCCTTACCATGGGTTCTGCCTTGGCTACCTCAGATGGTGGGCAGCGTTTCAATGAGCAATAGAGCAAACAGGTTTTCTCCTCCTGGTTTTCATACATACAGAAACATGCCAGTATGTGAAGAGTTTGTTTATGCGATAAAAAATTTCAACATGGGTGAATAAAACTTTTTTTTTCTTCAATATTTGTTTATTTATTTTACTCATTTTATTCTCTTTGCATAGCACTTTGGTATAACTTTGGCTGATTTTAAATGTGTTATATAAATAAATTTGACTTTATAAATTTTGACCATTGGCTTATTGTTTGCATATTGGAAAATATCTGGATTAAAACTATTACAAACTGTCAGAAACAGGCAGATTTTTGCATGGGGTGGCAACAGCATAAGATTTTAAGGGGGTGCAATATGAAAACATTCTTTCGGATGCACAAATATGTATGTATGGCATACAATACATATGTTGTGAATACATTGAGTTTTACAATTACAAAGGGAAGTACAGCCTCAGTGCAACAGTTAGCAGTTAATTCTTTAAAAGAGATAGACATATTTTGCAACTCTGACCTGAAAATGCAGGAAGAAACAACCGCAGATCAAAAATGTTATAACTGAAAAGTACAATGTTATTGAAATGAAAAAATGAAAAAAGTTTGGATATCCAAAGTCTCTATTCTGTAGTTAAAGTCATACAACACACACATACATGCAAACACACACATACACATACATGCAAACACACACATATACATACATGCAAACACACACATACACAGGCACACACACACAGGCACACACAGAAACACACAAATACACACATACATACAACCACACACATACATACATGCAAACACACACATACACAGGCACACACACACACACACACAAATACACACATACATATTAACACACACATACATACACACACATAGAGTGCTATTATTTTAACTCCTCATGTAGCCCTTGAAGCTATCGGCATATGTGAATGTTATTCGTAGTGCTGGTAGCCAGCAAAGGTTTAGCGTAAGTTTGTGAATCACTGCTTTACATGACTGAAGACACTCCACGACAATCATAATTAAAACCGACCAGCCAACTGATCGTCTTCCCAAGAGACTAAAAAACTTTGTTCAGCACCATCTTATACTTGTCGGGTAGCGAACGTGATTCTCTGAGCTCAGGAGATTATATTTGATGTGCTTTAAGTCAAGGTAGGAAACTTGTAATTATGAATCATGTTGAGTTTGATATATACGTCACATAGCTCAGAACTGGGGTGGCAGGTCATTTTGTTATAATTTTATGTCACCCCAGTAAATCTGCCTATGGCCAGAACAGAGTTCTGGAAACCAGGTTATACAATTAACTGAACAATAAAATAAAATTGGCCAAAAACACAGGGTAGCAGGTAGGGTGCAGCCTGGATGAGGTACCAGCCCATTGCAGAGCGTAACACATTGAGTTATTTGGTAGCAGCACTTCACCTAAATCCACATCTTTGGAGCATGGGAAGGGGGGGGGTATTTAGCAGACGCTTGTTTTCGAAAGTGATAATAAATCGAAACACACAGGCATCAAAGATTCAGTTTAGGATGATGTTTGTTACTGCCATCTACGCCATGTTGCTCTTTATGGGACACACAGTCTGGCAAGAGGAAAGTTGGGGGGGGGGGGGCACAGCACAGGATCAGCCAGCTTGCAGCACCCTCTAGCCAGTCTCAAATCAACAAACCTCCGATCACAGGCATAGAGGCTTAGTCCGCTGAGCCACAAGCCATTCCGGTACTACTGCTGCCAGGCTGAGCTTCCAGTGACCAGGGATTGTGGCACAAGCTCAAATTAGCATTGGAGCAGGAGCTGTCCCTTACATCACAGACACTGCAGGATGCTAACGGCAGGTTTCTATTAGACATAAGAGCATCCAGCATTGCAGAGAGACTCTGAACAATAAAGGGCTGATGGCGGAGCAGGCCAGAGGCCGGCGGAGCTAACTATTCTGTTCCCAGGGTCTTCAGATGATTTTTGGTGGTTGAGAAGGACTCTGATGACTGGATGTGATTGGGTAGCTCCTTCCATTAAAGCAGACCTGAACTGACCATCGGGCAAACTGGGCATTTTCCCAGTGGACCTATGGGTTTGTGAGCCGTGGGCAAAATGTAGGGTTAGGTTTGTTTTTATGGGGCGGAGGGACCTGCAAGTCACGTCGGCTAACTGACCAATCAGGCCCAGGTGGAGTCACTGGATGGTGCCTGTTTGGCAGTCAGGTGTGACCTCCACCCTCATCTGAGGTGTAGGAGGCAGCTACGCGAACATGGAGAAAAGAAAATGGAAAACTTGGAAAGCAAACTGCCAGAACCCCCCTCCCTGAATGTGACGATGGAGTCCGCGGCATACAGGGTGCGATGAGTCACACCGGCTTTCTTTAGCTCTGGGAATGCTGCATGTTTTCTTATATCTAAGAGGAAATTCATTGATTAATTATGTCTCTAAGCTCTTAGGCGCTGGAACTTTCCAGTCCTTCTTCATCCCACCCAGCAATTATTTTAGAAAGACAGCAGTGATCTAATGCCTTTCTTAGCGTTTAACATGAGGTTTAGCTTAAAATTGTATTATTATTTTCTTTATAATTAACGGAAGCTCCCAGTTTCCAGTTCAGACAGCATCTGCAGATGCTTAAACCGCTGCCCCCTCCTGCCCACACCAGAAGTGGCTGCTTCCCCGCTTCCTCGGTTCATCTTTCCGATTTCCTGTAACTGCTCATTGAGCTCAGGTTCTAGGTGTGCCTTGGGCGTCGGACAGGCTATGCTGACACCGTGACACAGTCACCCCCCCCAGGCTGTGCAAACACGGCATTTCACTACAATGCCCCCCTTATTAGCCAAAGAAAGGACTGAGATGGCTGAGACTGAGGATTATCTACTGCAAGGAGGACAGGAGCAATGACTCATCATTTTTGCAGTCAAAAGGGCAAATATAAGCTCCGCACACGCTCCTGTCCACATGCCCTCACCTCCTGTCATTGGGCTTTGCACCTGCACACATGCCCTCGCCTCCTATCTTTGGCCCACGCTCCGGTCCACACTCCCTCACCTCCTATCATTGGCCCGCGCTCCGGTCCACACTCCCTCACCTCCTGTCATTGGGCCGCGCACCTGCCCACACTCCCTCACTTCCTGTCATTGGCCCGCGCACCTACCCACACTCCCTCACTTCCTGTCATTGGCCCGCGCTCCTGCCCACACTCCCTCACCTCCTGTCATTGGCCCGCGCTCCTGCCCACACTCCCTCGCTTCCTGTCATTGGGCTGCACCTGCCCACATGCCCTCGCCTCCTATCATTGGCCCGCGCTCCTGCCCACATGCCCTTGCCGCCTGTCATTGGTCCACACTTCTGCCCACAGAAGTCCAACACCTGTGTCTGGATGGCAGGCGCAGATGTCACGGGGTTCTGTAATGCTTGGTGCACGATATGACGATCCTCCCTTAGTGTGGTCGGTCTTGGATGACGAGAACCTTCACGATGTGTATGGGTGCCCTTATGTGCCCATTGGGCCAATGACACGTGCCCATCTCCAACATCGGGCGACTGTAATATCCGCATGCCCCACATGCCGGGCAGTTGCACGTTACGGCCTCATCCAAAATCACAATGCGATCCCTATCAAACTCCTTCAAGTGCTGGTAATGCTGTCTAATGTGTCTAGGGAGCCTCCTCTGTGTTCGGCAATAGACGTATCAGTTCCTTGTAAATCGAATCATTTACATGCTCATTGCTGGTCTGCACATGTACCAGATTACATCGAAATCGCAGCAGTACTTCTGGGTGCTTCACTTTTTTTGTCACTGAGTGTAAAAGCCTCATACTGGGGCCATCATTGGGATGGGAAGCCAAGAGCCCTGCAATGTCTTTGGTCACCAATAGGTGGCCAGCAGGTGCCCTGTTTATGTACGATCACAGCTCCAGAAGACATTCTGAGGAGATCTCTTCTAATGCAGAGGACGAGGCTCTCACTGGAGCCTGTTGGCAGCCAAGGGGTGGGGGTACTGAGTCATGCAGTGGGGGGAGAGAGGTCCTGCTCCCAGACCGGGAGGGGGCTGCGGCCGACCCGAGTGCAGAGGCATCTTAGGCTGTCAGTTGGATTTAAAAATGCATTTATTCCAAGCGGCATCAGTATAACAGCACATGCAAAAATCCAATGAAATGCCATTATTCAGGGGCCATTTATCAGCCATGCAAAGAGAGACTCCCTCCGTGTACACATGCTTCACTCGCTCACCCTGGATCCATCTTTCTTGTTGACAGCCCTCCCCCCCTGAAACGATATCTGACCAATAGCAGGAGCAGGAAGGTAAAAAAATTGACTATGACTTTCCAGCGACCTCCTGAAGACTGATTCTTCTCACTGCTCATGTCATTTTCTTAAAATAGCTTTCATTTTATACGTATATTTATATATTTTATTATACATTTGCACAGTCGTGGATCACAGGACTAATATCTGCTGTCCTGCCATCACACTTCTTACTGGTCTCTGTGTCTTGCTCCACAGCTGTTTTTACATCCAGGTTCCTTAGTACCTGGTGCCTCCACCACCCCCCCCCAAAACACCCGCCACCTTGCGCCCGACTTTCTCATCCAATGAGGGCTGCCGCATGTGGGCTGGCTCCCTGTCTCTAGCTGCCTTCCCTGACAGCCTTCCGTCTCAGTTCCCGGGCCGACCCAGCCAATGGCAGGCAGGTGGCTGCTGGCCTCCCATCCAATCAGATTCTAGTTGCTATGTTACGAGAAGGTCTATATGCTGTCCGCAAATTGCCGAACGTCATACCCTATCTTTAACAAAGAAATGTTATGCGGCAAACAAAAAATAAACACAGAAACTTGGGGGGGGAGACAGAGAGTTTGCTGTTTTAATTTTTCTTTAACTTGTCGATGAATGTGTCGGAGACCTTAATCAAGCCTTGTGCATTAGTGTGCTAATGCTACACTGCAGGTCCAACATCCACGGCTGGTGGTCAGAGAGGCTGACCCATGCCACGGTGACCGCTGAGTGTGAAGGAGGAACAACGAGAGAAAGACTAGAGTCCACTGAGAAAAGCAGTCTATGGTTGCACCCTTAAGACACGCAGAACACATGCTACATCTCCAGCTTGTTACGGGTTTTCAACTGTACACATAAGACCAATAATATTTAATGCCTTGGTCACCACAGGTCCTCAGGGATTATAATTACCACATATGGCTGCAAGAAATGTTGAATGGTTTTTATGATGACAGATACTTATACGAATGTCACATCTAACTGAACAATTTCCCCTAAGTAATATAAATATGGACTGAATATTACACTGAAAGTCTTGGTTCATTGTTAAAGTAGTTAGTAGCTGATATCGCATATGTTTTGCACTGTTTCCCTTCATGTGCAGGACTTAAAATGATTTAAAGGCATTAGTCTGCATATACAGCAAAGAAGATTTGGAACATAGGGAGACCTTCGTCCCACGCAAAGATTTTAATTCATTTAAGTATCAAGAAAATGATCTGGTGGTTCGGGCTTCTCATGAAACAGCCTGGCTGGACTCCTTTGTGTAAACAAAACACTTCCAGAGGAATGAAATGCCATTTCAAAAGAGAGATTTCCCAAAGAATGCAGCAGACTTCTGAAATTGCTTTAAAACAGCAAAACGGACCCGTCCCACAGGATTAGAGATAACTCATCTTCGGCTCGGGCCCCATCCAGAAAGCTAAATATTTTTAGGGCTTTTGAAATGTTTAATACTCAAGATGTGTGCCAGCACTTGAGGGCATAAAAAAGTGTTTCTAAACATGCACTCATTGCTTTGGGGACATTATGGCTGATAGCATGTGTTCCACACTTAAAGACTTGTAACTAAAACTGTCACAAAAACCAATGTGGAAATAAATATTTGTTCGGTGTGTTCATTGTGCTCCTACATAATGCCAACCACTTTAGAGACAGTTACATATTAAGTTCTCTTGGAAGGAGCCCACACATAGATTCTGAAAGTGCATTTTCTTATCATTCTAACATCTAACACGGTAATGTCATGCCCCGCTCGCCCGATCCTCGTGTGTGCCACGCCCCCCTGATTACCCACGTGTGCTTCCCTGATCATCTCCAGCTGTGTCCGATTATTTTGCTCAGTCCTGTGTATTTCAGTCCATGTCTTGCTCTCGTTCCCTGTCTGTCATTGATGTTCGTTCCCGTCTGATGTCTTCAGTCCTAAGTCTGTGAATAAACCCCTAGTTTACCCCGACTTTGGACTTTGTGCTTGATCCTGGCTTGCTTGTCTGCCTGTGCGCTACCCGGCACTTCCGATATCGTGACAGAATGACAGACCTAAACAAGGAGGCGCAGCGGGCCGAGAACGAGCGTCTCGGTCTACTGCAGGAGGCCTATTACTGGCTGAACCAGCCCGATGTTCGGGAGGATCCCATCACGCTGAGATTCGCCAACAGAAGCTGCGATCTCCTGCTGGCAATGTCCTCACTGGGGGACAGGTGCCACCTGGGAGAGGTGCGCTCCAACCTCCACCAGCTGATCCAGCACATGACAGTGCGGAGGTTGGAGTTGGACGCGCTGTATATTGAGGAGGAAGTGTCCCCGCAGTCCGTTACCTCAGGCACCAAACAGCTTCCCCCGGTCGCGGCGACCAAACGGCGCAAGCGGAATTAGAAGCCAGCGATCGCGCTGGGAGCCTGCAAGCTCGTCCCCGCTCCCCTCCCAGCTGGAGAGCTGGAGGACTCCCCGGCTCTTCCGAACGTCGCCCTCGCAGCAAAGCAGCTTGCGCAGGCAGCTTCCCCCATCCGGGGAGAGAGGCCGGCCGCCGCGGAGCTACCACCGCCCCTCGAGCGGTATTGCTTCCGGCCCGAGCGGCTGGCCAACAAGGGGGCAAGCGTGGTGCGGGACGCGATCCCGCGGGTGCCCCGGAGACTGAAAGGGGCCACGCCCGTCCTGCCCGCACGGGACCTGCCAGTCCCGCCGCCTGCGGCTCCTCAGCTGCCAGCTGCCCCCGAGCAGCCGCCTCCGCTGCCTGCTGCCCCCG
>JAODJX010000047.1:16658343-16670054 GCA_026776945.1 Isichthys henryi | reverse complement strand
TTTGAATCAACATATTTTTCCTTTAAAATGATACATTTTCTCAGTTTAAACTTTTGTTCCGTGATTTATGTTCTATTGTGAATAAAATATTAGAAGTTGGCACCTCCACATCATTGCATTCAGTTTTTCTTCACGATTTGTATAGTGTCCCAACTTTTTTGGAATCCGGTTTGTACTTAAAAACTATCAGTTCAATGTTTGTGAAGAGGAAGAACTCCACCAGTAAGGATAAAATCTTGAAAAATCCCTGGAACAAACACGTGCTTGTGTGACATGGCTAGATATGAATGATGTCATAGTTTACATAACGATTACGGCGGCAGCCTGGAAGCCTCCTTGGGCTTTCAGATTCAGCTGTGACCTCACGCACGTACACCTGAGATGTGCAAAATTTTTAGCGTGGAAAACGCAGCTCCCAGGTGCAGATTCACCTGGCGTGCTTAGAAGAGACGTGCAATCACAGAGGTCACTCACCATGTGTTTGTTTTGGTAAGAAGCTGTGGTAAGGCTCTGTGTATGTTACTGTGCAAATCAACAATGTACCTGTGCTCTCGCTGAAATACCCACCAGCATATCAACAGCGTCTTATCTAATACCGAGTCAATCGAACACAGAGGACAAACACTGAAATACTTCGTAAACATGACAATGACTTCAAATGAAATGTGGCAGCTTCAAGTTATGTTAGATTACTCCAGGGTCCTTCAAAGCTTAAAAGGAATTAACAGGAAGACTTTATACATTATATACCCTGAGCAAAATTCTACTTGCTAAGTGGTATATAGCCACATTTCTTCTGTTGGATTTGCATAAGCAATCCTACAAATGTACATGCAAGTGCTTCCAGAACAGTCCGGAGCTGCCTCTCAGCCGAAGCCTCCACAGACGGTAAAATAAACAGGCAGCCGTTAATAGGATCCCAGAGCCGCTCATTTACAAGATTCCTACCTTACAGTACGCCACCGCTTGAACTGGGCTCATCACATTTTTACAGCGCACTAAAAACGTGAAGGGGAGCGAGCGGGAAGCCCCCGCATCCCCCCTTACTGCTCAGCAGATGGAGATACGTACGAAGAGCAAAGATTCATGGGACACCTGGACCGTGGCAATAAACCCGCCTTGGAACCATCTGCTGGGGCATCGATCGTGAATGCCTAATGTGCCAGAGTCCCGGCTCGCTTAATGACTTCAATTGTTTTCTTGCTTATTTAACATTTCTATTTGGGTCTGTGTGTGATTACTTGGCCCTGGCTGTTTCATTTCAACAGCATCACTCTGTTCCTCAGTGAGGGACATGATTCAGACTCCGCCCACCTCCCCACCTCTACGCCCTGTAACTACAGGAGCCAGCTGAAAATCTTTAATACACCTGCTCTGCTCACACCCAGCCGCACGTCTTCAAGGGAAGAGTGTCTCAGCACAGGGGCTGCAGTGACTTACACAGGGTACTTATCATTGTTTATATGTGGATTAAGCCCCATTCAAACATGCGCTGGCACACTGAACCTTTCTAGACATGACCCAGAAGGGCTAAATTTGTGAACACAACTGTTCAAATTAGTTGTACCACACATTTGACAAACTTCAGTTTGATAGCTCTCTAGTACAAAGTACAGACCCCCCAGGTGTGAATGGAGCAGGCAGAAGATGAGATTCGGGAATTGTTGCAAATAAAACACAGTGATTTCCACAACATACTTTTTATGGCACACCCAGCCGTCCTGCTTGCTCTACGAAGGTGCCACCCCTCATCTAAACAAACTGGATTATTTCGAGTAGGTGTGAACCTGTGAAATGTCTAATTGTGTACCACAGGTGCGAAAGGGCAATTCTGGAAAATGTCCGGACCTGATTCTGGAGTTCATGTGTGTAAATGGCTTTATGTAAGGGAATAAAAGGCCGTGGTGTAACAGAAAAGTACTTGGGAAGAAATACTGAAGCTAAATAGCATATCGGTAGTAACGTGTTATTAACTAAGCAGAGGTTAGTGTGACTGGGTTGGGGCCCCGTCCTGGGTTGTTCCTAACCTTGTGCCCCCGCGATACTTAATAGGACAAGTGGGTACAGAAAATGGATGGATGAATGGATGGATGGAGGTTAATGGCGTTGCCAAAGTGCAGTAACTGCTAGACCAGGAGAGGTAAGTCTTAAACTGTGCCTGCCTGTGGGGGTATCGTACCATCTGGGGGGTGATGATGGAGGAAAATAGGGGAATAGGAGATCTGAAGAGAATCATGGTATTAGGCAGCCTAGATGGGTTCATTGACACATTCTGACACGCCAAACCGAGAATCATCTCCTTGGCCGTCTTTGGCCTGGGGGAGGAAACCCAAAGTACCCAGGGGAAAGACACTCATGCAGAGTGCAAAGTGCTCACACACAGCGAGCATGGCTTCTGACTGCAGCTTGGGGATCGCTAATCCACTCCAGTTAAACTACAGCAATGTCGAGACACAGATGAAGGAGATGTTATCAACCGTTGTACTTGCTTAGGACAAAACTGCTATGCCAGGAATTCTGGCTTTGAGATACTTACTTAGAGCGTCTTTAGGAGCTGCTGGAATTAGCATCCGGTTGTGCGTCACCAAAGCTCCACGTTCAACAAGGATTTTTCTGTCTGCAGTCATTCATAAAAATAACACGATAACTACCTATGTCTACATCCAGGACCACTCGGGGCCATGATGTCACTACAAGAGGGGAGGATGGTAAGGTTAAGTGGCACCACCCCGCACAAGCAGTGTTGTGCGTTTTGTACCGCTGTGGCAGGATGTAAGTATGGGGGGTGGGGTAGGGTGTAATCTTCCACAGGAAGAGCAGGGCAGTGCTTCCCCAACTGTGACCAAGCTGCAAGATGGCCGACTGTGTTCCTTCACGTTCTATAAATGGCGGCTGAGGTCACGCGCCTGCTGCACCCACGGGAGCGTAGTGGAAAGTGCCGGTGATGACACACAGCAGAGCCCACACATCTACACTTCATTCATCTAAGCACATACATATTACTTTTTTTCCGGAATATTCCGTAATAGGTGATGGGGGTCGCTCACACCTGAAGATGGGGCAACGCCTTTGCACAGGAGAGCTCTGGTTTGCGCAGCTGCTGCTTCGGCTGCTGCCGTCACGGGCGATAGGCCACAAGGCTGCAGGAACAAGCAGGGGTCTATATTTTTGGGTCAGCACATAGTTGTAGGGAGTAACGACCGCAGAAGGCAGTCAGTGCAACAGGAAAACAAGCAGCTGGGTGCAGGACTGTTTCAATGGGGGGGGGGGGCTCAGGGTCGAAAGAAAAACAAAAGTTAATCAGGCATGGGAGAGGTGAAGGAATGATCAGCTGATGTCGGAGCAGCCTATTCTGACAGAGAATCTCCAAATGTAATGTCTGCAGACACTCATGGCTATATTCCTGCTGGATACTGATCCCTAGCTCTCCTGAGGATCACGCCCCACTCTCCACTCTGACCCATCCGGCCTCTCACCCCTCTGCTGGGGTGGAAGCCTGTGTGGTGACACCCAGGAGCCACCTTTCCCTCCCCCCAAGTCTGTGTAATAAGTTCTGCAGCTCAGCCTCAAGCCGTTTGGTCACAGTGATCGATGTTCCTGTAAAACCTGTCCCAGTCGGCACCTCTGCCTCTCCCACCCTGTCTGACAGGGGTCCAGTTCCCCGCTGTGAGATATCTGCCTTGCCGTGGTTTAGTACAGCTTTGTGGAACTAAGTGTGAGCATGAGAGCTCTCAGCCAGCACACAGCTGGAACCAGTGCATGCCCCCCCTCCCACTCCCTTTTCAGCTGAATATCTTACAGGGGCATGTTCGCCACATTTTAGCTTTGACACACAAAAAGCTTGACTCATCCACATGCTCCACACTATAAATAATCCCTCACGTAATCCAATCAAACGGCTCGGAGAGACTGGTCAATGGGTCAAGCACAGCTTTCTCATTGAACCACTGGCGAGTCGCAGGACCATGGGCAGCAAGCATGTCTGGGAGGTTTTTTTGCAGTGAGAGTAGCTTTGAATGGAAGGTCAGGTCAATGACAGCTAACCCATAATGAAGTCTTCGTGATCCCCAAATCAATCGATCAACCCGAGTCACCAAGAGTGCTACATCTCGCTGAATCAGAATTGCTTCATTTTTTTCCAATACTGCAGTGGGGGGTGGGGGGGCTTAACTCAAACCTATCCGCAATGCCATGACACTGGAGATTCCACAATATCTTTGTTTTTAGAAACTTCTTTTCGAGATATGGAAGAGACCTTGGTGCCTGCAGTGGGAAAGACTGCCTCGCACTGTCGTCATTCACTGATTGGTTTAACCTTCATGGCATTGGCAATTTTATTGGTTCCCGCTGAGTTAAACAAGGCCCCGATTGGTAGGGCACTGTTATCCTGCCGACCACACATTTCTCGACTTTGCTTTCCCTATGTCTATTTCCTGTAGCCCCCAACCTGTGTTTGAGGTGTGACACAAACAGACTGCATGAAATCCGAAAATCAAAACCCAGAAGGTTAACGGAAGTGTCTTATTGTACCATTTCTCCCGTAGTCTTTCATATTTTCCTTGACTTATTTCACAGATGTATTTTCGGCTGTGCCCACCATACTGTGAAGATGTCTCAGATTACATCTTTAAATAAAAAGCAGATTTTCATCATGGCAAATTCTCCCCAAACCTCACCCCAGTTGACTGAAACTTGAAAGCCCCTTATAGTGGCCCAAACTTTGCTATTGCTCTCATTCATGTTTCCATTAGAAACAGCTCTGTGAAGGGAGAAGCTGTGTCCATGATTTGTTTGAGGGAAGAACAAGTGAGGAACATCTAGACATTTATATTCCGTAACTGCTCATCCAGGGTTGTGGTGAACCTGGGCAAGATGGAATGTATAGGTCTGCAATGGAATGAATCTAGCCATCAATCCACACGGAGACCAAGTAAGGCTGGAGCCCATCTAAGACTACAGCTTTGGTTTCAACACTGGTAGGAATCAGATGAGCCCTATCCCCCCCAAACATACAAGGCACTCGCACAACATTGGTAGAGACCTGTCTGTACCATCCACACCCAAATCTACACCCTTGATCCCATCCCAGGGCACAAGGTTAGGGCCACCCTTTGTAGTCCATCAAAGGGAAACCCAAACAAAAAGGGCAAATTTAGAGACTCCAGTTTAATGTCTTTACACAAGAAAAGACATGCGAGAAAAGAGAGGACACAAGGTCCTTACACACAGGCAAAAGTGAACCCAGAAGGTTAGAGGTGTAAGATCATGGTTTTACCCACTGACCCATCACACAGCACTATCCGTGAAGATCACAGCTATTTCACCTAAACCCCCTTTTCTTTATAGGTGTGCAGGTCTCTCTCAGATGGTTTCCATACATACACAAACAAAGGCATTCTCTCCACTCAGTTTAATGACTTATTTTCCCTCCCAACATCTCATTTTCCAGGCCCCCAGCGAGGCAACAGGAGATAAATGAGGTTGTCACAGACCGTGTGCATCACGTGGCTCAGGTTGCCAGACACCGAGAGAAGTCCCCACACACTAGATGTAGAATCCATTTCAAATCTTTTAATGGACTGACCGGATTGACCAAAGAGGTGTTTCAGGTCACCTGACACTTATCTGATTGCAAGTGGACTTCAAAGTCACGTCCAGAACAAAGATTCCAGCTGACACCTGAGCCGTTACATCTGACCAGCTCCTCCCCTCCTCCTGCATCTCCTTGTTTTCCCGCAATGGGTGCAGTTGAATACTGGGAGTTCAGCCGATGAGTCCCTTCAGACAGAAGACCCCGTCAGATCTTGCTGGTCTCCACAGTGAACAGAAGCCAGGTGTCACAGCTCTCGTGCTGAGGTAGCTGACCCTCTCTCCTGTTTCTTGAAACTTTTGTTCTGCTCAACAGGAAAACATTTATTGGACTTCATGCTCGTAGACAGGATCACATGATCGACAAAACCCAAATGCCGAGAATCCATCTTCCTCTGAAAGATATGAGCCAGAACTACTCAAAGCTGCATTCATTATGTGAGGAAGTCTGGCTACAGGCTAAAGGTACAACTGAAGTTCCCTCCTAGGACTCCTGGGCAGTAAGACACCAGTTGCCACTCAAACCACAATGTTCCCTGTGGCTAAATATTATTACAACTCTCCCATCCTAATTTGGAAAATGTAAAATTCTCTACCAGTCAGATATCAGATTTGTAATACTTCAACTCATTAGGAGACGTTTTTGCTAATCTGATATTAGGAAATTTTAGGATTCAATGTAACGTTGCATCTCCCAGGTGTTGGAGCTATGTTTAGCATTTATAATATAAAATGTTACTCCTCTTGCATTCAAATCAGCCAACAAACCGCCGGGGAAGTTTGCAGTCTGTTACTTTTGACGTACAGCAACTTCTTTTTTTCCACAGCCGCAGAGGGCAGCGGGGGGTTAAATCTTCGGTTCCCTCTCCCCTCTCCCTCTCGCTGACGTTTGGCCACCGTCCAAACACATCCAACGGTGCATAAGCGCCCTGTTGCATAATCCCCCGCCTTGGCAGGGTCTCAGGCCCTCAGAGCGCCCGCCTATCTAAGAGCCCTGCTGAGAAACCCAGGCCTGTTTGTCCACTTGCCACAGGTCCCCGTTTTCACCTAGAGCCTGTCCAACATGGCAACCCACGGGATAGTTTGCTCGTGGGTCTTGTGAACCGCTGGGTGTGACCTGCCTTCTGCCTGTCTCCATTATTCCTATATGTGCAAATAAATACATTTATTTTAATATATATTTCCTGTTAGACCACAATATCCATGGCAAACACATGGTTTAATCCTTTTTTCCTGCAAAACAATCTTGTGATGTATGGCCACTTTCGCCTTACTTTGTCCCGCAAGCCTGTATGAGCCTTTGTTTTGTTGGTTTCGCTTGCGGCATTAAACACTGAAGGCATCCCACAAGCTCTAAGTGGATTAAGAATAAAGACCCCGTTGAAAGACCCAAAAGCATGAATTGTAAATTTAAAGAGTATGTATAACAAAATTCTGCCTTTGGTCCTGTTAATAATGATCCTGTGCACTATTGTTGTTGAAACACATCAGTATTTCTGATTAAGCATTTACACTTTTATCCTGCGGCAACCACACGTAAAATCTCCTGCAAATACTACTGGCTAAAAATAGATTTTTTTTTTTGCCTGGCAAGTGACTTGTCTTTTAATAATGTGGCAAAACTTGCACTTTCAACCCCAAAAACTGAGTTACATTGAAAGAACACAAATGCTGATTACTATAAAGGGGTTGATGGCAAACGCGGGTCCAAGCAGCCAGCAAGATAACTGAACACTGCCCCCAAGTGGTTCAAATGTGTAATGACAGAACTTTCTTATTGCCTTTCTTATTACCTGTTATATTGATGTTTTTCTATACCAACTTGTCCTATGCTGGGTGGCGGGGATCCAGAGCCTATCCAGGAAGCTACAGATGCAACTCAGGGAATAACCTAGGATTCCTTGAAACTTATAATCAGCAAGAAGCTGTTGCTCCATTTCTATTAAAAACATAAAAGAAAATAGTTTTGTGTGCTTTTCGCAATGATTGTATAGTGTGAAGTAGGTTGTCTCTTTTGCACAATTCAGTTAACATTCAGAGTAAAGGATCTTTCCTTATTGCCGATGCTGAAGTCCACTGTATACACAGCCGCTCAGTCAGCAGGCCACGGCAGGGCTGACCAACTCTCCACCTCATGGCTTTTCTGCACTTCAGATTCCAGACAAATAAATGTGCCACAGGGCCCTTAGTAGGTCTCATTTATTCATTCATTCATCCATTCATTCATTCTTTGATTCATTCATTCATTCTCTGGACTCCATGTGAACTGAGCTGGATCAGGCCTGAGCTATGTCCTAGTTGGCAGTGACAGTTGATGAAACCATCTATAAGTTCTGTTCCCTGTGGTCGTCCTTCTAAGTGTTGGACTGCAGATGGAAAAAGTAGAAGCTTTTTTTCAGAGGGAAAACCCAGAAACCAAGACCATCCATTCAGTACATAGCATTGTCATAGCAAATGTCATAAATTATAGATTCAGCCAAATGAACCCAAATATTTGACTGAATTCAGTACCCTGCTCCAAGGTACAACAGTGATTCCACTCTTGGGAACTGTCCAAACCAGCTTTTGGTCTGTAGTTCAGCTCCATGCCCTTAGTGCTGACCATCCTCACATCTTCCTCTATGGCTGACATCCTGGTTGCTGCCAACTCATGTCAATGTCCCCTCATCGATCATCCTTAACCCCTCCCACTACCAAGCCCCAGGTCTCAGAGGTTTGGAGGATTTTGAGATTGTGGACGTCAGGGTGTCAGTTTTCATCTCGTCCGCTTACAATCCATTAAGCGGCCCCTGAAAGACCTGCCTCCCGCAGACATCCCCACTAACCTCTGAAGGCCTCAGAGACGGAGCGCTAAACCGGGTCGGCAGATAACTCTGGGCAGCTAGCTTCACCCAGCCTTGGTTATCACTTTGATGGACAGCTGTGAAATTCCCTGAGGGTGTAATTAAACAGCATTCCAGTAAGCTCAAGACCAGGCTTAAAGAACAAGATTTTATCAAAACATATTGCAAATATAAACCAGATACCTTAGTCAAAGTGATCCTAAAATATGCTTCATGCAGATTAACACGCTTTGGGCCAGAAGACAGCAGACAGAAAAACCTTCTTTAAGTCGTCTCTCGGGCATCTCGGAAACACGGTGACGCAGTGGGTAGCTTCACACTACCAGGGTTGTTGTGTCGAATCCCAGCCCAGCTCACCGTGTCCCTATCCTTCTGGAGTGCTATGCAGCTGGGTGTGTTAAGGCTCATTTATACTTCAAAGTGAAACGGGCGTGCTCAGCTGCGGACGCAGTCACAGACAGAATGCATGGACTCAGTTCTGTTTATACTATAAATGAAGGTGAGCAAATGCCCGCCTTGCATGCACAGTACGATCGGTTCTGCAAATACTTCTGTTCAATTAATGAGTCATTCAATCAATCAATCAATCACATTATACATTTTATTTATCTATCTGATGCTTTTATCCAGAGTAATTTACTGTAGAGGGAGGGGCTACAATTTCGCGTTTCCTCCCTCAGATTTACACTTCAGTTTCTTATTTTATGTTTGAGCGATTTCACGGCACAAATTTGGGTGCCCTTGTTTTCTCTCAATGGATGGACTGTAATCCTGTGGGTAGCAGTGGATTTCCTCACCTAACTTTTCACTGAAAGCTTCCATGGTTTCTACTGCACTTTCAACCCCAAAAACTGATGCGCACGTGTTCAGCGCTGCGGTCGACCACTCGTTCTTGGCTGATGATGAAAATTGTGTCGTTTCACCACTGTGTATCCTTGTGTCTATACAGAGAACAAGCCTTGTGCCCTGTGACGCTTGTGTCAGTGTACTGCCCGGCGTGTCCCCTGCCTGGGACGGGCTCCAGACTCATCACGAGCCGGTCGGTGAATGGTTGGATATTATCCATTTATTTCTAATGCAAACTCTAAATCAGAACCCTAGTGAGCCCTAACTGGGGGCATTTACTTGCCGTTTTGCAACTTTGTGACCCTTGAATTACAGCTATCCATTGAGCAGAGTGACTTTAAGAGCCTCGTCGCAAAAGCCCAGAGCAAAAGGGAATTTCAGAGCCACCAGTGCGATTTGGCTCTACGTTTCCACGTTCTGGCATATGGTGGCACTTGTTTTGGACCACTTTCTTCTCCAAGTGGAGACGGGAAGCAGCCAGTCAATCTCAATTGAAGGACAAAGGAGAGCAGCCATGTCTTACCTCTGCACCCCGCTGGCCTCGCCCGCTGCCTCAATCCATTCCCTCCCATTCTTCCCCATTTGCTCTCTGTCAGCAGTTGGGGGTGTCTCATTTTTTGCCCGCTGCCCTTAATGAGAGCTCGGCAGCTCGGCCCTGCAGGCGGGGCGGGCCGTGACGTGACGGTGGGCCGCGAGGGCCGCTATCAGCAGTGGGCCAGGGCAGCCATTCATCATCGCCGCTGCCGGCTGTCAGAGCTCGCCATCGGGGGGGGGGGTGGTATCACGGCCTTTCCAAAGAGCACACCCCCCACCACAGCGAAATCCAGGGACTGATCAGCCACCCGAATTCGGAACAGGCAGCCCTATGGGCCAAGGGTGTTTTCATCCAGCTCGCTGAGGAGAAATACTGGGCTCCAGTGCAGTAATGTTGTCCAGTGTCCAGTGTCCATTGTCAGTCACTTCCTGATTTAAAGCACTTCCCATTGTATACCTAATTCACTCTTATTGGAATAAACCGGGCTGTGATTAACAGAATATGACAGTGACACATTATTCATCCCCATGGAGCAATTATGTCTTCACCAATTCTGTCTTGTTCTCCATTTGACACACAAACACAGGTGAGAGCGAGTGTGTGGGTCTCAGCGTTAAGTTAACCATACTCCATCCTGGAGCAATCAGGGATTAAGGGCCCAAAGGCACCAGCAGTGTGTTGTCCTTGGAACTTCAACCTACCACCTGACTACAGGCACAGAATCCTAACCCTCTGAGCTTCCAACACGGCCAAGACAGGGCTCAGCAGTCTTCAAAGCCATGTTTTCAAGTCTCATAACTACTAAAGGTCAACCTAAAAAATTCAGCCACATTTTCGTTTAAAAATTTATTATAATAAAGAGAGCTTCATGGCAACATTGACTTACTACAGTTATCAAACATCACACTGATTTTGCCATAACCAAATGATCAGACCACAGCACCCATTATTCCACCGCGCTCTGCCTTACATACATGCACTGAAGAGCACTGAGCTAAGTCAGTTTATAAACAAGATGGCCGACCCTTGCATCCTACAGAAACCATGAGTCCAGCTCTCAGGTCCTCCAAGACAGACAGCAACCTGTGTGCATTTGGGGGATACAGTGGGCTTCAGATGTGGCAAGAAGGTCTTGGAGGTCCTCCAGCAACACGTGCTTCAGTCTCAGGGTGGAACATCTGTTCTCCATAAAACTGCTGTGGTTCCACTCTGCACTTCTGTACCACTAGGTGACCCCCGTACCCCAGGTCCACGCCATTCATCATAAGACATTGTACGGTGGTGGCTCTCAATAGGCAGCACTGACGACTCACAGCAGCACAGCTCACGGGTTTGGATCCTGCTGGGGGTATGGGGGCATCTTGCACACTCTCCACATGATACATGGGTTTCCTACAAAAACAAACTAGGAAACCTGAAGATTATAAGTGGCTCATTGTGCCCAATGATGGCCTGGCATCCTGTCTGGGGTCTCCATTTAATTTATCTGTGGTATTAAGAGACTGGTGATGTTTAATTAGATTTAATCACCTTAAACATGAACTCATCCTGGAGTCTCACCTTCATTTCCACGCAGTATGACCTGCTGGCCAGCTCCTATACAAACTAAAACCCAACACTGAGTTTGGAATATAATGTTGAAAATTGAAATTAAAAACTGAGCTAACTGAATAAAATTGTGATAGAACATCCTGGGAGTCTGATGTTTCCTCCTCCCGACACACCTCCAAGACCTACTGGTTTCTTGCGTATCTGTTTTGACCTTCATTGACACAATTTTTTTGTTTACATTTATCCTGGCGGCTTTTTTTTTTTTTTATAAAAACAGCGTATTAACCCCTAAAGATGTACAACCCCGGGGGGGGGGGGGGGGGGGGGGGCGGGGGGGGGCGGGCGGG
>JAODJX010000047.1:16646672-16658333 GCA_026776945.1 Isichthys henryi | reverse complement strand
TCACTTATTTTAAAAATTTTTTTTTTTTAATTTTTTCCTGGGGTTTTTTTTTTTTTTTTAAAAAACCGGGTTATCCCCCAAAATTTTTTTAAAACCCGCCCCCCCCCCCCCCCCCCCCGTTTCCACTAGTGTCACATGACCATATGCCATCACGCCTAGAGGAAGGTGTCACACTGCAGAAACATGACTGGCCGTGGTTAAACGTCTCCTCCTCTTACAGAGCGGGAGATGTCACATTGCTGCTGCTCATTACGGCTGTGATCTGCAAGGCGGGGTGCAAACAAATTGGATATTGATCTATATGCTAACCATCGCAGTGTAGCGTCCTGGCATGCACTTAGCAGAGCCAGATGGGAGCTACCCGTGTCCTCGGGCCTCCAGTCAGCGCGGACTAATTAGCGGTGCTCGGCTTCCACTCCTTCCCGTTCCTGTACCTCATTTTTGACTTTTTGGCTTCTTGCCCTCTGCAGGTCTGTCGCAGCAGAAATGCTGACTCCGCACAGCCATGAGCCTCAGGGGTGGGCGTCCAACAAGCCAAGCAGGTAGCTATGAAACGATGCAAGAGCAGAGCGAGTCAAGCGGCCTGGCCTGTCATCTATAAAGCGGAACAAGTCTTGTAACCAGAAGCTTGCTGGGTTAAGTCCCAGGTGGCCCCCCCTCACTGCAATCATCAGAATAAGAAAACAAAGCAACGTGTGGCCAATCAAGCGGGCGATGGCGGTAGGAAGTGGTCGAGAGGAGTGTACACCAACCAAGATGGCCACCTCTCTCAGCAGTACGAGCAGAATGTAAATAGAGAAAGCACACACACTCAGTAACCACCCTACAGAGTAGCAGGCAGGACCCAGCTTTGCACCTTATCCATTACATCGCATAGCCAAACAGTAACTCAACCCCCTAACCTCGTCTTTGTATGCTCTGCGAGGCACGTGATTGGCTGTTTGTGTGTAAGAGCAGGGGTACCTAAAAAAGTGACCACTAAGGTTTTAAAGCACGGAACAAGAAGGGAACAGATGTGAAAACGGACAAAAAAAGAATATATTCAGCGGCAATCTGAAGGATTCTCCATTGGGGGTGAAAATGAATAAATTGCCTTTCTGAGGCGTCATGTATTGGCTGACTGAAATGACTATTTTATTGATTAATGACTATCCCAGTAATTAAATGACGATTTAAGAACTCAAATGACTATCCCAGTGATGAAAATACTATTGCAGCAATGGGATTATTGTCCTGGTGGTAAGATGAAATTCCCAGTGACTAAATGATTATCTCAGTGATGGAAGGACAGGCCCACTAATGAAATGGCTTCACCCATAAACACCCAGAAAACACATACAGGTCAGGGACATATCCTGAGGACCGTGTCACCAAATGGGCCGTGGATCTCTGAATGAAAATGACTGAAAACCGTCATGAAAACCAATCCCCGGCAAGAAATCCTAGACATTACAGTGCAGAACCACACAAGTTCTTCAGAACAACAGTTTTTAAAACCACTGTCCCAAATACTAAAAGAATAGTTCATTCAGCCTCTATAATGACAAAAAAAAAAACAATACACATCGGAAATGGAAAAAAACTTGATGCCGTATGCTTGGTTTATACAGGAAGTTTGCTAAATGTATATGTAATGTAAACTGCTAAACATATGCTTCCTTTATTGCTGAGATACACCCACCCTCCCAGGGCTGTCTAACGGAGTAGGAGGTGGCTGAACGTCAATTATTATGTTCATTAAGGCACAACCTGCTTTGCTGTTCGGGAACAGATGGAGGGCCTGACGCTGTCTGTGACGTGAGAAGCGTCGGGGAAACAGGCCACCAAAAAGCCATCCACGTGGCCTAAGTGAGACGGCACGAGCTGTCCATCTCCCCCAGAAGATCCCTCACTATGGGAGGACAGTCTCCGAGCCCTCGAGAACTGCAAAATTATGATAATGATTCAAAAAATACTAAGAGTGCAGGTGGCGTTTGCGGAATCAGTCCGGAATGGGCTTCTCTCCACTGGCTGCTACGTTTTCTTGAGTGTTTGACCCTGCAACTTCGATGCCGGAGCTGGAGAAGTTTGTCTCCTTGTTTGCTCTGCCGGCAAGCCCTGTGTCTGTAGGAGCCGCTCCATCTGCAGGCGCTTCTCCACAGCCAGTCCTGTCTCAGCTGATCCACTAGGGGGCACTTGGTTCAGGTTCTTAGCCATGGCGGCTCCCCACCCGTCCCGAGTGGCAGCCAGGTCCGGAGCAATTGGGGGCTGTCTTGAGAGTGATTCTCTTTTGAAGGAATCTTGGTTGGAAGCCTCCCTGTAGGACCCAGCTAGGGTGTAGGGGTCCCTGCAGGGCAGGGACACGCTCGTAGTGGGTGGGGTTCTCTGGTCCTGCTTCTGCTCCTTACTTTTTGACTGTGACATTGCCACTGACTGCAGGTCCTTGGACTTCTCAGAAGCCCTCATACTGGGCATGCTCATGCGGACTGGTGGCATCATGCTCTTAGCCATGCTGATTGGGTGGGAGACCAACTGCTCCAGCTGCTGAGTGGCTGTGGTGCTCATAGCCTGCTTCCTCTTGTCTGTCTTCTTCCTCTCCTCACTGGTACCTGCTGAGGGCACCCAATCCCTGGACGGGGTGGTCTTCTTGGGTGGCACCTCTTGGGTAACCTTCGCCTCATTCATGAAGGAGTTTTGGTCTGCGGGAAGCAGCCTATGGGGGGTGCCCTTGGTCGTAAAGGAGAAGGCACCATGTGTCAGTTGCTGTGGGAACAGAGACAATCGAGCGCTAACAGCAGACTCCACCTGTTTCCCGACACCCTTCCCAGCAGCCCCTTTCACTGCTGCCCCAGCACATCTCTCAGGGAGAAGGGTGCAGGGTGGCACCTTCGCCATGACAGTGGAGGGCAACCCAGGAGAAAATGACAATAGGCTACTTTTTAGAGGAGGATCCTCCGGTTTGACCACAAGCCTCTGAGGACGGGAGGTAGGTCCCCTGGCCTGGCTTTCCCCAGGGGCCTCGTCCGCATCGTCCTCGGAGGAGTCCACCTCATGGATGGCGTCTTGCATTGGCAAGGACTCCCGCCACTCGGCCCGGTCCTGCCGGATGGCTGAGAGTTTCTCCTTCAGGTTGCTCTTCCCTGGGCTAAGCCTTATGGTGTCGGCCCCTGCCTCTGTGTCTTCTGCAGGCACCAGCTTACGGGCTGAGTGCTTCTGCAGACTGCCCATCTGCACCAGGACCACTGAGGAAGAGGATGAGGAAGAAGAAGAGGACGAGTAGGAGGTGGACAGCTTCTCGGTCAACTGCACACGCCTGAGCAGTGGCGAACGGGGCGACTCAGCGGGCTTGGGCCGGCTGATGGGCCGCACCATCGGGGGCGACGAGTGCAGCCTGGTGGGGAAGGGCTGAGCGGTGCCGGAGGCTCCTGGGGCGTGGGCGGGCAGCGGGGAGGGTGAGCGCTGTGGTGAGCGGCCCGGAGGTGTCGGTGAGGGAGTACGGGCCAGTGGCGACAGCGGCATGTTAGCCGCAGGCTTGCGGTGGGGCGAGCGGTACTGGCGCTGCAGTTTGGGAGCCAGGCCATGCAGAGAGCTGGGTCGCATGTGGCCAGAGCTGGCCGGTGAGTTGGGAACGCTGGAGCCAGGAGAACTTTGGGATGAGGTACCCCCCGCTGGGAGAGAGCAGGACAAGCACATTTAATAAAAGACCCCAAAAATCCACCTCAAATGTACAGAATAGACTCCAATTTAAGAGAAGATTGTTAAACCTAAAGTCTTGAGCATTAATGTTAAACAGAATCCTTGCTTGTAGTCTTGTACATGTTCATAACAGCTGCAGTTTTAACCTGAGGTTAAAACAATGCTCACCTGACAGGGTCAAATCCACAGTGGAGCGGTAGGCCTGGGTGGGGGAGCGAGGGGACAGGGCTAGAGTGGGGGAGCGGGGGACGCCCTCTCCAGAGGACAGGGAGCGGTTGAGGGAGGTCAGGCTCTGGCTGGTGTGCAGGAAGGAGGCTTGCTTTGTAATTTTGTGAAACAGGGGTGTCGTCTTCTTAATGCTGTGCAAACATGCACAAAACCTTGCTGGTTAGCAATATAACAAATGCATTTATCCACAGCTTGTTACAGAGATCATACATAGTTTACGTCATCAGCTTTTTCATGACCACGCTACCTATTGCTGTGGACTAGGAGGTGAAGCCCCACCTGTCTTGGGCCTCTTTGCTCCGGCTCGCCTTGCGGCGGCGTGCCATCTTAGACTTGCAGCTAGCCTTACGGGCGGGCCCGACCTTGATGGAAGTGTTTTCAAAGGGGGTTGCGCAGATCGACACCTTGCTGCCACTCTAAGGGGGGTGGAGGCAGATAGTGACTGAGTGTGTGTTTTTCCCAAACATCTGTCTGTGTCGATGCATGTGGTTGCATGATCCTCACCTTGAGGATGAGCTCCACCACCTCCGTGTGCACAAGGCCATGTACGGACTCCCCGTTCACATGCGTGATGAGGTCACCTTCTCCAAGCCCCGCCTCTTGGGCTGGGCCCCCATCCTCCACGTGCTTGGGGGTGAGGGAGATCCAGAGCCATAGCTTTACAAGCATGTTTCACTACATAAACAAATTCCTATACTAACCAAACCTTCTACTGTCAAATTATCTAGATTTATAGTGAATCTGTGTAATGTGTGTGATTTGTAGTGTAAGTGTGTGTGTGTGTGTGTGTGTGTGTGTGCGTGTGTGTGTGTGTGAGCATGTGGTCATGTATACATCATGTATATCAACCTGGGTAACATGCCAAGAATTTTTGAACACATTCATACAATATTATAATCCATGGGGGCGGCATGGTGGTGCAGTGGTTAGCACTGTTGCCTCACACCTCTGGGACGTGGGTTCGAGTCTCCGCCTGGGTTACATGTGTGCGGAGTTTGCATGTTCACCCCATGTCATTGTGGGGTTTCCTCCGGGTACTCTGGTTTCCCCCCACAGTCCAAAAACATGCTGAGGCTAATTGGAGTTGTAAAATTGCCCGTAGGTGTGCATGTGTGAGTGAATGGTGTGTGAGTGTGCCCTGCGTTAGGCTGGCCCCCCATCCTGGGTTGTTCCCTGCCTCGTGCCCATTGCTTCCGGGATAAGCTCTGAACCCCCCGCGACCCAGTAGGATAAGCGGTTTGGAAAATGGATGGACGGCTGGATTATAATCCATTCATAAAGCATTACAAACACGCCTATAAAAAAGGCAGAACACATTATAGTCATGTCTATTATGCAACTCTATAGATACCTTTATAATGCAGTACAAAGCATTCTTAATGTTCATACCAACCACTATAATGCATTATGAAGGTATCTATAATGCATTATAGATGAGAACTTTATTGAAGTATTATAATCAACACTACAGTATAATGCCTTATGAATTACTAAAAGATGCTGTAATACTTCAATATTTCATATACTAACCATTATAATGCATTATGAAGGTACCTATAATGCATTATAGATGACAGTTTTAAGTTAAGCATTATCAAAACCTGTTATTTGGATGTTGTGGGACTATTTTTTCCCCAAAAGAAGAAAGTCGATTTCATAACATTCTGTGAGTGCAATCAAAAAAGTAAAAATGCCAAAAGTCTTGCATTTTGCTTGGTTACTTATGGTTAAGGTTAGGGCTGGATAGGGGATTAAGTGTGTCGTGATTGAGATTAGGGATTTTCCCATAGAAATAAATGGAAGATCTCCATTTAGATAGGTACACCAAGTGTATGTGTATGTGTGTGTGTGTGTGCGTGTGTGTGTTTGTGTGTTTTGTGTGTAGTTTTCCTTTTTCTTTTTCCTACTAAGGTTCCTCCCAAAGTGTAAAATCTGGGAGTGAGGTGGTGAAATGGCAATTCTGAAGGGTGTAAGTGTCTGTTCTGCAATGGAGTGTCCCTTGCCCTGAATTCCGATCCCTAGGAGAAGTTCCACAGCTTTCCATGACCTTGCACTGCACAAGCATCATCATCATCATCATCATCATCATCATCATCATCATCATCAGCAGCAGCAGCAGTAAGCTCGATCAAGGTAAGAGGTGAAGTGGTGGAGTGGTGCCACCGCCCTGCTCTACAGCTCACTCACCCAAACCATGTGCTGCATCGTGTAGACATCCGTGTGACCCATGTAGACGCGGATGGCACGCAGAGTGAAACCATACTTCATGCCGGAGCGATGGATGATGACGGCTGGCTTGATGCGGGACGTGGCGGGCGACAGTTCTCGGCTGGGGGAGGAGTCCCGTGAGGAGGGGTTGGAGGACAGTGAGTGGGGGGACATGGGGCTGGCCAGGGGCGAGGTGCCGTGCTGCTCTGCTAGAGAGATGGTGACTCTTAGGTCATGTGACAGGAAGCATGGAGGTAGGCCTGGGGGAGGAGCCATGCAGGTTTACCTCCTGGGATCAGGAGCGACAGAGTGGTGGCCGAGGCCGACTTGATGACCTTGCTGAGTGGCCGCAGGGTGTGTTTCTCCGCTGACTCCCCCGAGAGCAGCCTGTGGCGGGTACGGCGGGCTGCCAGGTTACTCATGGCCCTGGGGGCATCGGTGCTGGGGGGGCCCTTGGTGGCGCCGCAGTCTGACACGTTACCCTTGGTGCCTGCTGCAAATTCACAAGGTTATTTGCTCTGCATACATGCTATTCACAGGTGGGCCATTTATTGTGCACACAGTCGACACTCTGTATCCATAAGGGATTGGATCCAGGACCCCTAGTGGATACAAAGTGCGCAGATACACTGTAAGTCCCCTGCATAAAATGCCATAGTATTTGCATATAACCTACACACATCATCCCATGTACTTTAAATCATCCCTAAATGACTTATAATATCGAATACAGTATAAATGCTATGTTAGCGGTTTTAATACTTTATTGTTTAGGGAATAAGTCAGTATATGTTCAGTACAGACTCGACCGTCATAGTATATACAGTACAGACAATACAATTATAAATAGAGAAAATATAAATTCATTCTCTCTCTCACACTCAAACACACGAACTGTGTTACCACTCACCAACACCCAAAGCTACATGTCACGTCATTCACATGGATTCAGCGTAGTGCCTGAAGCACAGAAAATTCAAGTTTTGCTTTTCAGAATTTCCTGGATATTTCTTTTAGCATATTTTCAATCTGCAGATGCGGTGGGCTGAACGTACATGTCACATGGGTCATTCACTGAACATACACGTTATTCATGCTCAGGTCACCCAGGTTATGCTAGTCATTAAAAATCGGGTACATGTCACCAGGACAAGCATTAGAGACATTATAATACAAGAATACAGATTTAAAGTTTCCTCCCTTAAGAGGAAAGAAGGCTGTTAAAACACAGACCTCAAATGAGAGCAAAGTATGTAATAAGCTTTCATAGTCACAGGAGGATATTGTGATGGGATATGCATTAGGATCCAAACTCACCGGCTGGGGGGATTTCGCTGAGCTGGCTGCTGGTGGGTGATGCTTCCAGCTTCAGCCACCTCTCAGCGGGCCGCTCAGGGATGGGGAGGAAGAGCTTTTCCCCAAGGGCCCCCGCAATCAGGGTGTGGAAGGGCTGAGCGGGGCTGGACACCTCGCCGGAGATGGAGAAACGTGGCATCTCGATGATGGCCGAACAGCAGCGACGCCTCCCCATCAGCGGCAGGCTGGAGTCGCTCTCCGCGTGGGACGACTCCGACATGGACAGTCTCTTGTGCAAACTGAGGGCAGACACATGCAGCTGGTCTGTCCTGCCATCAGCTCGGAGCCTCAGAGAGGCTTCACGGCTGCACTCACATCTCAGGGGAGTCTGCCATCCAGTTACGGTCATGTGACCTGAGGCCACACAGGCTGTGGGTGCGATCCCCTCCTTCCTCACTAAGGTTACACTTAGTCGCCGGTGGTGTCTGCTTCTCCTCGGCAAGAGACAGACGCTCCATGCTGCTGTAAACCTAGAGGGAGAAGGCAAGAGATCTGCAGAGGTCACTGACATAAAGAACTGGGTAAAAGCCTTAGGCAGTGCAAAGAATGTTTAAAGTCATTTATCTGGGTAGTAAGTGCACATTTGCTCAGAACAAAAACACTATTTGACATTAGAACAAATTGATAGTAACACAATAAAAACTTGTAATAATAATAGTAATAATTTCTTCTGTTCTCCAAAATGTTACTGATATCTAGTTGGATGGCTGGACGAACACCACTTCAGTTCCCTAACCTCTCTTCAGGGGCACCTCAGACATTCCAGTATTTATTAAATTTCATCACCAGCTCATTTAATTAATTAAATAGTAGCAGAGTCAAAAAATACATGGGTGCACTGGATGGTTGCTGCAAATATTGGGGTGATTTTAGCAAAAGTTTTGAAATGGCTAAGCTAATACACTTTGACAGTTTGACAGACAAAATAGCATAGTTTTACATTGACGTGAATATCATTTAAACATTATTTTCTTTGGTTCCCTAAGACTTTTGCATAGTACCGTACATCCCTGAACTGAAATAATGAGTACAGTGGAGGTGATCGGTTGGGTCACTGCTTGCCATGCGGTGACTTGCCTTGTTGAATCGAGGAGAGCAGGATGAGAACTGGCGCATTTCCACAAGCTTATCATCATTGGTGTCCTCTTCAGAATCCACATGCTGATACCTGTCAGATCGAGCTGGACAGAGAAATGGAGGGAAACTGTAAGAGGACATGGAGATGGGTCCTCACTGCTGAATCCATGCATGGGCCAACAGCTGGGAGTGGGCAAGACTGAAGTGGCTTACTATCGAAGTAGCTGGTGTCGTCTTCTGACTCGAGCTGAGGGATGAATTCGGCCTTCTGCCTCAGCAGACCGGTCCAGTCTAGGCCAGCGAAGAAGCGATGCTGCTTCACCTCAAAGGCACTGCCTGCAGACAAAGACACATCCAGGTCAGGGGCACACATCCATGATAGGTGCATACCCACTTCAGGATGCAGTTGGAATTTCTGAGGTATAGGGCAGGGCTCTTCAAATTTGGCCTTCAATTCCAAACCTAGACCTTGTTTTCAGTTGTCCTAGGTAGTTAGTTTAATAATTACTGATTCTGACTGGTCAGAGGCTTCACACCTGCCTCACAGGTAAAGGAAGGCTGAAAAATCAGCAGTGCTCAGACCTTGAGGACCATGATTTGAGTAGCCCTTGTATAGAGAAACACCTGTTCCAAGCCTATCCAGGGGACTCTGACGGAGCAGTTTAGAGATGATGTCCTGGGCATCGGGTGGCAGGGCCTCATCCTCCTCTGGCCAGACAATCTTGTCTATATAATGAGAGAGGCATGTGATGCACCAAGATGTCACATAATTAATGGAATATAGAGAGCACTTGGGTGAAGATACAAACTACTTCAGAATTTGCCAGGTGTTGAAACTGGTACCAACCACTGATGACTTGTCCAAAGAGCTCCTCTGGTGTATTTCCAAAGAATGGAGCACATCCCACCAAAAACTCATATAGGATGATCCCCATAGCCCACCAGTCCACTGGTTTACCGTAGCCTTGCCGAAGAATCACTTCTGGAGCGATGTACTCTGGAGTGCCACAGACCTGCGAACACACATCAGATGAAGGAGAGAACTATCCACAACTGCAGCTTGAGATATCAATTGGATTCGCAGGCAGGATCTACCTGTTTGTCCAAGAACTCTCGTGTGTCCTTCTCAATATGCCCCTCATAAAGGTTGGTGGTCAGGCTCATCAGCCCAATCTTGGAGAGCCCAAAATCTGTGAGCTTGATGTGTCCCATCGATGTGATGAGCAAACTGTACAGAAGAAGAGCTCAGTTACAACCAAACAGGAAACAGGAGTCTGACCATCAATAACTACACATAAAGAAATATTACAGAAGTATGGATTCAGGCAATTACATTTCAAAATCAAAACACTCACAGATACGGAATGCCCAACAGCATATCCAAACACATAAGGCAAATTTGCTGTGCCAGATATGTAAGTTGAACTGTCTTACTTATCAGGTTTCAGGTCCCGGTGAACAATGCCGTAGTTGTGCAGGTACTCGAGAGCCAGAACCGTTTCGGCAAAGTACATCCGGGCCATGTCAACGGGTAGAGCCCCGATGCTCTTCAGAAGGGTGGCACAGTCCCCACCTGGCAGGAACCAGCAAATGGACCAAAGTGGTTAGTGAAGACAGCAATTCATCATTAATCATTCATCATTCCACTCCTGTCATCTCCAAAATAAGGTACCAGGTCCAGCACACATTATTTTTCAGAGATTCCTCAAACCTTCCATTCCTTTTCAAATGGGAGGGAACTGTTATTTTGACAATGCTTTACATTAAGTATACATTCATAATGCAGTATTCAGTGCACCAGTATCACTTTCTATGAATACCACTTCTGTAAGAATATACATTACAATGCATTCATAAAGCCATGTTTGTAATGCATTATGAATGCTTTATGAAGCTCTCATCTATAATGAAATATATGTACCTTCAAAATGCAGTAAAAGCATCCTCAATTCTTATACCAACCATTGTAATGCAATATGAAGGTATCTATAGGACGTAACAGATGACAACTTTAAGTGCTGCCAGTGCACCTTTATAATACATTCATGATGTCTTCATAGAACATTCATAAGAAGCATGCGAGTATAGCTTAACATGTCTTAAAGTGCTGCATTCATAATACTTTCAACTAACAAGACACAACGTCTTTAATGTACATTATCAAATATTGGTGACGATTTATATTACACGTACCTTCATAATACATTTATAATACATTCACAGAACATTAAATGCACCTTCAAATTAAGGTTTATTTACTGCTTCTTATTAATGTTCTATGAGTGTATGATAAATGCTTTATGAAGGTGCACTTAATGTAAATTGTTACCGTTATTTTACTTAGGAAGGTGCCCCCTTAAAGTGACTACCCTTATAAAAGGTTTATGAATGGTTTATAATCAGGTTATTAATTAGATTATAACACTTTGTAAATCATCAATAGGCAAATATAAAAATGTTAATGAGTTACTACCATTTTAGAGCTGCCGCGATTAGAAATGACGTCGACACTAAAAATGCGTCAACATCAATATGTTAAATTGACGCATGGTTCTTTTGTATTATTTTAATGAAATTACATTTATGATTTCTAAGACGCTTCAATTCAGTATAACAAATGTTTTCGCTTAATGTCACTACCTAATTATGGGAGTAATTCAAATTATCACAAAACTAAAAGACGGTTTTACACTGTGCAAAGTTCGATGGCAACACACAAGCGCTATTCTGCACTGCCAGAATAAGTAAAACCACCGTAAGCGTTCTCAATTCATGTTTATTAAATTACCATTAGTACGGTGAGCTTTTTAATATCTTTTGTCATATCTTTTTTACAGTCATTATTAAACCAATGAACTTAGAATGTCAATTGAATAAGTGTTCGAGAATATGTTTAGGGTAAAATCTGGGCTTATTCTACAATGATTGACGGTACCATGAGCATTGGGCTTGTTGGGACCAGTATTATTACCTCAAAATAAAACTGAAAGGAAAATGGAATCTAATGAAAAAAAATCGATAACTGAAATAAAAATTAAAACTATCCATCCATCCATCCATCATCTGCCGCTTGGTCCGGGATCGGGTCGCGGGGGCAGTAGCCTCAGCAGGGAGGCC
>JAODJX010000047.1:16621696-16637687 GCA_026776945.1 Isichthys henryi | reverse complement strand
TGTACTGTTTTTGTTTTTTCACCTATTGGTTTATTTATATCTGGTTACTTAAAATATAATCTCCATTTGTTTTTTTCATTGGTGTCAAAACCCACAAAAAAAAAAAAAAAAAAAAAAAAGTCAAGCGATTCTGGAGATTCTTAGTTCAAAACCTGCCCTATGAGTGACCATGTATGCCTTAGTGAGAAATGTTGCCTTCTGCAGTGTCAACGAAGGGTCTAATGGAACATAAGAACATAAGAAATTTACAAACGAGAGGAGGCCATCAAGATTATTTGGGGAGAACTTAACTAATAGCTCAGAGTGTTAAAATCTTTTCTAGCTCTGACTTAAAGGAACCCAGGGTTTTAGGTTGCGCTACAGTAATAGAGAGACTATTCCATACTCTAACTACACACTGTGTAAAGAATTTTAAAATGTTCTCCTGCTAATTTCCACTTATGGTCACGTGTTCTAGAACATGCTAGAGAAGCCTGAAAGGGTGGATTGTGGGGGCGAAAAAAATGACTCCCCAGTCTAGCTACTCTCCACAACTTCAGACCAGTAATGATCAATTTGCCACAAAAATCAGAGAAGATCATAGGCCAGAAACAGGAAGGCAAATTGGGAGGGGGACAAATATTTGCAGGGAAATAAGATGGCGCTTAAGGCATTGAACAGCTATACCTCCTGAAGAGATATGTACCGCTAATCTTACACCTCTACCATCTTTGCAAAAAGAGACATCTCTCAGGAATGAGGACAACTAGGATTCAGAGTGTAAGCCCTTGGGTGCAACATCATCAAAGCTGTCGATCGAGCTGGGATCTCCCACCCACTGACGACGCCTCAAGTCCCTAGGTGCCAACTTCTGATGACATGTAAGTTTATTGCCTTGAAATCAGGCCTGACTATTCTCCATGCGCCACAGGGGTGATATGGCAGCTATAAAGAAACCATTGTTAATGGCTCATACAGGTTAAGTTTCCCTTTCAGAATGGTTTGCGCCACGGAATAAGTTCAGATTTCCTGCAGACTCAACATATTTCTTATTTAATGATTAGCGGTTTAATTTAAGACCCCCGGACTATGGAATTTCTGCTGCCACCATCCAAACGTTAACAGGAGCCAGGGCTTTTACTCCCCTGGGGATAACGTCACGTCACGTCATGTCAAGTCAAGTGGACTTTATTATCATGCCAGTCATACAGAAACATACAGTGGCACGAGGACCATGATGCAGCATAAGACACATGGGGGGGCCGTATGCACACAATTACAGGGGTAAAGTGCAAATTAAGTACATGAGTGCAGACATGGGGGTTGGACACAGACCACACACAGAGCACATGACACGGCAGGAGGGCAGACACATAGTATATACATGAACAGGGTGAATGGAACGATGTATGTGGACTCTTTATAAATAATAATACTGAATATAAACTTTCTGTACATAATATATAGTATGTAAAATAATTTAGCAGCAAGTAATGTAGCTGCAGATAGCAGAAAGTGCAAACAATCTTTAACTATAAATTGAATAGCACATTTCCCTCAGTCACTTAGTCCATTTTTTGTTGTTTTTGAGATAGATGACACCGCCAATGACCTAAAGCCAGGCCTTCTCATCATATATTATGGTACTGGGAACCGAAACCATCCACAGAAATGTTCTTGAAAGTGTATCCTGTGGACTCGGTGAGTTTTAGAAATTTGCTATTCAATTGTGCATCGCCTGCAGATTTGGTATGAAGAGCAGAACACTGACAGACAGGCGAGGAGATGGGGGGGAGGATCTCTGTCAGGCAGCAGCAGGGTCCTGCATGTGATTTTTGTTTTAATCTCTGTGGCGTGTCAGTCCTTTGAGCTGGAGAAAAAAGATCACCCACGACTCGATGAAAGGCCGTCAAAACCTGAAGCCCTCTTCCAGAGTCTGACCTTTAAATCCCTGTCAGAGCTAAAGAAGGTTGAAGCATATGAGTGATGTTGCATAGAGTGGAACAGAGACGAGAGCGGGGCGAGAATGGGCACGGACCTGAGGCTGCGTGAGCGGGGCCGTAGGGGGGGTGAACACTGGCCCTCCTCGTCCGCGATGCCCTCAGAGCTGAAGTGCTTGGTGAGGAAGTGCAGCTCGTCTGCCGTAGGCTGGAAGGGCAGCTGGTGCAGCCTCTCCTGGGAGGAGCATGATGACTGGGAGGGGGGCAGATGAGCGGGGTTAGAAGCCAAGGTAGCGGGTTCTCCACAATGACTCTCCTTATGTATCCCCTGCCTAGACGGACTCCATGCGGAGGAGACACTGTTACAGCTTCCTGACCAGATTTATTGCCATTTTTTTTTTCAAAGCAAATTTAAACTAGGCAGAAAAGTTTCAGGTCTTCAGGTTTTTGTTGATTTGAAATTAAATATAAATAAATAAAAGTGGAGGGAAAATCTCAGTGCTGGAGAATAATATTTTTGATTTCATAGATAAAAATACGATGCTCTCTCCTTTAATTTTTTGTTAATGTGTAATGGTGTAAACAGTGTCCAGCATGATACTCTGATGTCTTGCAGTGGCACAGTTCCCATTAATTCGCTCAGAGCTGCAGTGAAGGAGCAGGAACCACCATGCCGTTGGACGCCACTCACCGACACTGTCGAACTGGGCGTGTTGCTCCCATAACCCGATGAGGGAAGAGAGGCCAGGGACCAGCGGCGGCCATCGGTTCTGTCATGCAGGGTGGAGAGAAAACATAAGAGGGTCTGAGCTACCCCCCTACCCCCCAGTATGATAGAAAATACTACACAGACAGACGTTACATACTAAGCTACCATCACTGGCTTTTTGGTTTGAAATCTGGTGGGAATCCTGGGCTCCTTTGCACACATAGATACTCCTAACTTACTTCATGGAAAAGTCCCCATAGTTACATCATGTACACCGAGGCAACAGCACTACCTACTGAGCACTGTACTGCCCTATCCACTTATGACAAAATCACTTGATTGGACATTTAGGACTTCAGACAAGCAGCAAAGAGCTCCAAGCCAAATTGTGTTCCCTCCACAGTATCAGAAAGGCAGAAAAGGCCCCGAGGGTCACGGGGGCACAGAGGAGTTGGTCCTAACAGGGCAGTGTGGGTGTAGGCCCCTCCCCCCCTCCCCCCAGGATGCGGGCAGCTCAAAGATGTAAAAATGGGAAGGGGTGATGGATTACCTTTCGGCCTGGTGTCCATGACTGTGTAGAGAGAAGAATAGCATTACTGCCACATACACACACATCTACCTGTGGAGACAATCAGCACAATCTATTCATCCATCTTCTCTCACTTATAGAAAGGAACATTTTCTTAATTACACAATCACACCAGCGTCTCATAGCCTGTACAGGCACGCTGACTCCCACTAGAGGGCGCCCTTGATTCAAAGTCATCTCTCCTAGGAGTCCTTTCACCTAGATGTTGGGATCAGTAACAAAGATTTTCTCATGAAACAAAGAAACCCCCAAAGACACTATGCTGTTGTTATCTTCAGTGGTATTTTTCTCCATTGGATTCAAATGCAAGCAGTAATGAACACAGAATCTCGTTGTATTTCACAATAAAAGCCATCATTCCATCCATCCATTTAGTGACAAATTAATAATATTCAAAAGCTATTTTTTTTCAGAGGCCAAAAGCTATGAGACCATGTTAATGTTTATATAAGACAATACTGTAATATGTTGCTTGTTTGAAGTCTGCAGATCTAACAATCAGCGGATGAGTGCAGTACAGCAGTATTTTCTGGTGTACGCTTCTTCTTCAGCTTACCTGCGTGCTTGGATGAAGGAGAAATGGACTGCAGTATTAGGGGAGAAGTTTCGTGGACTGTCCAGGGGGCTGCTCCCTGAAACAGAGGGGGGCATGAGGGATTGCAGAGATTGATAAAAAGGATGAGTAGAAATGTACTGTATATTACAGAACCAGCATCGACTGAATCAGCAGTGGTGTGTTGTCAGCTGATGTAAAGCTCTTCCCGGTCACATGACCAAAAAACGGTCAAGAATCATATTCTACTTCCCTCCAGCAGTACAAAAACATACCTTAGAGAATATGTCAAATTTGCCCATAGTGTGTGAGTGCACATCCTATAATAGACCGACTGGACATATCAAAATGAAATAAACTCGGTTCTTTAAAACTAACAAAATAAACCTTTGAAGCTACTCAGGATGACTGACTGTGAATAACGGTGAAAGCAGCTCAAGGTGTACGGTACCCCAAGCAGGATCAGACTGGGGCCAATTAATGCTTATTAATTATGCATGCGCCCTAGGTTCTTATAGGACGTTACATATTAATGACCACATAATTGTCCCTGGAGAATAAGGGTATCTGAATGAAGACAGAGAAACGAGGAGCTGTCAGGATGAATGACACACGGAAGAGGGGAGGCCGCTGTGTTTCTTGTGCCATATGCCTGGCAGTACATTTCTGTCCGTGCTCAAGACTGACATCATTAGCTGATATTTTCTCCAAGGGGCATATGATCTGAACCTCGACCCAAAGATTTTGCCCCGACTTCTCATCCTACGTGTCTGGGGAAAAGTCAGCAGGCTTGGACCAAAGTCTCGGCTCTTCTGTCCCTTTCAACACCCTGGCCTTGCCCTCTGCATATTTTATCCATATACAGCATCAGCAATTTTCAACAGCCTAACTGGACTTTTAAAGCGATAATTGGACCCTTAAGAGTTCTCCCCCTTGATCCCCCCAAACCCCTGCTGGGGAAGAATATAGCCTATAGCCTCCCCCCTCCTCAATCAGAGCTCAAAGTAGTTGATGGTAACACTTTAATTGGCAGTAGGGGTGGCTTATTTTTATGCATTTTATGCATATATTTGCATTTTAAGTAGAATTGGGGCTCCGAACAAATGCCTTTGTGAGGGGACACATCATGACCCTACCTCACATTGAGTGTTGTGTTTGCTCCATGCTTAGGCTCAAGGACGTGGAGGCGGGAATTTCATGTGTAAAGTTGCAGCTTTTATGCACACGCATCTCTGTTTACCACCCCCACCAAACATACTGCATCTGCCCCACTGAGACAAACAGTGCCAACACACTGCACCTTTGAGGGAGATTAAAGGATGGTCACATGATCCAACTGAGAACGCCTGGGTATTTCACACCTGGGATGGTGATGGAGCAGGAAAAAAAAAACACAATGTTTGGGTGGATTTTGGACCAGTGGATTTCACTGGGAATGAGCCGTTTGTGCTGGGAAATAAGGGGAAAGGCTCTCAAGATGGCTGACGTCCATATCGTTCATCATTCTCCTATGGTGCAAACCCTAGTAGGTGGGCTTAGTTGAAATGTTCAGGACAGACAGTTCATTAGGAGCAGAGAGTGGGAATAAATGCTACACATACATAATTTTTAAAAGAATAGTCTGATTGGAACGTTCCACAGAGGTCTGTTGGGCGGGGTACAGCACCACAGGCACACAGTTGGGAGAGCTGCTTTTACTATCTTAAGAGGTTACATGGTCAACCATGCAGACATTTTTACAGCCACACCTGGCTGGCGCTAGGATGGTGGGACAGCCCCCCACCCCCCACTAATTTCTGTCACACAGCTGACCAATGAACGAGACTCCAGCCACTGCTTTATCCGTAAAAAATCTATAGATTGTCAATTGTGAGAGCAGCTCCAAGATGGTTCTCCATTAAAGCTAACAAGCATAATTACTCAATAAGGACCATGGGGGTGAGGCTATCTTTTAGCTTAATAGAGCCATGCTTCTTGTCTGTAAGGAAATTAGCCCTTGACTTTGACATCTGGGATGGAACCTTACCGGACCTCACAGAATCCCTGAGCATCATCTTGACGTTTCAGCATGGTCTAGCCAAGATGGATGGTCTTCTTATAGAAATGCTTACCTGGTGGGGGGCCGTGTGAGGGGGAGTGGGGTCTGGGCAGGGTGGGCGAGGTGCTGGAGGTCACGATCAGGCTCTTCCTGTTGCTGGTCCGGCAGCTGAGGAGAAGGATGCCTGGTCAGCGGATCTCCAGTAACCAGGTGGGACAAAAATGCCGTCCACGTTTCAGGCAGCTGGCACAGTGGCGCCCGCACAGGAAACGGGCCTGCGCCATCCCATAATTACCTTGCTCCTTTTAGATATTCTAAGTCCAAACTCAAAGTGAAGTCTGCGTAAACTCAACTGTTACGCAGGTGTCACTGGATTTTGAAAAGACCCAGTTCTGATTCTGCTTCAATGAACTTATTATATACTGAGGGGCAGATTGATGGGGTCAAGTTAATAGCTACCATCAAATCCCAGGAGTCCTACTCCAAGAAACACAGTGCACAGAAACACAGGGCCCAGAAACACAGTGCACAGAAACACAGGGCCCAGAAACACAGGGCCCAGAAACTCAGTGCCCAGAAACACAGTGCCCAAAAACACAGGGCCCAGAAACTCAGTGCCCAGAAACTCAGTGCCCAGAAGCACAGGGCCCAGGAACTCAGTGCCCAGAAACACAGGGCCCAGACACTCAGTGCCCAGAAGCACAGTGCCCAGAAGCACAGGGTTCAGAAACTCAATGCCCAGAAACACAGGGCCTAGAAACTCACTGCCCAGAAACTCACTGCCCAGAAACTCAGTGCCCAGAAACACAGGGCCCAGAAACACCAGGCCTACAAACTCAGTGCCCAGAACCACAGGGCCCAGAAACATAGGGCCCAGAAACTAAGTGCCCAGAAACTCAGTGCCCAGAAACACAGGGCCCAGAAACACAGTGCCCAGAAACACAGGGCCTACAAACACAGTGCCCAGAAACTCAGTGCCCAGAAACACAGGGCCCAGAAAAACAGGGCCCAGAAACACAGTGTCCAGAAACTCAGTGCCCAGAAACTCAGTGCCCAGAAACACAGGGCCCAGAAACACAGTGCCCAGAAACACAGGGCCCAGAAACACAGGGCCCAGAAACTCGATTCAGTGGAATTAAATGGGCCATGTTCTGCTGGGCTGACACCGGTTCCAATGGCCGGTCATTCTCACATGACCTCCGGTCCACTGAGAGATGGATATGAGAAAAACAACATCTGAAAATCTTAGACAGCAGTAAAGAAAGGGCTGTTAAGGCTGTAAATGGCCGGGGATGCCCTAAAACCATTGAATTTTACATGCAAAGTGATCATTAGCAAAGTATCACTCATTAGGTGGGAGTACATCCTTCTTGAACAGGCCCTGATATACTCACATTCTATGGATAACATTACTGATCTGCCTGACCACATCTTTGGACTGACGCAGGTAGATACTGGAGGGAACCCAAACTAGGGGGGAGATCACATACACACATACGCATGAACACACACACGTCGGGACACACACATGCAGGCACATGTGTACACACACACATATGAATACATATGCAGGCATACACAGTCAGGCACACATACACACACACGTACACAAATGCAGGCACACACACTCACATGCAGGCACAAACAGGCACACACACAATCACAGGCACACACATGTACACACACGCGCGCACAGGTATACACACTCACATGCACACACATACATGCAGGCACACACACACACACATAGGCACACACACACGCATTCCCCACATGCGGAGCAGCGCTTTGAAGCCGCTTAGCTGGATGCCTCAGGCTACAGGGCGCCCCAGCAAGCTAACATGCTACCTGCCCATCCAGCTGCTCCTAAACTCAAGTCACTGTGTAATCACTGCATGTCGGGACTACAGCCACATCCTGATGGCCGATTCAGTCCCCAGCTGCTCCGGCAGATATGGCAGCATAAGTAGGAGGGAGAGGCAAGTGGGAATGCAGGCATGGGGAGTCCCTGAAATGTCAGCACTCCAGTTCCACAAGGCATTGTGAAGCTAGAGTGACAGCACTGACAGTCACTGACTGAAAGAAGAAACCAAAATCAGGGGAAAATACCAAACTGTTACGTATGAGTGAGATTCCAGCAGGATTGGGGTCACCCTGGTCTTGCCAAGAAACCGCAGCACCCTAAATATGCAATTCCACTCGCCGATGACTTCACTGTGTGGGCAGTTGAGTGCCAGAGGGTGTTAATCCAGGAAGAGAGCCTGGGATGAGGGTGGAGCTCTCTGCTATGGAAACGAGCTCTCACATGATGTTCAAAAGGAGGAGAAAATGGGACCAGGTACAGGGATAGGCCAGACTAGCCAGTGACAAGGACCCTCCCCCGCAATGCAGGCTGTGGTAAGCCACTCGTCCCCCCCCAGGTAAGGCACGCGATGGCCAATAGGTAAACAGAGAGATGGAAAATCGGGCCCCAGAAGAGGACAGGGGTCAAAAAGAAGGAATATGCGTGAGTACAGGACGCCACACACGGCTGAAGCTTAAAGATCAGAGGAGTGCATCCATCTTGGTGAGAGGAGGCTCGTGGATGAAGAGCCAGGGGTCACGGCGTACCCGTTATAGACCTGGAGTATGCCAGGATCCGGAAATGAGTAAGGAGAACAGCCCAGAAGGTGTCAGACATGGTCCATAGCTGTTCAAGGGGTGTGTGTGTGTGCGAGCGGGAATACCTATCCTTATAGGGACACAATGTCCCCATAACGTGATAAATATCCATTTTTTTCCCGTATAGGAACCAGGAAAACTCTATTTTATAAAAATCTGTGACTTCTATGAAAAAACTAAAAATGCAAAACCTTTTGTGTTTTGCTTGGTTACTTATGGTTATGGTTAGGGCTGGGTGGGGTTAAGGTTGTCATAGTTAGCATTAGCATTTTCCCCATAGAAGTGAATGAGCGGGTCCCATAAGGATAGGTATACCCTACATGCGTGTGTGTGTGTGTGTGCATGCTCTTTCCTTTCCACACTGTGTCAGCCCTCACATATGTACATGGGTCCCAAGAACACAGGGACACTATTTAAAGGCATAGACTACTGGAAAAACAGAAGAGATTCTCCAATTTTTACCTGGACCTTAGAGCATTTTGTTATGCCGGCAGGACATGGCACAAGGATGATCCACAACGTGGCTTCACAAAACAAGGGACTTTATTGAACTCAAAAGAAACCAGAAACAAAAGGGACCACGAGGGGTCTATCAAAGGTGGGTAGGTAGAACACAGGGAGAAAAACACAAAACAATACCCAGATCTAAACTGAAGCTAACACAGGAACAACCACAAAGAACAACCAGGGAACAGCGTAAGAGTAGAAACTAAATATACATGATAATGGATACGAAACAAGGGACAGATGTAACTCACAGAAATGAAACCAAATACTAAGAACTAAGAGTAATGAAACAAAAGGTGAGGGTAATTACCGACACTGATACTGGGAACATTGGCAAAACTGAAAATAATGTATCAGCAAAGACCAAAACTGAAATACATGAATACAAGAGGACAGAACTAAGGGGAAACAGAATCAAAGGCATAAAAACTGGCCTCTAGCCAGCCTTGAGCCCATGATGGAGGAGTTGCTCAGAGGCACCAGCTTAGCCCATTTAGCCACGCGACAGTGCAGGGAACAGGTGAACACATTAGGTGCACTAGGGGAACACAGAATAGGATAGCCAGCGACACCAGCTGGCCAAACAGGGGAATGACAGATAAGGGACAGATCCTGACACATTTACTCTGCGTTGTTCCACCATGTCACTTTGGCCCACGTTCTAATTCAGTTGCATTACAGGCAGAGTCTGGTTAACCTCAGAAACGCAGGTAATGGATATTTACATATGCCCTACAAGCAACGGCTGATCGGTTGGGAGCAGAACCCTCCCTGTCTATTACCAGCTTCTCACTGTCTATGGAGAGAAGACACACCTCAGTGCTGCTTCGCAGAGCTTTACAGTGCGAGACAAACCCATGTGATACAGTATAAATGTGACCATTAGCATTTAGAGCACGACAACATTCAATAATCCTGCTTGGTATCATCCAATCAGAACGGTATACAGAGGCAGTTACCTGAAGAACACTGCGCAATCAGGAATTCCGTTCCTATACTCATTCATAGTTACTGGGCAGGAAAGATGCAGCAAGTCATCAGTCATAAGGTAAACGAATAGCGTGCACACGAAAGCATAAAACTACAGGCAATTGGCCCGTTCTATCAGCTGAGGGAGGAGTCATAGGTCAGTCCCAGCTATCAGCTAATCAGGAACGGCGGCACTGCATGCACATGGGGCATGTTGCCGGGGAATGATGCCAGGGGAAGAGATGCGAAGGTAAAGCCTGTTACCATAGCAACAGTATCATACAGCTGGCTTGAGGACACAGGCCGAGGACACAGCTAGGGAGGGAAGGGTGAAAGGTCAGGATTATCCAATGATAACCCCCAAGACTTGTCTTACTGCCCGCCCATCAAACTGGTTTGCTCTCCTAGCAGGGGCACTGAGATGGCAGCAAATGAGTCAAAACTTAATACAGAATTTATCAGGCCTGCTGCAGGAGTAAACAACCTTAGTCCGAACCGTCACAACTGACGTCACGTATGAGAAACCTGCCAGGAACAGGGAGGAATAGAGCTGAAAGGTGTCCTCGCAAAGCTGGGGTGAATAATGAAAAACATTCCGCAGCAGATCTCAGCCAAACAAACTCCAGCGGGAGTTACAATCCTACGATGCTGCTTTAGTCCAAAATTCACAAAAAGCACAGAGTAACAAGACTGTAAAGCACAAGCCCAGATGGTGGGGTTAGGGTGGCCAGACAATCCATGCCAGCGACATGCTGAACTAGTCAATTAGTTTTGAACTAGTCAATTAGTCTTCTTGTGTTTTGACTGGTTTGTTTTCTTAACTCAATGACTCATCCAGCTGTTTTACATTAACATGCATGACTATATAAGACTGACCAATCAGCACACAGCAAGGATTCAGTGTTAAAGTGAAATCCAAGTCTTTTTAATTGAAATGGGAGATTACAATCCCTTTCCTAGTTCATACTGTCATCCTGTCTGATACTTACAAGCTGCCTCTCCGGGGAAGACTCAGCTCCTTCTGAAAGAGAGGAGAAACGGAGAACTATCAAAACACATCCAGACCAGAATCATCACTATGCATCACTATATTATAATGAAATGAACTGCTTGCCTTGCTGAGGCATGCACGTAATGTCATGCACATAAACTCTTCACAACATGCAATGGAGTTTCAAAAATGACCATCCATAATTTCCAAAACTCTTTTTGTATTTCACTGTTGAATAATGACCTCAGTATAACATATCAGTAGCTGTATTGCTTATTTAATATTCCCAAGGAAAACTCTTATTGCACTCTGTGGCTGTCACTCAGTATTACGACATACATATGGAATCATTATCCAAGTCAATGCAATTACCAAACATCACCACTAGGTGGCGCCAGGTGGCTGCTTTCGGAAATACTTCAATTTTAAGCACATCTGAAATCACCTGCTAACTGCTTTTTTGGATGAAAATAAAATATGAACGTCTTACATCATGAAATCATTCTGAGGAAGCCTGAGAGCACTGCTGGTTCATACCCCAGTGGTCAGCCTCAGAGCCTCAATACTTCCCAAATCAGCTTCACACAGTAACTCAGTGTTTCCTAACCCAGTTCTCAGGGACCCACAGATGGTCCATATTTTTGCTCCCTCCCAACTCCCTGCTGGACAGTCCACATTTTTGCTCCCTAATAAGGAACTAGGAGGAAGCAAAAACATGTGGCTCCCTGAGGATCGAATTTGGAAACATTGCTATAATTGACACCCAAGGCCCCCCAACCACGTTCTTGTTATTCATTCCCTAAACATTCCCTGGTTGCCTTGCTGAGACATGCACATAGTGGGCTATAACAAAAAACACTAACTGCTGCTTAAGTTATTAAGGGTTTTGAAAACTACATCTGGGCCCTGTGAGATTGATCTACAAAATAGCAGCTCCTTAATTTCATTCCAGAAGACTATAAGAGCAGCAGGCCATAAAACCAACTGGGTGGACAGGTAGCGATCCCACTGCAAAAGCTGGAAGCAAAAGAGTGTGGGAGGTGTAATGTGTCAACAACCACTGATTTGTCGAACCTCCTTGCCATTAGTTATCTGATTGGTTCTTGTGGAGTTAAAACTCAAGAGAGGTTTTGTCGGTGGTACAGATACAAGAAGATGGTCCTTCCAGTGCTTTGGATGAGCAGGAGGGGGGTGAAAGGCCCCTCCTCAAAGTTTAAAAGGGTGCGCCAGCTGAGAGCCGCGGTTTTAAACTGGCAAGTGGCGTGACGCCACCAGGAAACACCCGTCAGCAAATATCCAGAACCACCGAAGTGGATCCATTTCTCCCCGCAGAAAGATAAGCCATTTTTCTTCCATAGGATGGTATTTGTGGATCAGTAATAGTTCCATGGATGACCCTAAGGGGACTACAGAACAGGCATTTCTGACCTTGCAGAGACTCAATATTTTTTCACTTCCTGTTGTCCTGTCAATAAAAGGTATGTTTTTCAAATGTACTGAAAGGCTGGTTCCTCATTCTGTACTGTGAGAAACTGCTCTGTGTCTGAAGTCAAACATCCATTGTCTTTTATAAATCTGTCCATTCATCTGCCAACAACTTATCCAGCATCACTGTGAGTTTAGGGCCTGTCTCTGGCAGGACAGGACAGCAGGCTGGGGACACCCTGGACAAGGAGTTTATTTAAACCGCCTATTTTATATCCTTGTGTCCTTGTTTAACTGCCTTGTGTGTCTTTAATTGCCCCTCGGGGACAAATAAAGTTATTTTGAATTTGAATTTATCTTACAGGTTTTCCAATTCCCGATACAACACTGCAGTTCCTTAACTGCATTCCAGTAGATAAGAGCAGCAAGCCATAATACCAACTGGGTGGCCAGGTAGCAATCACACTGCTAAAGCTGGAATCAAAAGAGCTATTAGTTACCTGCTTGTTTACAGCAGGGTTCCGCAGTTCAGTTCATGGAGGGTCAGTCTGTCCTGCTCAAACACATTCAGTTCACCAGCTAATTGCCAGGTTTAATAGCTGCGTCTGAGCAGGGAAATGTGAAACCTGCATTGGATTCTGGCCCTCCTGGACCAGAATTGGGGTTGCAGTACCCTCTGCATCCTGGTCCCTCTAATGGCCGAATTTCAGCATGTTTTTGGACTGTGGGGGGAAACTGGAATATCAAGAGGAAACTCCACAACAACACATGGCAAACATGCAAACTGCACATACATAGAGCCATGGCAGGAACACGAATGCTGAACCCAGAGGTGTGTGTGGCAACAGCGCTAACCCCATCTTCCAAGCCTTAGCATTAAAATATGCATCCCTGATGAAATTAGTCTGAGGCTGTGTACACAAAGGGCAGTAACACCAGCTTGCCAGTAGGGGGCATGACAAGGCAATTTTACTACTCACAGCACCTGACAAATCTGCCTGACTGAAAACTGCAGATGACCCAGCTTAATTCTGACTGCCACAAAGCAACACGCCACCAAAATTAAATATCTAGGTTAGCCAGGAATGACAGGTGACCTGACAAGCTACAGTATGCTGACTGCACCCACATGCATGTATTATTCCATGACACACATGCACAAATTTATCACTTTCCAGCAACAGATTTCAGACGCATTCATTTCTTGAATTAATTGTCTGTCTCAAACTCAGTGGTTTACGGATAATTACATGCTGGATCCCAGACCCAACAAAAATCTGAACTAAAATACTTTTTAAATTGCCATGACAACTTTTAACATTTATCCAGCATTAGCCCCGCACACCAATGACATTGACATAATTAAAATAAAAGCCACCTTTGCATTTCTTTCCAGTCAATTGCCTCTAAACCCCGTCTTCAATAATGTGAAAATGAAACTGCAATTCTAAGCAGCCTGGCTGGTGACTCCACTGTGGGTTTGAGCCTGGGGTCAGTCAATTCACTCCCATGGAGTATATGCCTCAGTGGGTTAGGACTTTGGATCCCTGATCCAAGGGTTGCCAGTTCATATCCCCTGGTCAGCAGACTGAGTCCATTGTTGGACCCTTGAGCAAAGGCCCTGAACCCCCAGCTGCTCAAGGCACAGGAAGACCCAGCTTTCAACTGCATTCTATAAATAAAAACACCTGCTAAAAAATATTTAAACAAATTTAATCCCACCCCCACCCCCCAATATGGATTGTGATTTGTTTCAAGCCACCGACATACTCTTCTCATTACCAGGAAGCACAGCAAACACGCAAAAGCAATGATGAGCAAAGACAGGGTGGCTGCTCGCTTCTCTGAGGGGGGGCGGGGGGGGGTTGGGCATCCTGCCTGAATCTCTCACTCTCTCATTCAGAGGTGGTGCAAGGAGGTTCTGAGACCCCAGGCTGGGGACAGACCCTGCCGACTTAACCAGAGCACAAACAGCCTCTTGCATTGTCAGCAGTGGACTGCATCTGTCTCCAAGTACATACACATACGTCTATGCAAATGCAGAAATTATTGTATATTTTTTAATGAGTCTCACATCTGGGGCGATGCATGGCTCTGTGGGCTAAGCACCTGTGATTAAAAGGACTGCCGGTTCAATCCCTGCCCCTGGCATGTCAGCTGGTCCTTGAGCAAGGCCCTTAACCCCCAGCTCCCTGGGCACTGCTATGGTTGGCTGCCCTTCACAGCCAGCTTGCTCTCACCAACAGAAGAGAGCACGGTGAGGGAGGCATAAGGACAATTTCCCCATGGGGATCAATAAAGTATCAGCCACTACATAAACCTATATGAGCCCTGGCTGTGAATCTGAATCAAGTGTGCAGGTCAGTGTTTGCGTCTGCAAAAACATGAAGTGATCATCTGCCTTTTGCAGCATGCAGATAATCAGGGAGGTTAATTCGGGGCATTGCAACCTCAATTTAGGGTTAATGCTGGTTTGCGATTCAGGAGGTTCGCTAGAGATCATTGCCATGATCTCTCGCAGAAAGAACAGGCAAACTCTGAACACGCAGCAATGAGATTTATTCCCCAACCCTGGAGATCTGAGGCAAAAGCACTAATACATTTTATAATATAATAATATAATTCTTTATTATAGTGAAATATAATTCTTTATATTGCATTCAGTTTCTATGCATACAGGACTTAGCCTAGTGTAGTCAGCAATGTTATCTAATACCATTAAATGCCATAGCAGTTCCACTGCAATTTGTCCAGTGCAGGGTGACAGGGATCCTCCAGCCTGTTCCAAATGATATATAATGTTAAATACAGTTCCACATTTGTGTGCCCAGTGCAGAGTCAGACTTCAGGTTGACTAACAGCATGTTTTTGGACTGACAAAGAGACCAACACAAACAAGAAGTTTATGCAGACTCACACAACTGGGGGTGGGAATGAAATTCACAACCTTAGAGGCGTGAGGGGACAGGTATCCACACTGGGCCAGCATGCCACCCGAAGCCTGAATATCCTAAAGTACCCGAGTCAAAACAAGTGTTTGCTGAATCCTGAAAGCACCCCCTGTAGCTGCTAAAATAATGGAGCATTGAAGGGGCAGCTTAAGGTCAGTGTTTTAATCATGCAAATTCAAACATTACATTACCCAGGGGTCCTGGGCACAACCCCTCACCATGTGCTCCAGAAACTTCCATGGCCTACTTAACCAAGCCCAAACCCAGGACCAAAATAGCTGCTGAGTCCCAGATACCAGCCTGCTGCTGAACTGCAGACTACAGCTCTGAGTGGACCAGGGTCAAAGGTCAGTACCTGGAAGGAGGTAATACCCAGTTGAACGTGATTGGACGGCATCCTCACAAGCAGCCACAAGATGGCACTCAACCTGGGTCACTCTTAACGAGTGCAACCAATTACATGACTGTGTGAAAAGATTCCTCTTGTTATCAGATGGTATTCAAGGCTCTTGCATAGTTGAGCCATACATCTCTAATTCCAGAGTGGGATTAATCACAGCATTCATACAGGGGGCAAATAGGACTAAGATTTCTCAAAGTTTCCCAGCTTTCTGGAGTAAGAGTCATAAGTGAAGAAATACGCTGAATACACTATCCCCCCCCCACCCCCCCACCCCGC
>JAODJX010000047.1:16578954-16589150 GCA_026776945.1 Isichthys henryi | reverse complement strand
TTATTCTTACAGACAATAGTACAAGAGGTGCCCCCAGTGCCGAGGACGACACAGGCGGTGATGGTGCTGCTGTGCCGGGCACATCTTTGGGAGCTGGCTGCACACATTCCCGTGCCTCGGAAACCGGGGGGCGACCATCCGTCAGTGTGCTGTGCTACAGTCACAAAATGCAATAGTCCATGCTGTAAGATATGTTGCCAATGAATTAAAACATCTAAGTGATACGCTGTGTGATATTAACAACACATTAAAATCAGGTGTTTGGTTACCTGCTTTACATTCTTGCTATTACATTAATGAGACGCATGTTCGAATCGCACATAATTTGTACATTAATAGGGTGAAAGTGCTTTCTATTTACATAAGCAAGTTCGTTCTCTGAAGGTTCTTTTATAGCAATGTGAGTGCAGTCGATGGCTCCGATTACATTGGGAAAACCGGACATCGCTGCAAATTACGCTTTAATGTTCGCCGGTTCGACCAGTGTCAAAAAATTTTATATATCTGGGTAACAAGCGGATTATGCCGTCCCATACAGCAGGCGTGGCGCGACTTGGTGTTGACTAAATCACCTGACTATGATCCCTGAATACGCGCTCTCTTCCAATTCTTCCATAAACGATGTCTTCCAATAACGCAAGAGCTTCCATGGCAGTCATAATAGTACGTTTTAACATATTTTTTGCACTGTAAAATATTGACTCTATAAATTGTGTTAATTTTTTATTTGCTTTTTATGGCTAGTATTACAGCTTTTCTCGATTGCTTTGAGGCATTTTTCAAATAAACAGACAATAAACATTTGTAAAATGACAAGTGTGATCCTCACACCATAATGTACAGCAAAACATCATTTCTCATTGCTTCAAACTTCCAGACGTTCTAGTAGGCCTACATGAATGCAAATGTTCTTGTACAATTGTCATAATTTAGGACAATTTTCAGTTGCTTTAGTCTTGTTGGGAAAAATGGATTATATGGTTTCCCATTGTAATAATTATACAGTCAAACTTATATATGTAAGTGACCATTGTGTTCCTAGATTACTAAACAGGGACTTGAGCCTAATCTGGGCAGAGTTCAGTTAGAGGCAACATTATTTGAGCAGAGCAGTATACAGTATATAAAAATGCATTTGTACAATTGTTATAATTTGGCAGAAGTTTCAGTTGCTTTAATCTTGATGGTCAAAATAGATAATGTAGTTTCCCAGTGTAATAATTTTACACCCAAAACTATGTGATCGTCATATTAGTTATCACATGCAAAACGGTTAACCAAGATTTCAAAATGATTAAACAATACATTCCATAAATTGCAGTGATATGGCATTGTTGTGTTTTTGGTTCCCACAGTACATGCTTTTGTTTTCATTTTGTTCTTCTTATATTGCTGTTTTTCTGTTGTTTGCTAATGTACTACGTCTTGAGATCTGAAGAAGTTACACTTGAATGCGAGTGCTTTCTCTTGCTAATAAACTTTATATGTTGTAATGTACCTTACACCTTCGGTACCTTGCACCGAAACTGGTGTCTTTTACAGGACTAAGGCTGTGGGTCACCTGACCCCTTGTCCTAGGGACTGGAGGCCCATGGCAGTCATCCCAGCTAAGTCCCCCTTTTGGCTGGTTGGAACTACTGAACTTTCAGAACTGCAGGCGAGGCGGTGCCTGAAGCTCCCTCTGCCTTTCAGAGAGGAAAGAGGTGCACCTTAAGGCCAACTAGCGCCACCTAGTGGTTCAATAAAAGAAGATAGCATGCAACATTGCAAAACGCTACACTGTATTACAAATGTTATTAATCATGCACTGAATCTTCCAATTCATTCATTTGTCCATTTTCTATACAAGGTCACAGTGAACCTGAAGCCTTTCCCAGGAAGCACAAGGTACAAGACAAGAAGAAACCATGGACAAGATCCCAATGCATCCCAAGAAAAACACTCCCACATATAATTATGTACTTTTTGCACACTAAAGCAGCAATTTACGTAGCCACGTGTTTTTGGAGTGCTGGAGGTAATACACAAACTCCACAGGGGTGTCTTTAGAGGGGTGATGTGTAAGTAGGGGTGCGTGATTGCATGTCTCCACAATCTGCTTTTACAGAGACATTGTAAGTGTCGTGCTACTGTGCACACTCCATCAGTTGCAGTAATATGACTCATACACAAAACTGTTTTGTCAGCCAAATCATTTTCAACACCAATAAACCTGTAATAACAAACAGTAGGTAGTGTTTTGGATTTTTTACTATGCCCTGTCGGAGCAAACTATACTTATATGCAAAATTTGCAGAGATAAGCTTCTTATGGCTGATGACAACATGATGAACCTTTTTAACAACCTCAAAAGAAAAGACCCGAAAGAGTATGCTGTTACCTTTACTCTTACGCTTTTTTACCATATAGGGCAATATTTTTTCTTAAAAAGGGAAATTAGTTTGGCTGCGCTGTTTATTAATTTGCAAAATTGTCTCATAAACCGACATGAAACAGAATCATGGTAAGATCGTGGATCGTGATCCTGCCATAAAAAAAAATCTAAATATGACGTTTTGCCATATCACCCAACCCTATATGTAAAGTTATGCAACTTTACATTCAAAAGCAGGTATGGCAGGATCAGCACAACCCAAACCTACAGAGGCCACTAGGAAATGGATGGATTGATGGATGGATGGATGCATCTTTACTGTGAGCAGCAAGGTTTGTGGTTTGAGGTATGACGTCTTTTATTGCCATGCCTACACAGTACATTGCAGTCCTTACCATCATGGAGGTTGCAAAGATGCAAAGGTGGAGGAGCCAGGGTACAGGCGGATCCCTGCATGGAGTGGCTCAGTGAATTCAGCACGGAATGAGTGTATGTGGGTTATGGTGTCCGAGGACACGCTGTAGAAAGATAAGGTGCCAGCCTGGTGGTCCAGGTAGACGCCCAGTGTCTGTAACACGGAGCCCGGCGCCCGCATGCTGGTCATCTTCCTGTTGTGACAAGCCATCAGAACCATACCGAAGCAATTCAGACACCAAGACTTGTCACTCATCCCCAGTGCAGAGATTCCTCTGTATGCCACCCCAACATCGACCACCCCGCTGATCCTGACCTCAAAGTAAGACCGGTCAGAGAGGGTCTCACGGGACAGCACTTGCAACAGCACTTGCATATGGTGGTCAGGGTACAGCTCTACTTCCTCTCCAAATGTCACCTTTTGGTCTTTGTCAGACAGGGACAAGCATTTATGAGCAGTTAGGGGATCCAGACTTATGCTGCAGAAATCTGCGGGTCAGGAAATGAACACTGGTTACGAAAGTGATACAGGTGTCTTTGCCTGGTATGACATGGCACTGACAGACTATAGCATGTGGGAATACAGTGTATGTAAATTTAAAAAAAAAAACTTACATTTTTGAAGTCTCGGCCTGTCTCTGCCCTCTTCACAATGGTCGACACTTCAAAAAAACGAAATCAGAAGGACATGATAATGATGAATTACAGTGTCGATATGTGATTCTCAGTACCGAGACTCTACATATCCACATTAACAGAAAAGGATTCTTATAAATCAACCCATACTACAGATGACATGCGCAGAGCAAGGAACCAATCAGAAACACTCACAAGAGGCTCTTCAGCCCACAGCTGCGATCCTCACACACAGCACAAATTTGTCTCAGTCCAGAGTCCCCAGGGTGATTGTAGCTCAGATCCAGCTCCTTCAAGTGCAAGGGGTTTGAACGAAGAGCTCGACTCAGGAAACCGCAGCCTTCCTCTGTGATCCGACAGCCTGAGAGGCTGCAGAAAAGAGGCACGCCTGACTCAACACAGACTGGAACGGAAGTGTTTACGACGAGTTTGACAATTGCGCACAGTAAACATAAAAACTACTCAGAGTTTATTGCCAAGAATGACTACTTCAGTGCAGCATCTGAATTTTCAATGGTCATCTTGCCCAGTCAAACCTCTTTCTGCTGAAAGCTATTAGTAAACTATATTGTAGCTCAAATCATGTACCCAGTGCCTTCTTATTTTTCCTTATTTTAAATGTTCCCTGTTTCTCTGAATATTAATGCCTATGTAGTAAATTACAATGTATGATTTTACTGCTATTCGTAAAGGAATGCCATGAGGTATATTTAAGCATCGACGTAAACACTACTCACCCGAGCCGCTCTAGTTTGCAGTTGACATCTTGAAGTCCATCACAAAGTAATTTCACTCCCGAGTCTTTGAGATCATTGTCTCTCAGTTCCAGTTCCCTCAGCTCAGAGCTGACTGAGCGTAGCAATAAGGCCAGATCTCCACAGCACAGCTCTTTGAGGCAGCAGTTACCCAACCTGTCAAGAGAGGAGCTCTGGCTGTTAGTCAGGAGTGCCAAGCACCCACCCAGATCCGTGTGAAAAAGTGCATGAGGATCTTTACATGTGAAAGGGAAAAGAAGTATTTGGGAAAAAATCATCCACTGTTTGTACTCACTTCAACTTCTCAAGTTTACAACTCAAACTGCTCAATTTGGCACAAAGTACTAGCACACCATGGTCTCCTACATCATTGTAGCTCAGATCCAGCTCTCTCAGACATGAGGGGTTTAAGCCCAGAGCTGAGGCCAGGACCTCACAGCCCACCCCAGTGAAATGACAGCCCGACAGCCTGGAAAAAGGAAAGCAAAACGCCTTGCAGATTTGTATAGTCCTTTCAATCTATCCATAGCAATGTTGCGGTCAGGAGTACTCACAAAAGTTTCTGTAATCTGCAGTTTGGACTTCTCAGTCCAGTATCCAGATGCCTAAGTCCTGAATCTCCCAGGACATTGTAGCTCAGGTTGAGCTCTCTCAGATGGTTAGTTACCTGGAGAGCTGATGACACCGTTTCATATGACGAGTCCCTAAAACCACAACTGTCAAGCCTGCCCATTGATGAGAGAAGTAGGGTGTAAGCAATACACTTACACAGGCATGTTCCTGTTCAATAGGCCATTCCATGGCAGACACAGTAAAGTCACATGATTTGTTTAAAGGAGGCGTCCATCTTGACCAGTCTGCACCACTTTCTGAATTATAACCGTAGCAGTATGACTGGGTAAAACCAGAGTTAGGTAGCTAATAACTAACCATTAACTGAAACAGAACACCGAAACTGTAAAAACTTAATGATATGGTGATTTGTGATCCTATACTGGTAAGGAGTATTTAATTTTTATTGGTAAAATTAAGCTTTTTTTTCCCCAAAAAAATCAATTTACACTTGTTCTTGCAAAGGTAATGAAGCCCAATCTATTCTACAGGATTTCCAAAAACTGTCATCTAAATCATTATTAGATAAATGCTCCTCATATCTACTACAGATAAAACGGTACTCACACGGCCCTCCTACAATGCCTCACGACTGAGAGTAGCCTCTCAAGACCCAAATCTGAAGCATTGTAAGTCTTCAAGTCAAAGTCATCCAGCACCTCCCCTGACATCAGCAACACAAAGGCAAGGGCTGAGCATTGGTATGCTTTCAGTTTCGTATCTGCAGGGTTTCTTGTTTTCAAGTAAGTCTGGATATCCTTCACTAGAGAATGGTCATTTATTTCATTCAGACAGTGGAAGAGATTGATAATCCTATCTGGAGAAAATTCCTCCTTCATCTTCTTCTTGATGTATTTGATTGTATCTTCAGAAGTCCAGTTTGCATTTGACATCAGCAAACCTTGAAGGAAAGTCTGATTGGATTCTAGGGAGAGGCCTAGAATGAATCGAAGGAAAAGGTCCAAATGCCCATTTTGACTCTGCAAGGCTTTGTCTATGGCACTTTTGTGTAAAGCAGACAATGTTTCTTGTTCTTCTACTCCAGAGTCTGGGTCCAGAACATTTATTTTCTCTTGTGTGCATAGATAAAATGCATACAGAGCGGCGAGATACTCCTGAAGGCTGAGGTGTACAAAGCGGTACGCTTTTTCCTGATACATCCCCCACTCCTCTATAATGATTTCTGTGCACAGATGAGAATACATAGTTGCTTCACTGACTTCGATGCCACAAGATTCCAGATCCTCTTTGTAAAATATCAGGTTCCCCTTTTCCAGAGCATGGAAGGAAAGCTTACCAAGTTTCAGAATAATTTCTCTATCTTCCATCGACAACATTTTTGAATTTGTCATACGGTTCCCTTTATATTTACGGTTTGTAATTATTTGAATTATAAGGAAGTGACTGTACATTTGCGTCAGAGTTTGGGGTATTTCTTTGCTGACTTCTTTACCTAATAGTCGCTCAAGGACAGTCGCTGAAATCCAGCAGAAGATCGGTATGTGGCACATGATGAACAGGGTCCTTGATGACTTGATGTATGCAAATATTTTGCTGCTCATGGTCTGGTCGCTGAACCTCTTGATGAAGTATTGTTCCTTCTGCGAATCATTAAACCCCCGTACCTCCGTCAGCTGTTGGATGCACTCAGAAGGGATCTGATTAGCTGCTGCCGGCCGGGAGGTAATCCAGATGAGAGCGGAGGAAAGGAGATTTCCTGCAATAAGATTGGTCAACAGCATATCCACTGTAGTCGGCTTAGTTTCGTCATGCCATATATCGTTGTCGTTGAAATTAAGGGGAAGACGGCATTCATCCAGACCATCAAAGATAAACACAGTCTTGTTCCATTTAATGTTTTCTATTTCTTTTATATCTGAAAAGAAGTGATTAATGAGTTGAATGGGGCTGTACTGCTTCTCTTTCAACTGATTTAAGTCACGGAAAGGAAGAGGAAATATGAACTCAATATCTTGGTTTTCTCTTCCTTCTGCCCAGTCGAGAACAAACTTTTTCACGGACACCGTTTTTCCAATGCCTGCGATACCTTTGGTCAAAACAGTCCTGATGTGTTTGCTTTGACCAGGGAGAGGTTTGAAGATGTCACTGCACTTGATGGCATGTTCTGGGCTGCTGTTCTTCCAGCATGCTGTTTCGATCTGCCGGATCTCATGTTCATTATTCACCCCTCCGTTGCCAGCTTCCGTGATGTACAGCTCTGTGTAGATATCAATGAGGAAGGTGCTCTTCCCTTGTTTTGCAATTCCCTCAGATATACATTGATATTTTTGCTTGAGTTTGTTTTTAAACTCTCTTTGGACATCTCTGTACTTCTCACCTGAAATAAACAGGAAATGGGGCTAAATTATATAATTCAATAAAATGTATTTAGACATTGTATAAATACGGACATACAAACCCACGTCCTCGGCGACCGATTCATGCTGGTCCATCTGCATTCTGGCACTGTGGAGGTACAACAGGAGGGACCCATTATAATGGGATTTCATTGATTTCCCCAAAGACTGTTTTGCAGGAAAGAATTGTCTTTCATTAAATTGACAGATTAATTGAAGGATAACTATAGGGAGAAAAAATATTTCCCTCTCCCCCAGTTAGCACCAATGCATAAGTATGAAACAGGAATTATGCCGCATTTTCAACTTTTTCATGTGAGATACTGAAACATACCATTGGCAAGTGACTCTGTCAAGCTCTCCACCGGCTAGTTTACCTAAGACAAGGGGGAATTTCAAAATCATTCCTATTTTCCTGTATCAGTATGTTACAAAATGTCCGTTACTTTCCTTATAATGCTATTTAGTATATTATTCGTATGCAAGATTTTAAAGAGGTTAAGTTTTAAAGGAAAAATACGAACGGTTACTCTTTTGCAGGTCATTATTCAGTTTCATTGCGAGGTCATTCTGATTCATCTGCCGCAGGATTTCAAGCATGACTTTGAGAGCATGGTCTTCACAGTAGAAGTTTATCATCAGATCGACGACATCCATTCTTTCCTTCAAATCCTTCACCTGACCGTCAGGAACGGACTTTGACTTATTATACAGATTATGACTCAAGCGCCATTTAAACTCCTTCAGCTCGCCATCGTTGAGATTCTTTAGATAATCCAGCAGGAGGGTGGCAGGCCTGAGCTGGATCTAAAGGTCAAAGATGAGTTCATGAAATCTCACAAACCCAAACACAGAGACTCGACATGTGCTGACCTTTTCATGAACAGCAGTCAGTTCTTCTGCTAGCATTCAAATTTGTCTGATGGACACATCTATTCTGTATTTTTCACTACAATGAGAAGCACTTGTGTGTTTTTTCTGAATTATTATTAGCCCTTTATTTAACCAGGTTAGTCCCACTGATATTTAAAAATGTCTTTGTACAAGATAGATCTGTCCAAGATAAGCACCAATAGAAATAGTTTGAGACACAATAGAGCACATTTAAAAATATACTCAACAACACATAACAGGACAAAATGTCACATATTGCCAATATAATAATATATACTGTAACTTAGGTTACTCTGTTACAATACTCCCATAACATTCAGCCTATATGGTTAAAAAAAGAGGGCGCTTCCATGCTTTTTTCAGAAACCTTCGGCTGAAAATAAATTCTTCATGCCGTACCACTTCATCAGAATGGTGAGCCATGGCTGCGAGATTTCAGTGAAGAAAGCAGTTCTCATGTATCGCAGATTAGCGAGCTGTCACTCTGTAATCGAAAACAAGCAATAAAATACCCAGCGAGTACTCTGTATCCTGAAATTGCACTTGCTCTATAAAAACTAGCGAATATAAAAGTGGAAATTTATAAGGGGGCACCGCAAGCCATTCACAAACGTCGACGTTAATCACCCAGATTGCAACAATTCATAGGAATTAAACAAGTACAAATTGGAAAAGATAGCGAATCAATGACTATTATTTAAGCACCTCATTTTAGTTACGACTGTCTCAGCTCGGTAGGTTTATATTTAGATAAGTATTATTAATGATATTCATAACACTTACCGCTCTCAATACTGCATTTTCGTCTCTTGTCCTTGTTCCATACTGCACAGCTCGTACATTGGTTAGTTTTTATACAATATCCATATCTATATAAGAGACTGTATCATATATATCCGTTTGTCCGGAAGTCTGGGTGAGTTCAGTTTCGATTTCAGAAATGATTTTTTTTTTATTGAAAAGGCGTGAGCCATGTTACATTCTTTTCTCGTCTGCGTTGGATAATTTCTCTAAGCGGTCTTGACGTTCTCTCAGCTGCTTGTGCATTTCTCAAAAACATTTTGTACACTGCATCATAATTTGGATAACCAGCAATACTTCATTCAAAACCTTCCATTCATGTTTCAAAATGCTATTTTCTTGTCAGCAATTTAGTTAATGCCACTAAAATGTGAATTCTTTATATTATTGTCTAGAGACAAACCAGTCAAAATATTTAGTCATATGTTGTCAATATGAAAATATAGTGTTGTGTATTGTGATAATAATGAAACTCAGCGTGGAGTTAAACTTGGTTCCTTAATAGCAACGACCGGAGCAGACCGGGAAAGTCGTACTTGGTAACATGTTGAGAGTTAAGAGAGAGAGCTTCAATACTGCGCATATGTAAAAGTAACGACTACGGTATCTGCGAAGGTTCAATATTACTGCGTGAACAGTCAATATTCTACATCCCCTCTCATTAGCTCATGCCCATTACTATAAAATACAGGGCAAACAAAACAAATCAAATGTATGACAATTGCATTCCATACTCACAAGAGCAGTATAACAAACAACCAGATCATTTTGATTCCTAAGCAAAATAATGATAATTATCATACTCGGAATTAACAAACTAGTCATAACATATTATCAAAATGCAAACATACCATGAACAACAATATATTAGCCCAACAAAGAGACCTAATCTGTGTATTTAGGATTGGGTTTGCTGACACGGCCCGAGCGCGTTCTGTAGAGATTGTCATTTATGGCCAAGGATGAATCAGTAGTTGAAACCTGGACCCTAGGATGCCCAGAGTCCATTTCCTGTTGTGTCGGTCTGGTGAGAGTTATACACCTTTCTGAACTGGGTTTACTGTCCTGATATTCAGCGTCATGTGGATCAGACTGAGTTGGGGCAGGCTCAACCACAGGTAATATGTGTCTCCTGTTTCTCCTGTAGGTTTGTCCATCTGACTGGATCAAGTATGATCTGGGCTCAATGCATATCTCTTTAACAGTTCCTGTGCGGTCATAACCTTTTGATGTTTGCATCCTGACGACTTCTCCTTCCATTAGTGGCTGGAGAGGTCGGCTTGTCTTGTCATAATAGAGCTTCTGTGCGTTTCTTTTATCCAGAAGTTGAGCTGTTACTCCTTCAGGATGGCA
>JAODJX010000047.1:16532024-16569186 GCA_026776945.1 Isichthys henryi | reverse complement strand
TTTTTCCCATAGAAGTGAATGAGCGGGCCCCATAAGGATAGGTATACCCTACATGTGCGTGTGTGTGTGTGTGTGTGGAGAAACTAGCAAAGCCCTAACAGACTGAGCTCCGTGTAGCCCCCCAAATATTGGGGGTAAAGTACTCAGCTGGTGTCTCAGTTTCTCTGGAGCTACTACTAAATCCTACTGCATCGCTTGCATTACTGTGGAGCTTCTCCAAATGTGGACAGAAATCCTACCTAGTCTGTATATCTGTTTGAGTTTTCCCAACAAAATGCAACGAACCTTAGTCTACTGTCAGGCTGAGATTTTCTATGCTAATTGGTGTTGAATACCTGAGCCCACTTCATTCCTAAATCCTTATTTAAATATCAGAGGGTTCCCAGTCTGCTCACAGGGACTGCAGAATTTATTTTATAATTCGTATATATCACTCATGTGATTAATGGTCTTATTTACTGCACACGGAAAATACACAGAACGACTTAAAAAATAACCAGATGATTTTTGAATGATATAAAAGCAACAAACAACATTTATTAAAAATTCTAGTACCGATGAGCACCACAGGAGATGACAGTGTTATTGTATTCGTCACGTCAAAGAAGAAACATTCGAGCGCAGCTTTGATTTGATCAGTGGCCTCCATCTGCGTTTTTATTAAGTTCATTGTCAGAGCCTCCGCTTATCAGAGTCCTTCATCTGGTCTCCATGACAGCGACACCGGGGGCTTCAAGAGGGGAAGGGCCGCAGGGATTGCTGCAATAGGCTCGCTATTCTGGAAACCCAAGGTGCAATGCAGTCGCCTCTGGTTCACAAGCATACAGCCTGTTTTGTACAAAGATGAGGAGGAAGTAGTTATGTTAAAATAATGGAAATAATGTCACAACCAAGTATGAAACTAACCCCACAGACAGGTCATACTGGAGTACAACAAGTATTCCCTTTCATTTTAGATGCTTCTATTGATTGTATGTTTATTAAATTATTTCATTATCTATTTATTTGTTATACACTAGACTAACAGGAAATGGAAAGTGGGTTAAAAGGAATAGTTCTCAAAAGTTTAATTTGCCATAGGGTTGTGTTACTACAGTTAATATGCCATTGGCATGATCACACTACTAACTCTTTGTCTGAATAAATGTATACTTTTGAGATGTATACTAACTTTTAACGTCGTACAATATTCCACCACGGGAATGTTTCTAGCTATTGAAAAGTTCAAGGGCTAAGTCAAGTTTACCTGGGGCTTGACCTTTTAGTTTTTGAAGTAGGATGATTGGCATCAGGGCGAAAATACGTTCAATCGAGGATAGGCCTAAGGTACTCAGGGCTGTAGTAAATAATCAAGAGACGTGGTTTGATTTAGAATTGGTCATGTTGATGCACTAATATTTGACATTTATTTTTTATTGTCTGTGTGCCCTGCGCGAATAAACAAAAACAAAACTAAAAGAACTAAAACAAAAAAATGGCAAACAATAATAGTTGTTTTACGTTATATTAGAATAGCACAGTTTTTTATAGTCTAGTTAAATATACTTCGAAATATACCCATTTTCACTTTTTCGTGTGGTTGTTTAAACGTGGGCGTAAGTATTGTCACCATGCTGCTCCAGCGTATTTGCTTTCTTTAGTATGCTGCCTTAAACATTTACGACTTTAATTATAACCCGATACTTCCGGTATTTTGGTGACATTTTCATATGGTGTTTACAATGGTCGATCAGCAACCAGTAAATGAGGGTTATGAGTGTTTCTATTTCGGGGTGGTTAATCCTCACGCTTTCTGACTGTCACGCTGACGCAACATAAGAAGCGTTGGGGTAGTTTGCAAACCCTGTAGTCTGTTTACAAGGTGATAAATCTGTTACATTGCCTACATGTAAATGCGTGTGCACATGTGTTTCGATTTCAAAATCTTACGCCAGTCAGCTGACCAAAGTTGGTGACACTGCTGTTTTTTAACTACATTTCCAGAAACCTGTGTCCGAATTTTACACCCTGAATTGTAGCAGTCCTGCTCAATCCATATACTGTTTGCGCCATTGTGTTACGCTACCTAAATGGATTAATTTAATAAAGTCAAGGCGCAGTGACACCCTAAGTGCTAGGCAGGGTTCAATGTTATACAATTTTATGCAATGGGATCCGGAATAAGGAAGCGCAAACTGTTTTCCTGTTATTAAATAGGGCCTCACTACACCTCGTGAGTGTCATCAATTTATCATTCAAATCCTATTTTTACAACTGATCATTATCATCAAGGGAAAATGCAACGTCATGCTAGAAAATCATACACACACTTTGGGCTACTGTACAGCGGATGGAGAGGGTGACCTCACAATGAGGCGGGTCTCTGTATAACATCGCGATAAGTGAGAGTATATATATGAAGCTCTGGACTAGGTTTTCATTCATCTACTTTTCTTCAATCGGCAATATTGCAGAGTATTGGGATCACAGTAAGTGAGCACCGCATACTACTATTTTTGCTGGTACATGTACCGTTGCCCGTTGATCTTTTATTATGTATTTGATTCATTAATGTGGTACACAATTATCAACCTTAAACCAACCAACTAATTATTTCTGCCATTGCACAATTTTTTATTCTGTGAATCTACACATACATTTCTGTTATGTAGTATGTCTCTTCGTTTCTTGAGTAAAACAACTACAGATAGTTGCAGATCGTTAAGAGTATAATATTTAATTGTAGACATATACAGTTTAGCTTGAAAACAGAAACCCTGTCACCTATCAGCAGACGAGTAGACTTCTGAAGAGAAGTGGTGGTAGAGAAACAGGAACCTGTTGTCAGTTACGTGTTGTTCTCCATCATTTCCTATTTTGCATTTCTTAAAGCCGGATCTTGTCCTTCTACTCTGATCAACAAGTGTTTCTGCGTGTCTTCTGTAAAACGTATATTTAACATTAAACTCCGTCGACGTGCTGGTTTTGACTAGCAGGTTCTTTAGATTCAACGTCTTTCAGGTAACGTATACTATAAGATTCAGCAAAAGTTTTGCGTTTGTATGAATAACCAGTGTTTTGATTGAAGAAGTGCAGAAAACGGATAATACACTATTATAACACATTATACAGTGCAGTAATAAAGGAGATTCGTGACTAGATGTATCAGTGCGGTTTTTCTTTTCTTTTTGTATATTAAATCCCAATTTCCGTATGAAATGTCAACGAGAAACCTTAGTAGATGCCGGTGAGGCATGTCACGTTATCCAGCCGTACAAAGTGAGATTTCTTACGTTGCTTCAAATGTAAATCAGGCTTTGTTGTACTTTAGAACTTTCTATTTCACTGTTTTTTAAATATGACGGTATTCTCTTTCCGCAGTCAATCTGAAGATGGCAGCGGGGAAAGCTCACATCGGGAAGCTCGCTCCTGATTTCAAGGCGACAGCGGTGATGCCCGACGGCCAATTCAAAGAAATCAAGCTCTCTGATTATAGAGGTATGAGAGGATCTGCAATGATTTGGGGCTTTACTTGTTTACATCTAAAACACTGAGATCTCGAGTGTACAGTTTAAGTACCTGTTTCTTCCTTAGGAAAGTATGTCGTTTTCTTCTTCTACCCGCTGGATTTTACTTTTGTGTGCCCGACCGAGATCATCGCCTTCAGCGATGCCGCAGAGGAATTTAAGAAAATCAACTGCGAAGTCATCGGTGCTTCCGTGGACTCGCACTTCTGTCATTTCGCATGGTATGATCGCGCCCATTTTTGAGATTCTTACCGCTTCCACTGTTTGATAACACAAGTAACACTAAAATGTGAAAAGATGCAAGAGAACTGTAACATAAGGACAAAATAGTTTACTTCCGCAGTAATACATAATTAATTAGAATCAAGAATTTTTTAATTGTCATTGTGCAGGTGTGTTTACATAGTACAAGGAAACTGAGTGCCAATTTCCAGGCACACACATAATATACATATGTGATAAGAAGTGTAATAAAGTAAATGAATGAATGAAGTAAATACAGTTTCACAAAAGTCCAAAACTTCTACTCAAGTTAAGCAAGATGTGAGTCAGGATATTACACCTGGATGCTAGATAATACAGGATTGCAAGAAGCCAGTGAAAAAAATGCTTATTACTGTTGTGATGCTGTTGCTATTTTATGGGCTGTAATATTATGGATTAAATAAAGATGTTAGTGTGTGTTTGGTGTATTCTGCTGGAAAGCATGTTTATAATTCACTATGTTCTTTGGTAGGATTAACACACCACGCAAACAGGGAGGTCTTGGCCACATGAAGGTCCCACTGGTTGCTGACACCCTGAGATCCATTTCGCAGGACTATGGTGTGCTGAAGGAGGATGAGGGAATCGCCTACAGGTCAGGCTCACAGGGCATTATGCTCGGAGCGAGGGCTAGGCTTGGCAGTGTTCTGGTGGAACGCCAGCGTATCATGTGACCCTGTGCTGCAATACTGAAACGTGTGTAACTGTGACTAGCAGCAAAGGCCTAAAAATTATATTCAACCATAATATTATTAGTTGAAGGGCCTATATAGAGGAATATAATATGATTCTGAGCTAAAATGGTTAGACATGGGTCACATATAAAAACAGGAAACACAGTAAAACGTGTGATCATCTTTTATGAACCTTGTTTACGTCTCCTGTTTATAACTGCCGCTGAAATGCCAAAATTGCCTTTTGTGGAATTAATAAAGTGTATCATCTTATCTTATCTGATTCTGTTTATTTGCTGACCTTTCGCATGTCAGGGGCCTTTTTATTATTGACGACAAGGGGATCCTGAGGCAGATCACCATCAACGACCTTCCAGTCGGCCGCTCTGTTGATGAGACGCTGCGTCTGGTGCAGGCCTTTCAGTTTACAGACAAGCATGGAGAAGGTACTGGATTCAAAGATGACATTACTGCAAGAATTCCCTTTGCGAAGTAATTTTTACTTTGAACAGAGGCACCAGCTGTTCTCATTCACCAGTAAATGTCTAACAACAGTAGAAATTAAGCTCTCTACTCAACCCAGGAAGGATCAAATTACTGAATTTTAGATTTCCTTATTGATTATCTGAAGGACATACATTATGTGGCCTTCACATGTTGACATATTAATGGTTGGTAAAAGTCACTGAATTATACTCATCCAGAAGGGAAAACAATTTGTGTTAACTTTTGTGTTGTCTCGGACTGCAGCTCATGATTATGAATCTAATCTTTATCTAAATTTTAGTGTGTCCTGCGGGTTGGAAGCCAGGAAGTGACACCATTAAGCCTGACGTCCAGAAGAGCAAGGACTTTTTCTCCAAGCAGTAACAACTGACCTTGAGTCTGCATCATATTGTAGAATTTGACACTATTTGATACTCCGTTGAGGGAAAATAGACAGTGAATTTTGTCATTCTAGGTTAAATGTGTAAATGCCTTGTAACCCTTTTTACAGTGAAGATATTGGTTCAGCTTGTCATACCTGGCATAAGTATTATTTTAGTGTACAATGGCGAGTTCTTGGTGATCTCACATTGTAGAGTTGCTTCAGGTATTATATCAGACTTAATGAAAGCTGGTTTCTGTCCTTCAGCATAACTAAAAATAAAACGTCAGCACTTTGTGAAAAACGGTAGCAAACTTTTCTGTATGATCTTCTTAATAAACGGAACATTTTGCTGTTACCTACTTTTGTCCGTTCATCTAATGCTTATCCTGATGGGGGGCAGGATTGCCAACTTTGATCAGCTGGCTGGCGTGAGATTTTCAAATCTAGACACATCTGCACACAGATTTACATATATGTTTTATTACCTTGTAAATAGTCTGTAGGATTTGCAGGCTATCCCAATGCTTTTCGTTTAGCTAATTTTAGGTTTATAACGGAATAATACACACTTGCCGTAAGATTTCTTGCGTGAGCGTGACAGTGCACAAGTGTCAAGAGTTGGTAGCCTTGAGGGGCGGGGGGGGTATGATGTAACCAAAAGAAGAACAAACAGTTATAAATTACGTGTTTATGCTTTAAATATTAAATACTTACAATTTAATGTAATCACACATACCCTGTCCGTTTCATAAGCAATACTTACAGTAACTTAACCAGACTAATTTGCGGAAACCCGGGTGGAGCGCTGCGCGCGACGGGGGCATCAACCGGGGTTACCTGACGGAAGCGAGTCTTTCTAACTCCGGTTAATCCGCAAAATAGCTACTTATAATTAGCTTTACTTCATTTAAACGCGAACGTTTAAATGCCTGTCTAAATATTAACGACTTGATTAAAAATAAACTTAATATTTGGCGCGGCAGTAAAAATGACAACTGCTGGGACGTTGCGAAAGTCGACGAAACCAGACAATACTGTGGTATGCCCAAGGGCGGCTTATTTGCTCAAATATTTGATGAAGTTATTCAGTTTATATTTAATTATCTACCATGACACCTAGCACGCTAGCTGGCTAGTTAACGAATGCCGTCACACGACATACAGAGTTGGATGTATCATAGGATAACTTTAAAAGTAAATTATTTTCCCTTTTCTTAATCAATAAAATATGTCTTTTTGTCATTGGAAAGCAGTGGACGGGATTGTTTAGCAACGATCTCAAGACGCAGGAGCAGTCCCTGGTGTTTGTGAAGAGGATGATGGCGCTCGCCGTGTCCTCCATAACCTACCTCCGCGGTATATTTCCGGAGGATGCATACAGGTCTCGCTACCTGGAAGGTGATATTTCATAAGTTAATAAATAATAATAATAAAAACACATACAATCGTGACATTTAAAGCCCCTTTTCGCTTAACAATTCCAGCCGGTACTAAAAAGTCAGATGCCCTTAAAAACACTCAGTGCACTGATTTTATACAAATAAAATGCAAGCCAGTCTAATTTTTTATGTTTACTTTCCAGATTTATGTATTAAACTCCTAAGAGAAGACAGCCCATCGCCCGCTGCTTCGAAAATCGTCAGATGGTGGGTCTTCATTTTCATTTAATTAGCTTCATTTTTGCTGGAAACTGGATTTAGGATGAAAAGCTATAATCAGCTCTTTAATTTCTTTTTAAGGATGATGGGGTGCTTTGATGCTTTAGAAAAGGGATATGTGAGTAGTCTTTTATACAAAAATATAACGTTGAAAAACATGAATAAATAAGAAGAGAAGAAAAACATTTCATCTTTCAACAGCTCCAGGTCGTACTGATTGGGGTAAGTACCAAATAAACAGGTTCCGATTTGTAGGTATGTAAACTATGTGTGTGTAACAAGTCATATATTCCCTGTTAATCCCATAGGATTATATCTGAACTGGTTATCGGTGTGTATTGTTTATATATTATGTATTGTCCGGAACTGGTAGATTACAACAAACACGACATGGTATCACGTCACTGACATTTTTATTCTGTTTTCGTTAAAAAAATTCTCTGATGCAGCATTTTTTAGAGTGTTTCTGTCACTCATGTTTTTGAATCACAGGTGTATACAGCTCCAGGTGACCCAAATGTAAGTTTTCTACGAAATAATTTAAATATTAGTATTTATAGTAGGACACACACACACACAATAGAGTCTTTTTTTACTTATATAATTTTAGGTAAGTTATCTCATTTTAATTTGTAGGGAAAAAAGCTAAGGTAACAAATTTATATTTATAAGGTGGAATAAGGATATATTTTTACCCTCAGCATATCATTGAGTCATACCAGTTTAAATTCAGATACACAGCAAAAGGACCGCAGATGGATATTCTCAGGTAATTGCTATTTATAACCTCTGCGTTCAGAGTTGCCTGTGTTAAAGCGGAAACGTATCCTGTTAGAGGTTTTTATTACTGATATCGTATTTTCAGAGATGAAAGTGTTGAGAAGCAGATTACAGTAGCAGACACTAAGCAGGCCTCCATGGTCCTCATCCGGAAGCTGTTTCTTCTCATGCAGAACCTGGACATCCTCCCTAATGATGTCTTTCTTACAATGAAATTGTACTATTATGATGATGGTGAAGTACAATTTTTGAATCAGCATTTGTCTTTTAGTACTGTGCTTTTTATTTGTGAGTGTAATGCGCTATGTCTTTTGATCAAATGTGTTGGTAAATTTGTAAAACTGGCTTTTGCTCTATGCCAGGGTTCTCCAACTCCGGTCCTGGAGAGCTACTATCCAGTAAATTTTCTGTCCCACTTGGCTTCTGATGAGCCTCACCTGTTCCTGGTATTTACCTGAGAGCAGGTGTGACTCTTCAGAAGCCAGGTAGGATAGAAAACCTACTGGATGGTAGCTCTCCAGGACCGGAGTTGGAGACCTCTGCTCTATGCAACATGTTAATTAGTATGTATCATGACTCCCACTAGTGACTCCCCCGAATTACGAGCCACCTGGGTTCAGGGAAGGTTTGTGCGACAGTCTATGGTTTGAGGGAACGGCAGTCCACTTCAGAGTGGGAGATGTGCAGACTCCCTTCCACAGCATGAAGGTTCAGGTTGCTGTGGAGCAAGGTCGAGTGGAGAGTCTGCAGAAATGGAACTGCCAGCATGAGACAACCCAGAGCTTACAAATGTCTTTCTGTAGTACAGTAAGAAAATGACCTTCTTGAATTTATGGGACTTGCTATATGGGAGAAGTCAATTGTCATAAAGCCTACAAAATGTAAAAACAAAGTTTGTTTTATAAATTTTGCAACATGAAAATTGAAAATGATGTGTTTCAATTTGTGGCTTCACTTGCAAACACTTACATGTAAAGTTTGCTTGAGTGGTTCATTTGCATTATACCAGGGCCCTGAGGGATGTAACGAAAAAGACCAAGCCTCCGATGATGGTAATTTTCATCTGTAAATTTTGAAAGTTGCACCAAAAACACTGAATAATTTCTAACTATAATCTCGATAGAAATATTTAATGTATTTTGGTCTGTTTTGCGTTTGCAGGGTCTGCAGACTTCAAGAAACCTAGCAAAGCCAAGAGAAAGGTATGTTGTAAATTTAACCATTAAATCAGGCAGTTTGCAATCACCTAAAAACTTTTAGACATTTTTTTAACTTCTGTTTTATCGTGTTTTCACAAAAGGACTCAATTTGTAAATTACTACCTATGCATTTACAACAGAAATTTTCATCTATATCAATTATTTTCTGGTGTACAATGTTGGTAACAGTAGATTCTCATTTAAAAACACCATTAATACTAAAAATGTACATAAAAATAGAAAATCTTCCTTAAATCTTTTAAATATATGTATACTTCTGTTACATAGAAGAAATCCATGTCCAAGAAACTTGCCAGGAAGAAAGTGAAAATGGACCAAAGTACATTAGATTATGTTAAACAAAGAGGGGAATGACTCATCTTTAAGGAGAAATGTCCTGCTTTTCTTTAGACACAGCTAAACTGATATGAAACAAATACAGGTTCAATAGTATAAATCTGCTTCACGAGTTAAAAGGTATGTGCAAGATTTAGAGTTTGCTTAGACTTAGACTGCACTAGATTGCACACTGTTTGTTGTTTTGTCATATTTGATTTTTGTCATTTGTGTTGGAAGTCACTAGAGTATACAAAATTGAGAATGACTCAACACACAATTGATCGAGAATGTAAAAAGCAATATTTTACAAATGTGTCCCATTTTATATAAAGGATTGCATAAACAATGTTTTAATTTAAATAAATTTTATTTTTAGATTGTATGGGTGTGTTTTTTTATTATTATCTGTGGGAAATGACGAACAAGAGGTGTAATCTGTCACATGATGCAAAAATTGCCTGATTTTTGGGGCTGAATTCACTCATGTTTCACTAGATGGCAGTCAAGCCCAAGGTATTAGTGGTCTCAGGAAAGTCAGGTTGAGAAGCAGCTGGCAGGCCTGTTACAGGAACATCTAGGTGCAGGGGTAGGTGATGGATTGTCCGTTTGATGGGCACTGCTGGCTGAGGCTTGTGTACCAGTAATAAGGCTATTTAGGTCAGAAAAGGACTGCAGGCTGCAAATGGTAGCTTGTTGAACACATGTGACCTGGTTCTAGAGACTTTTAGGGGCTGGGTTAAGATTTAAAGCATTTTGTAATCAAAATGATTTGTGGGCTGTATTTATTGAGTCATAGGAGTGCCATAGAAAAGAATAAATCTGTAAAAGAGTAAGAAAAGAAATGCTAAATAAGAAAGCAAAATAAATCCAAATAAAAATTAAAAATAAGGAAAATGACTTAAAAATATAAGAAAAAGAAAGTTGATGCTTTTCTTTATTGCTTTTACCTTTACCACATTGCTTTTACCATTTTGCTTTTAATTTGGCCTTATATACATTAAACGATTATTTGCTTAAATTAAAAGCGGTTGGACTTGACAGGGTCCAACTTCCCGAAGGACCAGTGGACCATGGGCATTTATGTATGGCCAGTAGTCGGGTTTCCTGACAACCTATCTTGTACAAACTTTTTAAGTTATCTGGCTAACTATGTAAACTTTTATTGTGGAGTAGCCCCTCATAAGGAAAACTGGGTGTATCCTGGCTAGCTAATACAAATCACCCCCACTTTGTTTTTAGAACACAAGACTCATCATCTTGGATGTTTTTTTATTATTTATATATAAATGCTGACAAAAACTTCACAGTTACTCAAAATATAAATGATAAAAATTTCATTGATATAAGTCAATACAGTATATATCTTGGGTATGATTTTACCCAAAAAATCCAGCATAATTGACACAAAATGACAATAACAAATCCACTTCTTGGAACTTGGATTCATGTTGCTGCAAATCCATTTTGTTGTGTGATCCATTTGCTTCTTTTTTTTTAGCTTTCAGCTGTCTATAATCGGACGGCTCAGATTTCTTGTTAAATCATTCTATACAATCAACCATATAAGAGCTATTTCCTATTTTAGATGCGGTTTCGCAGCATTCAGCCCGGACGCTAATGGTGCCACAGTCTTTTTGCCACTCAGTATGTGTAACTAGAGTTTATTTTGCCTGCTGTGATGTCACGTGCAAACCCCATGTTGACTACTCAGTCCGGGCAGGAATGCCCACCAAAAGGCAGTTGATTGACAGCTGTCCCTTTGGTGAAAAGCAAAAGCAATACAGTAAAATTATAAGCAATACAATAAAGGTATAAACAATAGGTAAAATTAAAAGCAAAAGTATACACCATACAGTAAAAAGCATTCATTTTCTTATCCTTTTATTTTTATTTATTTCGCTTTCTTATTCAACATTTATTTTCTTATTCTTTTACACATTTAATCTTGCTTATGTCACTCATATGACTCCATATGTATTTAACAAGACAGTATATACAGTGCCTTGCTTATTGGATCTCATAACTGTTATAAATCAGGAAACAAGATGTGAGTACATGAATCTTCCCAAGACCTACCATTTTTACACCAACCGCAAGTTGACTCACTATCCAAATAGTTAGCCGAATAAAACAGTTAAGAGCTCAGGTGAAGTGAATACAAGAAATTCCAAGGGATTCAAACCTCCAGCCCAGCAAGCAAACGGGCTACCCACTTTTTTAAAGTGGCACATCAAAACACACACATGCAATACACCAGGGTGTTTTCTTATGTGCAATATTTCTTTGAGTGCAATTCCAGTGTTGTACATATATTTATATATTTCCACTCTATACACATATAGTTTTTATCCTATTGTTTTTCATTTTTGCTACTCTATTCTTGCACTGTCCACTTTCTGCCGTGACGATGCAAATTTCCCACTTGTGGGACTAATAAAGGATTATCTTATCAAGTAAAGTGATTTATTAAACAAAAATTGCTTTGCTTAATTAGTCTGGAACAATTACTAAAACATATACTTTTAACATAAAATATATCCATCCATCCATCATCTTCCACTTATCCGAGGTCGGGTCGCGGGGGCAGTAGTCTCAGCAGGGAAACCCAGACTTCCCTCTCCCCGGCCACTTCATCCAGCTCCTCCGGGGAATCCCGAGGTGTTCCGAGGCCAGCCGAGAGACACAGTCCCTCCAGCGTGTCCTGGGTCTTCCCTGGGGCCTCCTCCCAGTAGGACATGCCCAGAACACCTCACCAGAGAGACCAAGCTCTGGCACCGGTCGTACAAGGACCGAACAGCCCTTATAAGGCAGCCCAGCACCCCATACTCCCAGAGCACTCCCCACAGGACTCCCCAAGGGACACGACCGAATGCCCTCTCCAAGTCCACAAAGCACATGTAGACTGGTTGGGCAAACTCCCACGCACCCCCCAGGACCCTGCCAAGAGTATAGAGCTGCTCCATTGTTCCACGACCAGGACAAAAACCACACTGCTCCTCCTGAATCCGAGGTTCGACTATCCGACAGACCCTCCTCTCCAGCACCTCCGAATAGACCTTACCAGGGAGGCTGAAGAGTGTGATCCCTCTATAGTTGGAACACACCCTCCGGTCCCCTTTCTTGAAGAGGGGGACCCCACCCCAGTCTGCCAATCCGTGTCAACGAAGACAGCCCCGCAACATCCAGGGCCTTGAGGAACTCCGGGCGGATCTCATCCACCCCCGGGGCCCGGCCACCAAGGAACTTTTTAACCATCTCATTGACCTCCACTCCAGAGATAGGTGAGTCCACCCCCAAATCCCCAGACACTGCTTTCCCACCCTGAACTGCCGGATGGTAGACTAGAATCTCTTCGAAGTCGTCCGGAAGTCGTTCTCCATGGTCTCCCCAAACTCCTCCCATACCCAAGTTTTTGCCTCAGCAACCGCCGAAGCCGCGTTCCGCTTGGCCTCCCGGTACTCATCAGCTGCCTCTGGAGTCCCAAGTACACATATGGACACCCTTATGCCTGAATATCGTGTTCATTATGGACAATCCGTGATGGGCACATTAGTCCAATAACAAGACACCACTTGGGTTCAGATCGGGGGGGTCGTTCCTCCCAATCACACCCCTCCAGGTCTCACTGTCATTGCCCACGTGAGCACTGAAGTCCCCCAGCAGAACAAGAGAGTCCCCAGGAGGAGCGCTCTCCAACACCCCTTCCAAGGACTCCAAAAAGGGTGGGTATTCGGAACTGCTGTTTGGCGCATAAGCAAAAACAACAGTCAGGACCCGTCCCCCCACCCGAAAGCGAAGGGAGGCCACCCTCTCGTCCACTGCGGTACACCCCAATGTACAGGCGCCCAGTCAGGGGGCAATAAGTATGCCCACCCCTTCTCCGCACCTCTCCCTGTGAGCAACTCCAGAGAGGAAGAGGGTCCAACCCCCTTCAAGGTGAGTGGTTCCAGAGCCCAAGCCGTACATCGAGGTGAGCCCGACTATATCTAGTCGGAATCTCACAACCTCACGCACCAGCTCAGGCTCCTTCCCCACCAGAGAGGTGACATTCCATGTCCCTAGAACTAGCTTCTGCAGCTGAGGATCAGACCGCCAAGGTCCCCGCCTTCGGCCCCAGCTCAACTCACACTGCCCCCGACCCCTATAGCCCCTCCTACAGGTGGTGAGCCCATTGGATTGGGGACCTACGTGCCTTCTTTGGGCTGTGCCCGACCAGCCCCCATGGGTGCAGAGCTATTAACCTTCTAGTGTGTTGCCCCATTGCATTTTAAATGGATGCAATATAATAATTAATAACTATCACAAACAAAAATAATCTGAAAATCCAAGGGGTGTGCATTGTTCCCTGTAGTCCACTGATTAAAGCACACTTCACTAGATGTGCCTGTCTTTGGAGCGCAAAAATAATCGGTGCGCATCGTTGTCTTTGTACTGGACATCACAATTCTGTCATTAAAAACGCCTCACCTTACTTCCGTTAAAAGTTATTAAAGCCAGAAAACTGAATATCGAATACGAAGCTAACTTAACCGCGGTTCTCACGAGCACATTTTTCAATCATTTTGCTTTAATCGGTTCAGCATAACTGGCCTATTGTTTCTGTTTCTATTATGTTGTTAATGTTTAAAATAATAATCAGTTAAAGTTAAATTTTGTGTGGCATATGGTTTTAAACAGTGCGTGCATGCAGGTTAAACAGAACGAATCTACCATGTGCAAAATAAAAACATAATCATATTGTGGGTTATTTATTGCTTAATCGGGGAATGTCGAAGCAATATGTGGTAGCGATATCTGTGCCAGCAAGCAAACGATCTCTGAGATGCTTTGCTGATGGGTTTTCAAGCGATGCCTGTGCACGTGCTGCAGTTTCGACACAAATAACACGCTGTTTTTGTGAAGGTGGTACGTAAGACTACTACTAAGCACTAACCTGATTAAAAAACGTGGCTATAACAAGTTACGTATGTCAATATAGTAATACGGTTTTCCCCGTCAAGAATTGTGCTCCGTATTTTCTTTCTAAATTAAATATGTACTACTATAGCAATAGAATTAAATCACCGGTCACTGTTATCCTAAAGAGGCTAAAGAAAACTATTACGGAGAAAGATCCCAAAGTTTAACAACAAACATGGAACATTTGTTAAGTAATCTGTATATGACCTGTTTCACGCTAAACATATTGCCTCGTATTACTACTTGCATAGTAAGTTTTATTTATCTGCGACGTGTGACTCAAATCATCATCATGTTGCCCCTGTGAAAGTTCTTTACACCACTTTGGCATAAAAAAAAATAAAGGCGCGATGGGAAGATGAATTTGCACTGCAGCGTAAATGGCCGCAACGTGAGGTAAAATTATCCTTGCTGGCTGAACACAAGTATGGTGTACGCAGACATCCGGATCACGATTTGCACATACAAAAACACGTTTCCGATGCTGAGATGATGTATCTGTTGCTCAGTCGATGACTATCAGTTCTATATTAGTTCGATTAATTCAGTCCACCTGACACAACGGCTCTATTCCTCGTGGAACTGAGCTTTTGGGTCCGCTCGCCAGCTACCCGAACGCGTTTATCTCTATCGGGAGTGGACTTGAACCCCGTCCAGTGCTGGCGGGAGATCCAGCGCTGGGAAGTAGCGCAGTCGTCAGCCGGAGCGCAGACGTGCAAGTCCAAAGGAAGCAAGGCAGACAGGAGAAGCGGAGGAGGAGGAGGGCTGGTCGAGCACAACCGCCTACCTTCAGCTCACTTTTATTACTCAGCGAGTTGCAAGCATGGCCGGCGACAGCGAGACGCGCCTGGAGAAGCAGGGCAAAAACAGGAACGGGATCCGGCAGCCGTTCCTCATCGGCGTGGCCGGCGGCACTGCCAGCGGCAAGGTTGGCGATTTCGTCCTGTCCGTTCGTCCCGTTTTTCAATTATTTTTTATCAAAATGGTCGGCTGGATGGAGCCTGGCTGCCGTCCCGACACGCAGACGCTATCCGACCGCATGGCTCATGTCATGGAGAGCAATGTGATACCGCTGCTTGACACGTTGGCCGGATCACGTAGTACCGGCATTTTTATGACCTATAGCTTTATTATAATTATTCTAATTTACAACTATCTGTATTTAAATGCAAAAATACGTGTACATGGACACTTCGTACCCCTTCACATTGTTTTGATTTATGCCCAGCCTGGAACCCAAAAGAAACGCGTGCCTGCGCAGACAAAGCGGCAGCGTTGACTATTAACCGGCTTAATGCTTCAATCTAGTTTACCCGCCGGTTACAAGCGGCCTGTCGCTACTGCATGCGTGAGTGTTCTGAGAGCGTGGGCTGTTTTTTGCGGACGATCTGTGAGGAGCCCGCGTATATTTAAATAAACATCCTCCTTTTGTTTGCCCTGTCTCAACTCCCATCCAGCGTGTTTTATTTTAACCCCAGTGCCGGTCGGCCTCCATCTGCAGGAGGCACACTCGCAAGCTCCCGGCGGGGATTGGGTAAACCCGAACTCGGATGTGGAGTGGGAATCCTCTTAATTAACACTGTGCCCTCCGCGGCGTTTTTAGGACGGCCGGGTCCACATGGTTACATGACCTGAACATGTACTTGGCCTCAGGCCTCCAGCATGGTTTTTATTTACTGATGACGGTGATTATGATGGTGGCGGCTGATTACTGAACCCGACCTCACCTGAAAAACCGATGATGCCGGTATCTCAGTGTCATTTGTCACAAAACAGAGTTCAGGAATCTTTGGCCCCTAGTTGTTACCTCACCACTAATACCGTAGGATGCATATATTGCCATATCCGGAGAGTTTTACAAATACTCTTTTTATTATGTTTCTTTGGTAAATTCTGCCTGTTTTTTGTTATCAGTGCCCCCCCCCCCCCCATCAATGTGTATAAAGTCATAAATAGTTTGTCTTTGCCCCCACAATAAAGGTTCAGTTCCCCTATCCATTCATCTTTAGCTATGGCCTTACTGTTTGTCTAATTTTACATTATTTGTAGGTTATTAAAATAACATTCAAAACTGAGATGTTTTATACAGTGGGAAATTTTTTTAAAAAAGAAACATATTCATAAAACGACTTTTAAAATAGTAGGTGGTAGTTCATTTTGCGCTTGGTTCCTCATGTGTTACCAGATGGGTAACGTTTTTTAACCACCAGTGTACCACCTGTTCCCCCAGCTGTGTCAGACACTAGATTTAAATGGGTCATTTCAAAACAATTTGTCGAGTACTGAGAGAATGCTGAAACGTTTTTCAGAAAAGCTACTGCTTTTTATGTCCCTAGAATTTCTTTCATTCCTTGGCGTGAACATAGATTGGACGTTAACTGTTTCAGTTGGGATTACGGCAAGCCTGGCTAGTCACAGGTGTACACTGGGGAATCCTGTTTTCTTTCTGGATGAATGCTCTTCACACTTCTATGCTTTCACCACAAGTTTTGTGCAGGGGGGAGGGTTTTGATAGAATTTCCCTGAATTCAAAACAGGAAACGGGTTCCAGTTAGAGAACAGCTGTGCATATAGTTGTTTGGATTATTCCGGCCGAATGCTCTCCTGTGTCATTTACCAGAGGCGTTGAGCAGAAGGTGTAGAGCAGTGTTTCCCAATCCAGTTCTTGGAGACCCACAGCCGGTCCACATTTTTGCTCTTTCCGAGCTCCCTGTCAGACAGTCCATGTTTTTGCTCCCTACCCGGGAGCTGAGAGGGAGCAAAAACATGGACTGTCTATGGGTCTCTGTGTACTGGTTTGGGAAACACGGGTGTGGAGAGTGGAATCTACACTGGTTGGACAAATGCTATCTTTCCTGTCTTGGTAAAGTATGGTGGCCTTGGGCCAGTGTTAGTAAACAGTTTCTGTTGCGTTCGTTACAAAAGGCTTTATATTGACCTACGTCATTGAAGCCCAACCGTGCAGCAAATAAACTATTGAATGATGTACTATTATTGTAGGTTTTTAGACTAACAAAACAGCTAAGAGTATCACCTTGCTGGATGGCTTGTGTCTGCCTGAATGAATGGGTATCGCTTGTGTTCTGGAGAGTTCCAGGTCCCAGTACTGTGAGATACTGGGGCTGTGTGATAGATTGCTATGAAAAACCAATACCTCTATCTCCCTGATGAGTCTGAGATGATTGCAGCATTTTGAGTTCCGTAACTTGTTTAGTGTCATCTTTTTGACAGAGGAAATTGTCTATAAGTAAAATTGTACGAGACTCCTGCTTTATGCACTGTGCTACCTGGAACCATGTACTCAATTGATGGATAATATAGATGTGTGCCCACTAAGAACACAAGTTCTTAAAAGCGAATGGAGACCCAAATATTCACAGTCCTTCAGGAACTGAATCTGTAAGCCTGTATTGACTTTTTCTGCTGATTGCTTATACATTTCTCTCTCTCTCTCTCTCTCTCTCTCTCTCTCTCTCTCTGTCCCCTCTTTCTCTGAGCCAGTTATTTAGTCTTGGGTTAAACATTCTCAGACAGCTTGTTTTTAGCTTGTATGATTCCATTACTTGGGCGTAGGGAGTGACAAGAAAGCAGACGAAAGCTCGTGGAAGAATTTTCCCGGACAGCCCAATGCGTGGTGTAACAGCACCAGCGTGTGAATGCTACACTTCTGTCTTTTCGCCTCAGTTCCTAGTCGGGCCTTGTCCCTCCTTCCCTCAGAGTCCAGCAGTTCCGTTGTCTGGCCTGATATGCCCCACCCACCGCTTTTGGTCACCATTTAGCAGACGTCACGTTGTTTAGGCAGCCATCCGAGGCTCTGATTAATTCACTCGTCATTCGTCTGTTGACTGGCCGTGCACCTCATGGCTGAACCTGTATTTTTGAAAGCAAGAAGAAGCTGGTTTGTCAGGAAGTGGATTTGGCTTAAAAAAAACCCCAAAAAACAAATTTTTATGGCCAATTGAATTCTAGAACTATATAATTTCAATGTTGGCCAGGACTTTTTCCTGCAATATAATGTGATTTCAAAGAATGTATGTTTTACTCTTCTTCTATGCATAAAGACTAAAATGCCTAAGGTGTTATGATCCCCAACCTGCTTATCTTCTTTCAGGCTCTGAAGACAGATTAAGATTGTGGTTGTTCATCTTGTGGTCCTGTGCTTCCTAATTATTCCATTATCTCCCTCTACGTAATACAGGACAAGCTTAGCGGTGATAACTTGGCGATTTTGCTTTGACTGCTGTTGAGCTAAGGGCTTTAAGTACATCGCATCCAAATAACTATGTAACATTCTGTCGGCAGTGCTTTTGGCATAAGCAAACTCGAGATTGTAGCCAAGGCTCATTATCTTCACCAAATCACTGTATTTTCTGATGCTTGTTGAGTACAGAAAACAGGTGGATGATCATTTTCACTGCAGTAGTTTAAAGCTGACCAAAGTCAAGGTTGTAGGTTCTTCAATGAATCCCGATGGCCACAAAGTGAACATGCCATTTAGATGTGCCATTTAGGGCCTAATGGTCATATCAACTCTGGGATTTTAACTGATGACCTTCAAGCACATCGTCCCAACCCACTGAGCCCCACACCACCCCTCATGTGGGAGCAGGGAGTCTTTTTAAATGCTACAAAGCTTCTTCGGAATGTGTGACCAACACTAATGTGGAGACATGCTGGTGTATGATTTTTTTGTGTGAGATATGGGGAGAAGTGGTCTTTTCTTCAGGGAGACCGCAGTAGAATCTTACTCCTGATATTTGTCTAATAAAGCATTTAGCCAAAGATTGCTGAAGTAGCTGTTTGACCGCTTATAGGTATTACAATTTGTTTAGAAATAATTGTTTTTTTTTTCTTAAGCAGAACGGAATGGTGAGCAGCTGGTGTTCCTTTCACAGGAAGTTCCTTTGCGTTTGAGCAGTCAGGTTCACTCTCTAGGCATTTGGCCCTTGCCAGTGTCCCCAGTCTCCCTCACACTGTTGTCCCGTGGTACCGTTTAGCATTAGCTTAGCTCATGTATATTTTCGAAGGGCTGACCTACTGAAACGGTGGTGACTTGCTAGCTTTCTGTGTGACTTTCTGGGGCGGGATCTTTACCCCACCTAAGGCCTCAGGGTTCATTAATTCCTTAGCTACTTTCTCAGACGTTTATAATTTCTATGTGACTTATCTCTTCTTTGAAGTCCTGAGAGCAGTGGTTCTCAACCCGGTCCTTGGGCACCCCCAGACGGTCCACATTTTTGTTCCAACCTGCATCCCTAGCAGTTTGAGAAACGCTGTTCTAAGGTTTCTAGAGGGAGTGGAATGGACAGGCTGTTGTGGTGAGCTAATTTCTGAAAGCCGGGCATGACGCAAAGCTCCTTAAACGCTGCATGGTCACCCTGATGCTCTGTGGCTGCACCATGACTCGGCTGAGCGACGGCGTGATGACTCAACTGCGATTGTCTCCTTAGCAAAAGCAAGCCCCATGTAGGGAAATGTGCCGCATGCCGTAAATGACAGCAGCATTCGGATACTGTGCCATATTCAGAAGTACAGTCTAAAGCAAGTTCTTCAATTATTGTTATTTTTGTGCAGGAGAATTTTTAAGATTTTATTTACAGTTATGAATTGAGTATTTTTGTCTAAGTACTAATTTTTTTCCCCACCAAGCAGGGAGTGGCAGGTATTCTAAATAAGTGCTTTTTTGTGTGTCACCTGGTCAACAGATCAATGTGAGGAGGCGCCCTCTAGTGGTGGGGCATAAGTCAGAACAAAAAAGTAGGCTGATGTGTGATGGGATGGTGGATTGTCTCTGGGGGAAATCTCAGCAGTAAATGATGACCTAATTTGGTTTATTGATGCAGTCACTGCACTAAAACATAGTGAGAAACGGATGGATAGTGCCACTGGACTGTACGATACGTCGTTTCAGCACAGCCATTTCGATGTGCGCTTGCGCAGTAATCACATTGCATTTGTCGGCACAATTTTGTGTCTCTTGACATTACTTGCGACAACACTACCCACTAATTTGACACACTTGTTTGGTAATATCGAGTTCTTTTTGGCTGTAGTTTATGTCAGGCAACTTCATCTCCCTTGTTTTATGAATATTTCATTTCACATAGGGCAATTGTGATACAGTGCAGGGTCTTGTACCCAGTGTCAGGAAAGAGGTCTGTCCACAGTTCCTTAAATGATGGCACTTTATTGTACTTCTGGGGCTGTTACAGCTTGTTGGCCTTTGGCTTTTAACACCATTGTGTCGTCTGTGATGGATAGAGTTGGTGATTTCTTCTGAAGTGAAGTCTGTTTCTGAGGTGAGGCATCTTAACAGTGGTAATAACACCCCCCAGTTTTGTTGTATTTGCACCAGTCTTCTGTCTGTGGGAAGATCATGGAGCTGCTGGGACAGAATGAGATTGACCATCACAAGCGCCAGGTGGTTATCCTCAGCCAGGACAGCTTCTACCGGGTGCTGACTCCGGAGCAGAAGTCCAAGGCACTGAAGGGCCAATTCAACTTTGACCATCCAGGTAAGGAGGCTGAATCGGGGCACTCCTACAAGAGTCCATGGGGATGGAGCATTAAGCAGGCACTAAGGTGTTCCTGTGTCTAATATTCATTAATATGCCATTGATTCAAGAAGATACTGCATTTTTACACAATTTTTGCAAATTTGTGACACTTCAGTGTTTTTCCTTAATCTTAGCACTTCTGATTTATAATTTGGCAGATGTCTGTTTTAAAACTAAGATGCTTTTGTTTGGAGAAATGTGTCTGTTTCTTAGTCTTTTTTTTGCAAAACCGTATTTGGCCAGGTAAAGTTTTTGGGTATCTCACTTCTGGGAGTTGGTGTTTTACATCAACACAAAACAATGAGTTCTGGGATGATTTTTAAATCTCAAAAGCTCCTTGAATCTTTAGAACACTAGATACCCCCCCCCACCCCTTCCCTCTTCTCCCTCCCCTGTCCCCACACTGCCCCCACCTAGCCAAACCCCTGACTTAGTATCCCTGCCTCAGCATGTTGAAATCCCCAGTAGTCAGCAGGTGTCTGGCCTTTTCGCAGCTGCTGCAGGATTGGGTGGCCTGTTCTTCCTGGAGGCTGGGTGGGGGGCTTCCCCCCCATGGTGGGGTGCTTGTCACAATGAGGCAGCTAGTGAAGTTTACAATAAACCTCTCCTGGTCTCTCAGATGCTTTTGACAATGAACTGATCATCAAGACGCTCTGGGACATCCTGGAGGGGAAGACCGTCCAGATTCCAGTGTATGACTTTTTCACTCATTCCAGGTAAGCAGCCCCACCGCCCCCCCCCCCCCCATTCTACACCATGATGGCCACTCCTACATCTACACTACAGGAAAAACCAAGAAAATACCTCTGTGCACCTGTGTGTCACACTCAGGAATATCCTACAATATGCTTATGTAGCTGCCCTTGTCAGGTTCTTGCGACAGTATGTTTTGCCAACCAGGCAAGTCCAGTTTGGTTCTTAGCTTGGGTATGAGCCAGATGGCACTGAGTAGCAGCTGGTAGGAGCTGTTCAGAAATGCTTCACCAGGGATGCTGTCGAGACAAGTTCTCTGTTCTGTCGTCTCACATGCAGGAAGGAGGAGAGCGTGACGGTTTACCCGGCCGATGTGGTACTCTTTGAGGGCATCCTAATGTTCTACTCGCAGGAGATCAGAGACGTGTTTCAGATGAAGTTGTTTGTGGACACGGACGCAGACACACGGCTGTCCCGTAGAGGTATGGGAAAGCTATGCCTACTGGGGTACTTGAAAAGCAGGCCTGTTTTAGTCCTGGAAAGTCAAGTCTAGGCGTTGCCCGTTCTTTTTACAGAAGTAACATCAAAAAGAGGTTGTTAAATGGATTCGTAGATGGACTATTCAGGTTGTTACATGTCTGCCTGAAACAAAAGGTTCCTAGACTCAATTCCTCAAGATTGTAATGGAATATTCCTGTGATGGTCGTATGCACTGCCGGTTGGAGCCCAAATGTTATTGTTATTTGGTGATCAGTGGTCATTGACACACCGCAGCACACAGTGCACAACAACGAAATGTGTCCTCTGCATCTAATCCATATGTGACATCGTGACATAGCAAGGGCAGCTAATTCAGTGCCCGGGGTAGCAGTGCTTGGGGGTGGTACCTGGCAGAGGGTACCTTGGTGGTCGGAGATTCAAACATGCAATCTTTCAATTACAAGTGCGTTTCCTTAACCATTAGGCCACCACTGCCCAGAGTGGAACCCTAGGCAAGCTTCATCGCCAGTGCCCCCTGCCTGAGACAAAGTGAAATGTACTTATGTCGGTGCCCTATGCAGCCTAATGCTGCCTAATAGGCTGACCGGCACTGACCTTATACTAGATGCAGTGAGATAAATGCTGTTAGCCTTTGTTCACTGTGTAACTGCGAGCTGCCATAACCCTCGGTCCATCCTGTGGGCTTGCTCTAGTGCTGAGGGACATCAATGAGCGTGGCCGTGACCTGGAGCAGGTCCTCACACAGTACATCACGTTTGTCAAGCCGGCCTTCGAGGAGTTCTGCCTGCCTGTGAGTACCATGAGCTTCCCTGTGCGTGGGGGGTGGCCTTCGGAAAGGACTGTGCACTTCCAGCTTGTCTCGCCAAGACCCGTTGCCTGTTGTCTGGTTTCACATCATTGGGACACTTCTAACTAAGCCCACATTTTGGTCTTCATACTTCCATCTCTCCTGGTCTGCTTACCGCAGGATAAAACAAAGCTGTTGTGAACATAGCAGGTGTCAGCGTGACACTTCTTTTGTATGTAGAGCACCTTGGTAGAATCTCCCACCTGAGAACAGTAAAGCATATTTCCCATTGAGTAAAATTTATTTGGTTGTGAAATTTGAATTTCATTCAGGTGAAATCTCGATAACGATATAAAGTATACGTGTATAAAAGACTTCTGAATAAGTGTGTTATTCATTGCCTTGTCCAGTTGGTGGAATTTGCCTTTTTGTTTTTCTTCCCCTGCAGACGAAGAAGTACGCCGATGTTATCATTCCTCGAGGAGCAGATAACCTTGGTGAGGGCTCTCTCTCTCTGACCGAAAAGAAAACACCATCACACCGTGATGCGCCCGGAAACAGCTCTGTGCAGACACCAGACAGTAACCAGCCTGTTTTGAGTTCGAAAGGCCTTTATCATTTCCCCTCTTACTGTTCAGAACATTCAGTGAGGCCTAAAGTCGGGCTTAATCAGTGCGATGTCTCTCCATTCGTATAGGAATTAATGAGGTTCGTTCCATTATGTTGCTCTGGTTTCTGGTTGAATGCTTTCCCCTCTTAGTCTCACACTCCCTTTTCCCTGAGGCTCTTTGGCCTTTTGTGTACCTCAGATGGGAAATACATATGATTTTGTTACCCATACTCTGCCACAGACACTCATCTTGTTATCGTGATACCTCAAAAAGTATTTGTCAGATCTGCAGACACATTGTATGGTGAAGATCTGAACCTAAGTGTCACTTAGCGGTGGCATGTGGAAGGACAGCCACAGACACTCATCTGGGGAACTTGATTACATTGAGACAAGTCATACAAAGTTGGGCTTTTAATAAAGATATAGGTGGGGGGTCAGAGTTTGTGGAGGTTGGTAGGGATTAAATAGAGGGATGGAGTGATGGAGCCCTCCAAGGACAGTGTTGTCTTTCCGCATCTAGATTTAAGGTGTGTGTGACATTCCTGATCTGAAATGATGAAGAAAACATGTGGATCGTCTTGTAGAATCTGCTGACTTTCCCCCTGCCTGTATCCTCCCTGTAGTCGCTATAAACCTGATCGTGCAGCACATCCAGGACATCCTCAACGGTGGGCTGACGAAGCGGCAGAACGGCTGCGTGAACGGCTTCAGCATGCCCCACAAGCGGCAGGCCTCCGAGTCCAGCAGCAGGCCGCACTGACCCCAGCCGGCCTCTCCGCAGCGAGCCAGCGAGAGAGAGAGAGAGACGGGGGTGGGGGCCACTTAGCTGTATATACTGCCAGTCAGCCGCACTGTATTTAAAGTGAGAAGATGCAAAAACTGAAAAAGCCTTTAACTTTTCCCATTTTTTAAATTTTTGAGTTGAATTACATATTTGGGGAGGCATCTATGTAGTATGGTAGGTTAGTCACTACTTTATTTAGTTTTTTTTTCCTTTTGTTTTAATAGCCCCAACCATGTCTTTTTACAAAACATGAAGTGAATAAAATAGAGGAGGAAGGCGAGTCGATTCGGGGTGGAGTTTGAGCCGCTCCAAGCGTCTGGTTCGTGTTTTTCGTTTTTACATCCTCTCCCACTCCTCTTTTTTTCCTCTCTTGTTTTTGTTGTGTTAGGTTTACTGTTGGAGGAAAAAAAAATGCAGATCCTCAGTGTTAGAGCATGAGGTGAGCGGACAATGTTAATGACATGAAGCTTTAGCCAGAACTCAGGACACCAGAGAATATTTAAAAATGTCTTATGCACAAATACCAATGCAATCCACACCCCTCTCCCTCTGTGCCATTTTTACTAGCATTGATGTGTCTGACTTGGTGAACATTCCCCTGTGCTTCACCCAAAATACTGTGTTTCTGCTTCTGTATGGATATGTGTAGGGTGGGCAGGGATTGAAAATGATTGGTTGTGGCTGTTGCCAGCAAGTCTGATGGTGTCATGGCCAGTTCTGGTGACGTGGGGAGGGGGACCTGCTCCTGTGCAGTGTTGTGTGTTGAGACTGCGGAAGATCCTCTTGGCTTCAGACTAACAAAAAAATGGCAAGGTATTTGAAGTGGTGCACTGCACTGGGATGGTCGGTTCCGACACACGCTTTGAATAATGATGATTTCAGAATGCTTATGCTTGCAGGGTGGTCTGTGGGTTTTGGAACCAGTGGGGCGAAGGGTCTGATTAGCCTGGATCACTAGCGACTTGGGGCAACTGTGTCAGACAAAGCCTGTCATATCCAGCAGGTTTGGAAACAGACCTCCACTGTGTGGTCTACTTTCCGAGTTTTCTTTCTTTTTTCCCCTGCATAGAGGGATGAACCTGAAGATGCTGTTTTGGAACCAGGCCAGTTTACAGCCTCGCAGTCTCCCTGAGCTCCAGTACCTTTAGTATTTACACCGCAGCAGCTTTAAAGTGTTCTTTGGTTCGGGGAGCACCTCCTGCTGTTGCATGTTGGGACATTATCCATGTCCTCACTTCTCATGGGATATTCCCACAGTAGGCGACCTAATCTTGGATCAAGACAGATCACCATCGGGAGCTACCCCTTAGAAAATTTAAAAATAAAATGAAAATAAACACGCTTTTACGCCAAAACTTTGAATATCCGCTGTCTCTCTTTGCAGATCGATATTTCAAGCAAAATACTTTCCCTTTGGTGGTGGAAGTTTGCCTTTACACCTTTTCCCTGCTGCTAAGAAACAGGGTAGCTTATTAAAAAGTGAAGCAGCCGGCTTTTAGTCTTTACTACGGCTGTATTTATATGAAGTGATGTGCACAGTACTCTTGCTGTTTTGTAAGATAAAAAAAAATGCAACCTAAAACTTGTATGGATTAGGTCTGGAGTAACTGATGGGGGTCAGTGTTCAATAAACTGGGTCTAATTGTAGAGACCATGACAATTCAACCTTTTTGTGACCCATTGTCTAAATTGCTTTGTGTCCTTTTGTCCACAGCTGAACAGTATTAATGTCATTACTAATGGAAATCTGCTCATAATGGAGTATTCCTAATTAAACAGCTTGCCAGTTTGCCTCGCACATTACTTGTTTTACTGTTTGTTTCTCATCCTTCTAATGGTCCTATGGCTCATTAAAGGTGCGGAACTCCCATCCCACCCCGTTTCCTCTGAGAAATAAAAGAAAGCTGTGGCAAGCTTCATGTTTACTACACCCAGTTTGGCATTGCACGTGTGGGGCGTGGTCTGCCCTGCGCAGCCGTCCCGCACAGGCTGGCGGATTGTGGTGTGCTAAAGGAACTGGGCTTTTCACTAGCATGGTGAGCAGGTGGTCCTGCTTTCCTGTCCTCATTTAACTGTCCTTAATTCTAGTAAGTTACGAAACTGGCACAACTGATGCTTCAGGAATGTGCCTACCAACCAAATAATGTGACAGTCTATTATTTTATATCCCTGTTCATTCAGAAATAATCGCTGTCAGATGTTATCCATGGGAAAACGTTCTTTCAACTGACAGGGTAAAGGCAAGGTACTTGAGTGTCATGGGACTCCTAGCTGGATTGCTGATGTGCAATGTTTTTATTTTTTCCCGCTACATGTGTATTGATTCTGGGTCTGTGCACTATGCATGTGTGATTTATGTTGTGATCCTCTGGGGTGAATCGAGAAACATGCAACGTGTAACTAATTATAAAATCCAGCCAAATGTTTTGTTCCCTCTACTCCTTGTACACATATGTGGACAATCCAGAAATAGACTGCAACACCAGAGACGATGCATTATGCCTTACAGAATTAACCAGGATTTATGCATTATACTCTGATATCCTGGCTCAACTGTTGTCCATTTTGTCCTCATTGTCCTGTTCAGTAAATTTATCAGTTTACTTACCTCCCACCTTTTGTGAAGGAGTAAAAAACATGGTGTCGGCTGATTGGGAAACCCCAAGATGCTGTACATGAGATGACCAGAACCATCAACTGAAAATACCTAAAATGTGCTCTTCAAAGTTGTGTATTTTGTCGTTTTCTTTCAAAATGTGAATCTGGTTCATACAACATGAACACAACTATTAAGGGTTTATGGGAAAATGTAACCATCTTAAATTCCTGACTTACATGCAGTAATTTACTCTCAATTCCATTATGTTACCGTTGGCAATTAAGCATTTTATAACTCTCATGCTGTTAAAAATTGATCAATAGAGTGACAGCAGATTTAATGGGCACCAGCTTCCTGTAGTTAGTTAATTGCACGCCAGAAAGGCTTTATCAGAACTTGAAGTATCCCTTTGCGCCAGGATTCGGGCATGCATCATATATCACTAACAGTCTGCAATGATGATGTACTGTCTTCTAATATTCTGCAGGTATTGTGAGGTGCTATTTTATACAGCCGTATGTTGTGTGTTAATATATTGTAGCGAAGGGTGCCTTCACTGTGTGAATTGCTGTGAGCGGTTCCCTGTGCGTTGGGAGACTGGGGGAATTATGCAAAAGAGGTGCAGTGGTTTGTAGGGGAAAAGGGGCTTCCGTGAAGGAAGCAGGTGTCATGAAAGTGGGCCTGCATTGGGAAACAGGGTACTGGCATTTTTTTCTCTTGGTGTTAACTGGATTTTTCAATAAAGCAATGTGTCTAATAGCTGGAGTTTATGCTCATTTTCCTTCACTGTTCAAACAATACTGTGAAATATCTACATTAGCAATTTTTTACATGCTTTTTGCAATGAACAAGTGAGTCTGCTCAGCCAATGTCCCTGGTGCAAGTACAAGTAAGACCCTTGTTCAAGGGTCAAATTATGACCGCAATCTGCCAACCATGGGATCTGAACTAGCAACTTTCTGATCATACAGATCGCTAAACTGCAGGGCCACACACTGCAGAGCTATTTATGTCATTTCAGAATTGCTTTCATCTATACATAAGCTATAGTTAAAAGAAATATTTCAGGTTCAAATTTGGTAAAGCTAGAAGTGGCTGCTAACTGAAGATAATCTATATGATTAAAATTAAGATTGATTTTACTGATCCTGTTGGAAGAGCAGCAAGAACATAGTGCACAGACAAACATACGTATCGAGCCAAATTAACATAGACGACACACATAGTGCAAAGAAGGTAAATGTTTGTGCAAACAGTTTTTAGCACATAGGACACAAAATATCCTGAAGAACAGAATATTGTGAGAAATCAATGAACACGATTGATCCAAAATAGTATTCGGAAGTCTTTACTTGACCATAATATAACGCAGTGCAAGTTATGCACATTAACCAAAATATGACAATTGTGATTATGCATTTTTAGAAACCTCAGTCTTCAAAACAATTATATGGATGTTTACAAAATAATTTATAGTTGTAGCTGCGAGAGCAGCCATAAGGCAGATTGAGCCCGAGACTGACAAGTAGATGGGTCCAGCCTGTACGTCGCAGCATTATACTCATAGAGAAGTGAATTTATTTTTGTGGGCACTGAGCAGCTTCATAGTGCAAAAGAGGCTTGTGGTTTACTGATATATCACTGTCCCTACCTTTGTGTAACTTAAAGAGCAAGGGAGTGAGTGCAAACAGCCAAAATGAGGCTAAGGTTGTGCTACAGCTGGCTAGTGAGGTTACAGTGTAATTCTATCCACATTGAATCTCACTCTATGGTGTAATATATGAAGCAGCTGGTGTCTTTTTTTCAGACAATTCTGTGGTATTTTATCATACAATATTATTCTAAACCAGGGCTGGGCAATCTTATCCAGAAAGGGTCACTGTGTGTGTTGGTTTTCACTGCAACTCCCTAATTAGAGGACTGATTGGATGAAGAGTCCTCACACCTGGGTTTGAACAGTTGACCTGAAGGTTATCCCAAAAACCTTCATACACAAGCTTCCCCATCCCTGGTCTAAACTGTACTGGATAGACAATTATGGAAGATCGGTGGATTATAATGGAGGTTCACATATTTAAAAATAAAATAAGAAATAAAATCAGAAAACTTTATTAATCTCGGAGGAAACTGCTTATGTTGCAACTGCTCAGAAGACAGGAAAATGTGAAGAAGGCAGGATACAAAAATGCATGAGCTCGTCTATTTGAAAATGTACTTTATTTGTGTTAGAGATTTTGGTGTTCGGTAGAAAGTACTTAAAAAATAAGCCTGACGCAATACTAAACACGCTCCTGTATTTAGTTTTTACACATGACAGTTAAGCGCAACTACCGCCACGTGGGTCAGTGCCAACACTGGAAATTTGCGAATGCGCTTGCCTGTGTGCACGGTGAGTCATACTTACACCTAGCGGCAGAGTAATATGTGGCACTCTTATCCGGCGCGGCAATAGTATGTCCTGAATTTAACAGTATGCCGAAAGTAGCTATTAAGGTAGTTTTCGCAACAAAAAAGGAACATATTTTTTAAACGTGTTTATAGTTGGACGTACTTCCGGGTAATTTGCGTACATGCGGGAATACATCGTCTGTGATGTCATATAAATGCGTCCGCACATGCGTACGAGGGTCGCGGAGTGTGTATAGTCCCGGGCAAGACGAAATCACCCGGCTTGGAGCAATGGCTAGTGATTTTTACTTACGCTATTATGTAGGACATAAAGGAAAATTCGGTCACGAATTTCTGGAGTTCGAGTTCCGACCGGATGGTGAGCTGTTTTGTTCTTAGAAAATAATGTTTCCAGTCCAGAATTGTAGCTAAATTTCGAGTAGGGCTAGTGTGGGGTGTGAGTTTGGGAACGGCGGGTAATGCGGATGTGTGTAGTAAACCACTACTTGGTTTTAAGTTTGATTCACTGTAATTTGGGTACTATTAAGGTTATCTCATAGTTTTATAATGAGCAGTTTTTTGTCTGGGTAGGCAGAATTGGTTGGAATTAATAAAATAAAAAAAACCGCAATGACCGTTTAATTTAAATACAGTATGTACCCTTCAAATGTACCTGATAATTCTGCAGGGAAGCTGAGATACGCCAACAACAGTAACTACAAGAATGACGTGATGATCAGAAAAGAGGTACCTGAGAGCGTATCTCGTGCACTCCTAAAACAGCGTAAAGCTTCCTTGATTTAAGTACAAAAACGAATGACAATTTTCATTTCATGCTTTGCATCATTTTAATTACAGGCGTACGTGCACAAAAGCGTGATGGAGGAGTTGAAGAGGATTATTGACGACAGTGAAGTAACAAAGGAAGATGATGCTCTCTGGCCACCACCAGACAGAGTAGGAAGACAGGTCAGTTGTACAACAAGGCTTCGTTTACTGATCGCTACAGTGGGCATAATGCTGAAAGATGTGCTTGTAGAGCCTATTGCCAGTACAGTATTCTCTGTTGTATCCATGAGCAAGGTACCATCCTGAGTTTATACATTATCTTTTTGAGTGGGTAAGGATTGTATGTTGCTTTGGACAAGTGGTAGGTAGACACACAACAAAATATTAAACGTTGCAATTGAAATATGCCTTTTTCCATTGGCTTGTGATGGTGTCCTTGATTTTTTTGCTGTGTAAAGTGTGGCGGGAAAGACACCTAATGTTAACAACTTCTAAGCACACACAAGTCTAACTTTGTTTATCTATATAAAACACGTAAAAACACATCATTGTGTGTTAGGAGTTGGAGATCGTCATTGGAGATGAACACATCTCATTCACAACCTCAAAGATTGGGTCCCTGATTGATGTTAACCAGTCGAAGTAAGTATGTCTCTATGCTGTTCTGCTGGGTACAGGGAAGAGAGAATAGTGTGGGAATGTTTAGATACGGTTTAGAATGGCTACAGTCTTGATTGGCTTTTATCTGCTGAAGCTATCGGAGGGAGAGGTGAACTCGTTCTGTTAGGAAGATGATTTATTGGCTGGAATATTCCAAACTGAGAATTCCACTTTGCCACGAGGGTAACAGAAACATACTGCTATATTAAATAGATTTAGAGGTGGACATGCTGTTACCACACTGGTTTGCTAACCTGTTAACTGTCCTGTTTTATTTTTAGGGATCCAGAAGGCCTCCGTGTTTTTTACTACCTGGTTCAAGACCTGAAATGCCTGGTGTTCAGTCTCATCGGTTTACACTTCAAGATCAAGCCAATTTAAGTTTGAATATTGTTATCAGGTGCAAGTTTAATTTTTCATTTGATCTCTTTTCAACATTTTTATATATATATATTTGTTTTAAATAAAATACTACAATGAAACCTTTTGTCCCTTTTATTGTGCCAATGTATGTCGTGGAACATAAAGGGATCGAAGGAATAGGAAAATGGGACAGGATCAGAAGACTTAGTCAATTTCTTAGACAATTATACACTTTGGGGAAAGTATGGAAAGATACCCTTCTGTCTCCATGGGGCTTATGCAATTGTTCATCAATTCTGATCTGCTACCCTGAGCAGTGGTGTCACAAGGAAGGAGGGAGGGGGGGGGGTGAATTTGCTCTGACAATGGTGGCAGGGGATGTATATTGACATTGCATTGGGCACACATGCAATAGTCACATCATGAAAGGAGGAATTATGAGAAGGATTTAAAATAAGATCTCATAATTTAAAATGACTAAAAGTTTGGGGTGCACAAGGGGGGGAGGTCTGCTGATATTGGGACCCCACCCCACCCCCCCCCCAATTTATGTGTCATGTGGCTATAAGTGAAATTATATGTATATCAGTGTTTGGGGCATTTTTCTGCTAAAATGCATAAAAGCAGGCCCTCCCAAATCAAATCTGGTTTGAATTTAGTCATTTCCACTTAAAATTGCAAATGGTCTGTTTCATATTATCCAGCTATCTGAAAAAAAACAACATGGAATAGGTAAGCTGCCCCTAGGGCAATGTTATATAAATATATCCATCCATCCATTTTCCAAACCGCTTATCCTACTGGGTCGCGGGGGGTCTGGAGGCTATCCCGGAAGCAACGGGCACGAGGCAGGGAACAACCCTGGATGGGGGGCCAGCCCATCGCAGTATATAAATATATAACACTCTTAATCAGAATTTCCATGCTACTGTTTCAAACCAGAACCTGCAGGGAGATTGTTTAAATCCACAATTGAGCAATTTGTGCATTCATATTATATACGTTATATACGTTTTTGCAAACTTATTTCCTACTCATACCGTCAACGAGGGTTGAATTTACAGGTAGATTAAGCGTTTGAGAAACGTGGGTTCCAGGCTCAGTGCAACCCCAGACTGGATAAATGCCATGGGTAGAAGTTTGTAGAAGGGGATCTGTAGTATGATCGCACGTCGACAGAGGGCGCCGTTCAGCAACACGCCGATCCGCGCCTGTGACGGATCTCCCAGGACTCTGAGAAAGATGGTGGTAAGCTGCTCCGCGCCATATATGCATGCATCGGGTCACCAGGCCCATCGCAGCAATGCAAGAGGCCGCTGACTCCATTTCATTTCTTCGTATTTAGAAATTTGGACTTCAGTTTAAGGCGACGCTGGAAAACATCACCAACGTCCGACCAGAAGGGGAGGACTTCCGCTGGTATTTAAAGGTAAACTGCATTGCTATATAAAAATAATATGGTTGCTCTTTGGCACCCGTCTTGATGCTTTTATTTAATGTAAAACAAATTAAAACACTGTAAAGGGTCAATGTAAACTGTATGTGGCATGTTGAGAATATTCGTGCACGTTGTCATGACAATAAAATGGCTCTCTGTTTTGTCGTTGTAACTGTTGTATGATATTTGTGGTGTGGGAAGTGTAGTATAAAGTATAGTATTTAGCCGTAGGGAACTAAAGTGGTCAATATTTTCGATCATAACTTCTTGCTCCTCAGCGGTAGTTTCGTGTAGCAGAATGATTAAAATACAAATCATATGTATGTTATTTACAAAGCGATACAGAGGCATTTGTTTCAGCGACAACGTAAATAGTTTGCCCTATTAAACTTGCACAGTCCTCTCCCAAGTGCCTGAAGTAATTTTGAGCATTTACATCTTTTCTGTGCTGTTTGTTTCAAACCATCTATTTTCACTATTTCCCTTTCATGCAGCTTAAATGTGGAAATTGCGGAGAAATTTCAGACAAATGGCAGTACATCACATTAATGGTAAGATGTTGTGATTATTTTTTTTTTTGTAAGACTACATTACGTAGTACCTTATTTATTTATTTATTTATTTATGTTTTGTAACAAACAAAAAAAAAATCATAAATGGTTTAATCCATTTTTTTTTGTTGTTGTCCAGGACAGCATGCCTCTGAAGGGAGGAAGAGGAAGTGCCAGTATGGTGCAGAAGTGTAAGCTGTGTTCCCGGGAGAACTCCATTGGTACGGGATACTTTTCTATCTCACAATACCCTCTGCTGTGTCAAACCACCTTTACCGTGATTAAAAATAGCCAGACTCATGGTAAATGTTACTCCAGTTCTGGAAGAGATATGTTACTCTATGTTTAAGATCATTGATGATGATTGAGACATGCATTGGAAAAACTGGTTGAGCTTATCCACCCAAAATATTACAGATATGGGTCTTATTTTCCAACAGATATCTTGAAAGATACCATCACTTCATATAATGTGAGTGAAGAATTGCTTAAAAAGTAGAATTCTTCTTAGTAATTAGTGACATTTTAAACAGGATTTTCAACAATGACGGTTTTCAAGCTTTTTGAGATACTGACATGGATTTGACAAAGCCCTGCAGTGGTATGTATTACAGTATTTTCATTCTCTTGGTCTCAAAGGCAGAAGACAGTGACAGGTTTAAGACCATGGTGCAGTTTGAATGTCGAGGTCTGGAACCGGTCGATTTTCAGCCTCAGGTGACAGCATGTCCTTCCCTTCCGTTGTTTACTGACTGGCAGTAGGATATGAAATGGCCTCAGAGCCCAATCACTCTCAGTGCACTTAACAGAACAAACTGTAGGTGCTGTGTCACGGTATCTTTATCTCTGTCTTTATAAACCATTTTACCTCGGTCATTCAGTGTCTGTCTGCCATGACTTTCCATTGTAGGCTGGGTTCAGTGCCCAAGGTGCAGAGTCTGGGACTCCTTTCCCTGAAATCAACCTGCTGGAACGAGTGAGTCTTCACATCAGCCCCTTTCCTGGGTTTACATTTCTTATTAATTACTGTCGTACGAACATGGTTGGATTTCACTCAATCCCAGGATGGTCGTGGAAACGTCATCATCTTTACTGCAGGCCTACTGTTTGTCTGTGTTATATCAGTAGGGCAGTCCGATGGCTCAGTGGATTGCACTGTCATGCCACACCTCCAGTCGCGGGTCTAAATCCCAGCCCTCCTTGTTGTGGGAGGTTGCATTTTCTCCATGGACTCAGTGCCTTTGCTCATATGTGCCCTGCGATGAACCGGCACCAGATCCAGGGAGTCCCCCTGCCTTGTGCATCCTGGGATAGGCTATAGGGTCACTGTGACTCTGTGATAAGCCATCAGGGAGGATGGATGCGTGTTACAGAAATATTCATACTTCTTTCCTCTTACATTTCAGGACTGGAATGACTACGATGAGAAGATCAGCGAGTCTGTGGGCATCTATGAAGTCACCCATAAGTTTGTCAAGTGCTGATTTCTGTATTTGTAGCTGGATAGTTCAACACCCAGCTGACTACAACTGACTCCCCTCCCCCCTTTGACCTTTGGTGACAGGATGAGCCACCAGACCTATGTGATTTGGTTCAATGCAGGGTGATCTTGCCCAGCTTCAGTCCATCTTTAACTAAACTTGTGGGTGACAGAGTAAGCAGATACTATCTGAAGGGGATGATGCCACCTTGTGGCTGGAGTATCACAGCTGTTTAAATCCCTCAATAAAATCAAAGGGTAAAAATGCTTTGGAGTTCATTTTTAAAGGGGGATATTATATGTAAAGATACTAGCATTTGAACGCAGTCTGTCCAGTTGGAACAGTAAGCTTGTGTTCTACACCTAAATCGCATTCAATGTTAGTGTTGGAGCTCAATGCCGCCATGACTGTGGAGATGATCGACCTCCACTGTCAGCCCCACACACTCACTCCCCTGGACATTAAGGCCAGCCCCTATCACTGGTTGGGTCTTTTCAATTTCTAGTGTCCACCATCTCCAACACACTGAAGTGGGATAAGCATGTCACTTCCATCACAAAAAAAGCTCAGTAGAGACTGCTCTTCCTGCGCCATCTCGAAAAACTCAGTGTCACAACTCCACGCACCAATCTTAGATATCACCGGGATACTCATCCACCATGATAAGATTGGTCTGTGGAATTCGGTAGAAGAAAATAGTTTGTATATTAATCTGCTCACTACAAAGTCTGAGGATTATCTTCAATAACTGGGTCATGATTTCTGATAAGAAACATTGCTCTTAAATTTTTCAAATGTCTTTTTTTGGTGCTTTAATCATTACTGAAAGAATGCCATTCACTTCCATTATATTTGTGAGAAGCCTGACACTACGGCTGATATCCCAAAAGCTAGGCAACTCTCAGGGGAACAAATTAGATGAGTAGGTGGCTCTAAAGACCCTCTGAGACATATCTTTTTCATTTTGAGGTGAGCTGCCCCTTTAAAATTGAAGTTGCTATCTTAAATGCTACCGCCATGGCAAGTATGTTCACTCTAGGCTGCTGGTACATCCCAGCTCACTTTTCCGTCTTGCGTATGACTGTATTAACATGCAAAGACACTATCAGTTATACTGAACCCTCCACTCATATACAGCAGCTTGTCATTTTATGGACCTTCCACTATCCGGACACACAGACTGGCAGTGGCCACCTTCAGTTTTGACTGTGTTGCATGTGGTCAAATATGGCCAGGACTTCTTGACTTTGAAAAGTATTTTGCTCTTCGTAAGATGGTTTAAGGTTGTAAGGTTTTAACTGAATATTTGAAAAGCACCATCCCAGATCCGTGTTGGATGCAGTAGATCAATCTTTAATAGCAAGGTAATATTGACACAAAGAAATCTTTGCAATATTTATTGACAAATCAATGAGTTTTTACTTTGATACAGTATAATACTTGGTGATAAGAGTGGGTGTATGAGGTACTGATATGGATTTGAGCAAGCAGTTAAGAGGCATTGGTTGTTAATGTTGCTAATTGTAAAAATATTACTATTGAGAATTACGTTATTTCAATACTACCTTACCCTGTCAACCTCGTCTCCCGCTGTTTTTGTTACGTGTTTTATATATTTTATGCCTCCTAGGGTGAAAGAGAACATTTGAAATGCAGTGTATATTGTAATATAAAATAAATACCAGTGATATTATTATGGTGAATAGAGACTGAATTATTTTACAGGACAGCAGACACTTCAATGACCATTCAGTAATACTTTATTTTTATAATTGAGTAAAACTTACCATTGTATAACAGTGGGGGGCATGTTTTATGAATGCCAGTCACGCTAGCTACATTTATGGCTGCTGACATTTCACTTATTCATGTGAATATTCTTTGGCATTTAATAATATGAATATAAAAATAAATAGCTTAATTGTATTTTAGTTGTGCGATTTATGCTAAGTTTATTAAATGCATAGAGAAAATGATTATATTTATTTGGTAACATTTATCACAAGTGAATTAACATTTACACAATTATAGTGACTAATTTAACTTCATATTACCAAACTAATTGAAAATGTCAAATGGGGAAAAAAACATAATAAATAGTAAGATTAACCTAAGATTTTGTTGACGGCGACATTCCTGTTCATGAAAAAAATTATTGATTTTACTTGATTAGTTTAACTAAATTTAACTTAGACTTTAAATATAATTAAGTAACATTTACTTAATATCTACACAAATGTTAAGTCTATTGGTAAACAAATTTTACTTGATACTAGCAAGTGAGTTAAACTTTACATTACAGCAGTAAAATTTACTTTAAAAGAACTTGTATTTGGAAAAATTTGAACAGTAACCCTGTTGTCTTGCCCCAGGATATCCCAACGTATTGGTTACTTTGGATACCAGCAATTTGTCTTCACATTAATACCTTAGGTCAAGTCTACAAACATTCACTGAGTTTAAATAACAGAATTCTGCAAAGGTGACTCAGACTTTTGCCCATTGCTATAGATTCTCAATATACTTTTTCAATATGTAAATAATCTATTCACTGTTTTAATAAAAGGCACTTCAGAGATTCAATGGCCTCATTTCTGTTTGTGCAAGCACACAAATAATAATTGTATTATTATCATCCATCCATCCATCCATCCATTTTCCAAACCGCTTATCCTACTGGGTCGCGGGGGGTCCGGAGCCTATCCCGG
>JAODJX010000047.1:16513684-16530746 GCA_026776945.1 Isichthys henryi | reverse complement strand
ATTGCTTCCGGGATAGGCTCCGGACCCCCCTGTGACCCAGTAGGATAAGCGGTTTGGAAAATGGATGGATGGATGGATGTTTTATAGTAGCCTATATGCTGCTTATTTCCTGTGGGTTTTTAAAAGTAAGGTAAGATAAAGATGTACTTCATTGTTCCCAGGGGAAAATTCATCATCATCATCATCATTATTATTATTATTATTAACTGGGTGTCACAATGTTGTTGTGGAAGCACGGGTGGCCAGTATGTTTGCATATGGAGCATTCAGTTTGGTAAACTGCTGTTTATACACTATCAATTGTGTGTGATGCTAAGTGAGTTTATGTCTTTGACTGACTGGCATCCCCCCCAGATGGACGGATAATAAACTGGATGTCTAAGCATGGGGGGTAGCCAGCACTGGGGGGGCCCATCTAAGTCCAGTCATTTTACTGGGGGTGGCACTACTTACAGTCTTTCAAATTTTATGGTAGCCAATTTAATAAGCTTGTGGGAGTTTTACTTAAACAAAAATGTTCTGAGGGCAGAAGGAAAAATGATTGGTTTAGGGAGATAGCCAATCAGATTGGAGAGGAGGTGGGTACAAACAATTAGAGGATGCAGGATCAAGCCATCAGGTGTCCCGCGAGCACTTAATAATGGCAGTAGATAGACTGAACTTGAAAAAGTATCAATTTTGCACTCTTCTGCTTTCCTTTTCATTGAGCCCGACATCTATTAATGAACATTTTAATTAACATTAGATGCAGAACACATTCTACTGTGAAGTGCATGTAATCTAATGACTGTACCTGAATCTGGGCAATGGAAGTCCCTCCCAATATGAACATTTCTAAACACCGTAAATGTACATGTAAAGTTGGATAGTTATCTAAATATGTGAACCTTTATGCTAGTTAGTGTTACTTTATGCTGCTTGCTAAAAAGAGCCCAACTTAGTTCACTTGCTATGACAAATTCTACCACCTTAAATTACATTTGGAAATCACCTTAAATGGCATTAATGCTTAAATTACCGTCAACTGACCTGATTTTACCGTTGACTAACAAGTTGTGCAGTGCCTTCAAAGTCTCCCACTGCCGTGAGCGCTCCAACAGCGTCGGAACAGTAGCCTATCAGAGCCATGCACTATCACACACTAATTACTGTATGGCAAAACTGTTTATTTTTTCTCAACTGTCTGCAGTCATGTGCCTTCCAAGGGGTGCAACAGTGGGGGGCCAAGCTTCAACACTGCCCCCCCAGGCCACCATGTAGCTCCTCCCCTATCTAGGCATCACCTCCACTTCACCTACTCTCCTAAAAATGAGTGACTACTGAATACAAACTGATAATCTGACATTTAATCTCACGCTCTCGGATGGTGCCTGTTATTGTTTCGAGATTATCTACGCACCCATGGCTGCCTCCCGGGTCAGCTGACTGTGGTATCGCGAGCAAATGCTGAGCATGGCCCGGAGTGCCTCAGCGGAATGCTGGCCTGGCTCTTGCACGAAGGCGCGAGCACACCTCTGGGTGTGCACACTGGCAGGCCGCACTGTTTCGGTGCGGCCGTGCCGGAACGCCGCGGTGCTACACGACTCATAGGTGGCCACTGTCTGCCCATACTGCCGCAGGAAAGCCATCTGGAAGGCGAGCTGGGCCACCGCGTCGGGGCTCAGCTTGCTCTTCTTCAGTGCCTCCTTGCCGCCCCCTCTGAACTCCATGGTGCCGATGGTCAGCTGTGAGATGGTGGCTTCAAATTTCTCCCTGGCTTCCTGGATGCCGTTCTGAAGTGGACCGTCCAAGTTGAACTCAATCTGACGCACGGCGGAGACTGAGTCCACGGGGACGGGGCTATCACTGGGCAACAGCAGGGGACTCTGAGTGGTGTCTTTGAAGACCTCATTCAGGAAACGGAGCACGGCCACACCGTCTCCCCAAGAATGTTCGAAGTTGATGCCGGCCAGGCCGTGCTTTGCCACAATGATACTGAATGACTTGTCAAACCAGCGGTTGCAGCCGTCGCCATGCAGCATGTTGTGGGACGTGTGCACGTGATCCCTCATGACCTCGTCATCCAGGCATAGGCAGAAGACGGCACTGTCCACCAGGTGGAGGACCTCCCCATTACCGGCCTCCAGCAGCCTCTCCCTCAGGCCTGCCCAGACGTCACGGTTCTCACTGGTCAGGAAGCCCAGCGGGAAGGCCGGAGCCGGCGTGCTGTCGGACAGGATATACCGCAGGTGCGCCTGCACTTCTGCTGGCTTCACCATGTTGCCGTTACGGTCCAGCACGTCGAAGACATACATGTTGCCCTTCCTCATCACCAGCAGGTGGCGGCCATTCTCATCAGTGAAGAGCTCATCGCAGCCACGCCAGGGAACGCGAGTGGAATTGAAGAGCCGGAAGTACTGAGACATGTCGAGGGGGTAGGCATTGACCGCATATGCACCGAACCAGGACAGAGATGGGGGCAGCCAGCGGATGAACTTCTTGAAGCCCTCTGTGTCACTCTTGGCAGGATTGAGGTGGAAAACCTCCGGTTCTAGGTAGCCAGCCCGCAAGGTCTTCATAAAGCGAATGGCCGAGCACACCAAGTTGGAGGCGCGCAGAATCTGCTCGTTCTGTTCTGGCTTGGGGTCGGGGTTGAAGGAGATGAATGGGTTGAAGTTGAGGATGACGGGCTCCCTCGCCGAGAGGTACATGTCAAACCACGGCCCTACGTAAAGCAGGAGATTCTCAGAGTCTACAGCCGTTGAGGCAAATGAGGTAAAACTGCGTAGCTGCAGGAGACCCACCTGAGATATAGCTGGTGTGCCTGTTCCTCTGATCCTGATCCAGCAGCTCCTCATGAAGCTCCTTCCCCACACCACTCTGGAAGTCACGAGTCAGCTTCTCTGTTTTACTGCAGCGACACAATGATCAGCGACATCTCACAGATGACTCACCTCCTCCATGCATTGTCCTAACAGCATCCTTTACCTGTACTGTTCATCGTTTAAGAGAGGCTTCTGAGCAGCTAAATATCTTCTTATTGTGTCTTCCAGTTTAGGAATAGGCAATCTGTGTAACGGAGACAAAATGTATAGGATGACTCATAAGATATCTAGGCTGCAACTTCAATCAGGACCAGAATGAATGAAGCCAGCAGTACAGTGAAGTATGTCAGCCACAAACCGAGGACCTAATAAAACAGAAATTCCAGAGGTTTTCCCCTCATGTTTATCTACTCTTTGATGTACATTTTGTACAGTATAGTATGTGGCAGTAATAGTACTGACATTCAATGACAGCTGGTGAGAAATATTCTAGGTGGGGCTGTCTGTGCTGTGGTAACCCTGACACTATCCAGCCCAATACAGTTTAACAAAACGGTGGGATACCAGTACCGTGTTAAAGAGATTTACCTGGCATAACAAACAGTGGATTTGTGGCGAGGGGATTAAAGACAGGAGACAGCTTGTTCATGTGAAAGAGAATGAAAAACTTTATGAATAATAAAAAAAGGGAAAAATGAGCATATCCGGTTGCCACTAAAGCGCAAAAAACTCTGGCCGGAAGAAAAACATAACTTCTGCACTTGGAATTGTGAGCAGCTAAGAACCCACTACAGATTATTAGAAAATGAAATGTATCATTCGTTACAGTCCGAATGTGCTCATACATAATTTACAGTGTGGAACAAGAATAAAGAAGTCGTCTGGTTCATGAATTGTTAGCACGCACCAATTAACAGTCTGATTTATCTGTCCCCCCTGTTTTTAAAGAGTGCACGGGAAGCAAAAAAACGACATTTACACGACGGCATCCAAAATTGTGCAATTTTGATGTCAGGCTGATCTGGGCAAAGCTCTTTAATGTGTAGCTTATCCACCGTGGTTCTTTTCTCAAACGTATTTTGAATGAGATCTTATTGAATTTGGGGGCAGCTGAAACAAGGTTTCACAAAAATACAATAATTATACAAACACATACACAATACAATTGTTTATTTAAAAATGTATATTTTATAATGAAAAATCAAAAATCCCTTTAAACCAGAGAGGGCCAAAGAGGGCGGCGCCCTATCGCCCTCTGTTGACCAGCTGCCCCTGCTGACATTTAACAACGTAGGCTTTAAACATAGACAATACGTTAACGTTGTGGAAGGTTTTTTCCCCAATCTTTTCATTCTATTTTGAATGTTTTGCACTCACCTTGGTAAACTCTTCTGATAATGCATGGTAGGCACGATGCTTTTATGCAGGTACTCAGATAAATCGACATCCTTACTGTAAGCCCTCCCCTTCGGCAGCAAAACGGCACCTTGATGGAAGAAACTGGGACTTTTTCTAAAAGTGCAACTCATGTGCCCAGAATACAAATATGCCATTGTGAAAGAACACTTCCGAAAAATAAATCACGAAAACCCGAGTAGCATTCCCTCCTGTCTACCCTATAAATGTTAGTCTGCCAGCCTGGGGCAGGTTACTGGGGGACCTTTCCATATCCCCTCGGCCTGACAGCAGTTCTGGGTCACTTTGGGCAGCCAAGAGCATGCGCATTACGTTCCAGTGGACCGGAGGGGTCGAACTAATATAACATAATCCGGTCTCTCCAGTCCTCTCTTTATATGGTCAGTGCAGTAAAATATAAGGTCATGGCTTTATCTTGTACAGAACAACAGCCTATATTTATCTCAAAACATCTAACTATTAAAAACACCATGGCGATACGTTTTGGGGTTAATTCGATAACAGACACTAATACTGTTTTAACTGTCAAGTATACTTTTTCATTTCATGTTATATTCGCGCTTTTGTCTTATTGGGTTATATTTGTCCCACGTGACTCTGTGGCCAATCAGCGTCATTCTATGACCGACGTGTGCCAGGGACGGGAACCAAAGAAACCTTAATTTGAAAGTCTAAAATCGAAATTGTACGTTTTTTCTTTTATGCTATTAAAATCATGTGTTTGTTACCGCAGAGATATTTCCCTTACTGCTAAACGGAGCCGACTAGATAGCTCTTTGTCGTTTACGTATGCGGCAGTGTTTTAAAGGGCCATTCTTAAGGGGCGCAGTGCATTGTGGAATATCACGTGTCACTCGGGGTGTCAGGGACCGGCTCCGCTGTCACTGAACCTTCGGTCAAAGGTGCTCCGCGGTCCTGCAACAAGCAGCCATGGCTCCTGCAAATAACAGAGTGTTTGTGATCGGCGTAGGGATGACGAAGGTACATCCGACAACTCTAGTCGACACATTTAACTAACAGAAGTCTAACTAGTTAACTAGCTAGATAGATCAGAGGATCAGCTAGTAACGTTACCAACGTATCTCACGAAAGTTAATTTGTCTGTGTGGCAACACATTGTTTTCGTGTAAAATCTTGTACTATCACTCATTGTATGTTGGCCGTGGAAGTGTGATCGAAATAAAATATTACACAGTGAATAAACATTTATTCTCAGCTCTCTGTATTTGCTTTAATGTTACATCGATGCTACAGTATTTCGGGATTTAATCGATCTGATACGGATTGCCAAAGGAGATATGAACGCTTTTGAAATATCACTTAAATATCAGTTATTTTCGCCAGGTGAAATTAAACTGTTTCAATGTAGTGTACAGAAATCAGGTCTATTCTTTTCTAGTTTACGCAATCATGACTAGTGAAAGCTATGCACCTTTTAATATTTTATCTGAGAACAGTCATCTTTGCTTTTCGTAGATTTTCTGCAATGCTAGTTAATCGTCCTTAATTTCAGACTCATCTGGACACATTAATTGGACCCATGACCGTAACCTTGTTCTGTTTTAGTTTACAGTTGAAGTTCTTTATCTTAACACAAAGTTCAAGGTTTCAGGATCATTGCAATATTATATAAAATCGTGTTGAACTCTGATGTAATTCTTAAGTAAATTAATTAAGTCATTTACACTAATATGGGTCAACATTGCTAATAATTTGTTGATTAGGGTTCTTTTACGTTTATTGTTGTGATGGTGTAAACAATTAACCGCTACCCATTTTTAGAGGAAATTTGTGTTGTTTGCCTTCTCAGTTTGAAAAGCCAGGAGTAAAAGATGAGTTTGACTACCCAGACATGGCCAAAGAAGCAGGTAAACATTAACCAGCCAACCACCCAGATTGTACTATGTGAAATTTGTAGCTGTTGATTAATGCAATCCAACATCCACCAATGCATTTCAGTCAGCATATCATGGAACATTCATAAAACATTGGTGTGTAATAATGCCGCAGTTATTTTGTGATATTTTGGGCGATGTGGTGGTTCAGCAGGTACCTTGGTGCTCACACACCACACGGGTTGGGAGTTTGACTCCGAGAGTGTGGAGTTCGCATGCGTTACCGCCTTGCTTTCTGTTTTCCTCCCATGAACATCTAGCCGGACTGATGTCTCTGAATTGCCTGGTGCATGATACTGTGTGAGCGAGACCCTGAGATGGATGGACCCCTCATCTGGGGAGTCCCCTGCCTCAGTCCCTGTGCTTCGTGACACAGACCCTAGGGTCACTGCCATTATATATCATGCACTGTGCAGTTGTGGGAGACACACCAATAGTCATTCCAGCTTTTCCAGTATGAATTTAGGGCTGGGCAAAATATTGATAAAATTTCATACTGTGACTATGAACATTCGTATTGTCATCAGTTTCAGTATAGTGACACAGCCTAAACACTTGTTTTCTTTGAATAATTCACAGTTATAATGTACTATCTTTACACAAATTCCATCAAGGTAGGAGTCCGTTGTTCCCATATCTTATCTTTATACCTGTCACGTACTCCATAACTATTAGTCAAACAATTTGATCATAATCAGAAAAATATTTTACTGTTTTCTACATATGAATTTAAAAATATTGTGGAAAAATATTAATATTGTTAAAATCTTGTTGAAATCATTGTATTATTATGTTGAGGGAATGTTGCCCAGCCGTAGTCAAATCCGTTCCCTGAAACGAGCAGTGAGGCAGTCAGAGCAAATACCCAGCAACAAAATGTACTATCGGCATTTCTACCGTTAGGCTGGTAACAACCGAAAAGTTCATTTTTGTATGATTTATTTATTCAAATTAAAATTTAGTTTGCAGTCCATTCAATTTTTTTTCGCCTTTTTTGTCTTCTAAATCTATTTAAGGGCAATTCAAAGGGGAATTTTAAGCAGAAATGAAGTATCAAAGTAAAGATATAATGACTTGAATTATTTTGTGATAAGTATCAATATCGTTTGACATGAAAAAAATATGATAAAATATTTTGCAATATAGCCCCGAATTCTCTATATTAAATATAGATATTAAATAAACAGCCAAAGTTAATCTACTCACGGTGTCCTTTTTCTTCTTTGTTCCAGGCCAGAAGGCTTTGGCAGATGCTGGTATCTCGTACTCTGCTGTAGAGCAGGCCTGTGTTGGCTACGTGTATGGTGAGCTTCCAGTACATGTCTCTCAGGCCGTCACTGTTATTGATGATGCTGCAGATGACAGCGCTGCACTGTCACCTATACCTGATGCATCAGAATTGACTGAAACAGCAAAATATGATGCATATTTGCTAAGCTAACAAGCCAATCTGTTCACAGGCTGCTAACTGCTAATATGTCCCCTTTGTCTGTGGGATAAATGAAAGTTATGGTTGTCTGTAGCATAGTGAAGCCCATGGTTAACCTACATGACATCATCCCAGTGACTTCATAGAGCATTTTGTCTGTCTAATGAGGGAAATACAATTCTTTCTATTGTATCATAAGTTAATTCAGTAGATCAAGACTTTCTCGTTCACCCAAACTGCCATAATTCAGTCACCTATCCCATAATTTGTTAGCATGTGGTTGTTTATGTGTAAGAATTTGTTTTTAGGAGGTAGAGTAAACTATGGAAAATGACTTGGGTCAGTTTAGCTGGGGGTTTCATGAATCAATTCTCAGTAATGTTTTTGTGTATTATACTTCCTCAGAATTAGCTGGGGGCCGACAGGTTGAAAATCACTCCCAGTCATGGAGAGTAAACACAATTTCTTGGCTGGTTTTTCGTGATTCTAAAGTGGGCTTATTGAAGATTGACTGGACTGACCTGTTCTTTCTGTAAGCTACAGGATTCATTCTGTGTGCTTTTTGGGTCGATCACTTCCTCATACCATGAAAGAACGATTTTTCAGTCTTGCTGGGTCCGCATCTTTCTATGGCAGTAAACAGGAGTTGGGTTTTTGCCATCAGGTGATTCGACCTGTGGGCAGAGGGCCATCTACCACAGTCTGGGCCTGTCAGGCATCCCCATCATCAATGTCAACAACAACTGCTCCACGGGCTCCACCGCCCTCTTCATGGCTCGTCAGCTGGTGCAGGGAGGTATGGAGGCGCGAGGGCAGGGAAGCTAACTTCCCACATTCTCCTTTCCGCTAAAAGACAAAGCAAAGCAACATTCCTGCATGCGTTAATCCACCTGTTCCCCATTTACCTAGGTCTGGCCAACTGTGTGCTTGCCCTGGGGTTTGAGAAGATGGAGAGGGGCTCTCTGTCTTCAAAGGTATTAAGGCCTCCCTTGTAGGGTTTGGGCATTGGTGTGCATTACGGGATGGCCTTTGCATGGTGTTTCTTCGGCTGTTCCTTGCAGTACATGGACAGAACTAATCCCATGGACAAGCACATGGAAGTGATGCTGAACCGTTATGGGATGGCAGCGGCTCCAGCTGCTCCCCAAATGTTCGGCAATGCAGGCAGAGAGCACATGGAGAAATATGGTGAAATGAATGCACTCGAAAACATTTTCCTAGCACACTTTTCTGTCTCTGTTGTGGATGTAATTTTCTGAGAATGTTTTTGGTTATTTATTCAGAATCAGAATCGTTTTTATTATACACGTATATTTCCATACTGGGAATTTGCCTTGGTGGTAAGCCTGTCATTTCTATACCCATTATGACCTTGAAAACAGAACATGAGAGTCTTAACCTGGTTGTAGTTGGTTTCCTTAATCACTGGTGCTGTCAACAAACAGACGAGCATTAAGATTTTTTATTTTTTTTTTGCAGGTACCAAACCTGAGCATTTTGCCAAGATTGCATGGAAGAACCACAAACATTCCACCAACAACCCGTAAGCATCTGTATAGATGCTATGCAAACCTTCCAGCATTTGTGCTAATATTTTATATTTCTTCACTTGGATAGATCCTCTTGCGCAGGTCTTGTTGTCACGTTACCTGCAGTTCAGCAGACTTTCTACAGCATCTGAAGATCAACATCAACATTTGTTTTCTGTGCTTGTGCGTCAGGTACTCTCAGTTTCAAGAGGAATACAGTCTGAATCAGGTGCTGAAGTCAAGAAAAGTCTATGAATACCTTACCTTGCTGCAGTGCTGGTAAAGGAGCCGTTTCCTACTGGTGGAATCTATAAAAACATCCCTGCAGACTCATAAGTGGCAGAATCTGTAACTGCAAACTCTGAGTGTGTTTGATGTGACAATTCTGCTGCCCAATACAGCCCAACATCAGACGGTGCAGGGGCGGCTGTGTTAGCCAGCGAGGATTTTGTCATCCGCCATGGCCTACAGCACAAGGCGGTCGAGATCTTGGCCCAGGAGATGGTGACAGACCTAGCCAGCACCTTCCAAGAAAACAGCTGCATTAAGATGGTAAACTAGCTTAGCTAGATATCTGGCCCATGGAAGCCTTTTGACTGGAAAGTCATCGTGGTTTAGAATCTGAGTTGATCTTCCATTATAGAAGCAATTGGTAGACATACTTTAAAAATTATAGATTTCTGATACTCAGGGTAAGCTGAAAACCAGCAAACTGTTATCTACAGGTTGGCTATGACATGACTAAGATGGCCGCCAAGAAGTGCTTCGAAGTGACTGGCTTGAAGCCAGTGGACGTGGACGTCATCGAACTTCATGACTGCTTCTCAGCCAATGAGCTGATCACGTATGAGGCCCTGGGACTGTGCTCTGAAGGTGAGGCCCTCCCAGTACAGGCTTCCTGCCATCATTTTGTCACTAACAGCTTCTCATCACCAGTTTTCTTTCTGGTTGCCGTTATGTTTGAATTATTTAAGAGCAAATTGTAGGAGAACCCAGTCTAACAGCTGATTTGATCACTGAGACTCAATCCATGATCTAATGTGAATCTGGATTTGTGAGAAGGCCAGTTCTCATGCAAAATATCTTACCTGTATCAGCCTATATAATACATCATCTGTAAGCAATTGAAAGTTAAAATGCCGTGTTGGGCGATGAATGTTGTTTTGATTTACTGATTTTTGTTAACTGGTAAATGGTATCCCCAGGTAAAGCAAGTGAGCTCATAGACAGAGGAGACAACACTTATGGGGGAAAATGGGTTATCAACCCGAGCGGAGGACTCATTTCTAAGGGACACCCACTGGGTGCAACAGGTAAATATGACCCCATGGCAACTTTCACTCAGGCACAACTTCACATTTGTCATATTGGCTGCTGCTCTTCTTCTTCTTATTATTATTATTACTATGGAAATTATTATTATTGCAAAACAAAAGCCCTTAAACACTAATACTGGCTAATGAACTGATCCAAGACTTTATCTGGTAACGGGGCAGCATGTACAGATACAAAATAAAAAACAATCAATGTCAGTGAGAACACAGGAAAAGCACTGACTGGTGGAATCAACTGCTTTCTATTCAAATGTACTGCTCAACATAATACAGATATTCCAAAATATTCCAAAATATAAAACAAATTAGTGGGCAGTTAGTAAATAAGTGACTCCAGGCCCCCTGTGATTCTGATTAGGATGAGCAGATGGATGTATGGATGGACCCACCCGGTCTGTCACAGGGCTTTAACCTAAGTCTAAATTGTGGTGATAAGAAACCGGCAGACATATCTAGTGTGTGCCATGTGCCTACGTGGATCATGAGGACCAGCAGGGGGCAGCAGCACAAAGCAAAGAGATTGTGGATCCTATACTGTAGACTCCTCATTTTCTCACAGCAAGAGAGGTTGTGGAAACGGAGTGCAGGCTCTCTGGGGACAGGTGACTCATGGGGATTTCCAATTATGGAAAGTAATGTACCTGTCCAGCATGTACAGCAGGGGTGCCCAACTCCAGTCCTGGGGGGGGGGGGCGGCAGAGCCCTGTGTAGCTTAGTTCTTTCACTGTTCCACCATGAATGATTCACCTCAAGAGCCGTGTGATAATTAGGGGAATTTAAATGAGGGGAAACCAAAAAAAGTGCAAAAAAAAATGAAGTTAGGCTAATTAGCATCTATACATCTGCACATTTACTGTGTGTGTTGTGATTGACATCTCATCCAGGGTGTCCCCAAGCCTTGTGCCCTATCGTACCTGGGACAGGCTACATCCCCCTCCCTCCCCAATCCTCATTTCAATAAATGATTGCAAGATGGATGGCTGTTGCTCTAATTTTATTAAGCTCGTTTGTCCTTTTCAGATATTAGCTAATTTAAGCCACACAGTCTCCTTGCAATTCCCAGCAACTAATATCTTCATTTATTTGATAAGTCAATGACCAACTTGCAAAAGGTACCTATATTATTAATTTTAAAGAGTAGACAATCGTTTAAGTAAAAAACAACTTAAACATTAAAATGGCGTTATAGAACTAACAGCTTTATTGCTATCACATGAAACAGATGTCTTCATTCTTTTTTGTCTGTACTGGCACATGGAAACACCATCAAACACAGGAGTTGGGAAATCCCACCAGTTCCTCGGATTAAGCGCAACTTTCTAGGTTTACCATTCAAGAATTAATGTTGAAACATAATTACCACAGGCAAAATGATACATGATTCCATTTATGACTGTCCTTTGGATTTGCAGGCAGGTGGGTGTTCTGGCATGTTTATTTGCATCCTGAGGCAGGCTCTGTGTATTCAGGCCCTTATCACTGATAAAACATTTGTCTCCACATCCCTTATCTCATTGGCATAACTAAGAAGTGGTTGACCATTATCGAAATGCAATAAAATATCTAGCTTGGTCTGATTGGTTCAGTCTGGTGGTGTGCCTCAGAAAATGTATAGTAATTTGGGGTCAGAAGTTACATAGATTTTATATAATAGTGCCGATTGTCTCTGTGGATTAGGTAGATGTCTAGTTCACAAGGAGGAAGTCATACCTGACACCACAACCTTTTGTCAGGGTTTCATAGCACAAAGTGAACAACATGAGTTACAGGAAAGGCCAAATTGGACAGTTAACCTGTGTACCACAGACATGAGAAGTCAGGCATTTGTTTCCTGTCTGCCTGAAGGCCCCAATAAATTATACTTGTATCAGCTGACAGCTGTATGAGCTCTGTACTCTATGAACTGAGAATTCTGTTTTCGCTATTGCATGTATTTCAGTCCCCTTCGTCATGTATCTAATGTCGGACAACATATGATCATTTCTATAAGTTATTTTTAAAGTTGCAGGCGAGACTGAAGAGCTGTGAACTCGCGTGTGAAATTCGCGTACAGTTTAACATCCGGAACAATGTGATGCACCTCGTAACACTTTTTTTGTGTAAACGATAAAACGACAACATAGTTACTTAAGTCGACGTTACAGCAGACCCTGAATTATCCGCAGAGGTTAAGTTTAAACTAAGATCTCTAATTAGCCATATACTGGGTTTAGGCATCAGATTACCATGCATACGTGAAAGCATACTGTTTGTTTTTATTAAGTAAGATGCTTTGCTTGGAAGAGATTTTTTTTTACTTGAAATAAGTTTATTTAAATTGACCATTCTATTCGCATGTCTGCGGATTCACTCGATCGCTCTTCGTTCGGCTCGCCAGGCCTGGCCCAGTGCGCCGAGCTGTGCTGGCAACTCCGAGGGGAAGCTGCGAAGAGGCAGGTTCAGGGAGCAAAGGTGGCCTTGCAGCACAACATCGGCCTCGGAGGAGCGGTGGTCGTAACTCTGTACAGAATGGGCTTTCCTCAGCATGCAAGGTAATGCTTGTTGTTCATGTAAAAGGGATCGCATGTTGGAAAAACGATCTCGAATAAATATGTCCTTACTGTCCTCCAATGATAAGACCCATTTTACGGGTGTCATGCCATGAAACGCAGACTTGCTTTTGAGCTGTTTCCAGCCATACTCGAAATATGATGAATAGCCTTCTGAAATGTATCAAGATTTGGGATGCACTGTTTTATATATTTATATACATATGAGATACGGTTTCATCTGGGTGTGTGTATGTATGTATGTATGTATGTATGTATGTATACATACATACATACATACATACATACACACACCCAGATGAAACCGTATCTCGTGTATATATATGTATATGTACATATATATTACACCCAGATGAAACCGTATCAAATGTCAATTCCTTCATCTCATACTGATTGAATGTTAATTCAATTCTTGGTGAGTACACGACGAGTTCACTTGGTTGTCATTCCTTGTTCATTTTCCTTCGGTTAAGTCTGTTAATATTTATGCTGGTGCCTGTAGGTCGTTGGCATCTGATCTCAGATAATGATGTATGTAAGAGCTGCACCTTAAACTTTGTTTTCCGTGGCCTTCCTCGTCCATTCCGACGATTTATTTCCATTGCGGAAAACTCAGGTTTATCCCTTTAAGTTTTCTAAATGTATATCCATAAAACCCAAAGTGTGTATTTGCGAGAATGCGGAGATATGTTGATCAGTGGCAGTGTGTGCTACTATGCTTGACCCCGAATATGGATTGTGTTACGTATCAGGACGCTGTTATTTGCAAGATCTTTGTGTTCAGGTTTTACGTCTCTTTTTTAACGTTCCGTTTCTGCAACATTTTCTTCAAATCGGCTTTAAAAATAGAAGTGTCTCTGAGAGAGATTAATAAGCATCTTTTCTTCTCAAATGCAGATAAATTCTGATTATAAACCCAGCTTTAATTGTCACTAGTCCAGGAACGGCGCAGGCACTGGCATTAGACATTACTTAATGTGTTTTGGGAACTAATTAACACTGGCTCCCATGTAATTTCTTAACCAGTCCAATTAACTGAAATCTGGGGAAATTGTTGGAAGTTTTTTTTTTGTGTGACAGATTTTTAAGTTCACAAGTGTCTTTAAAAAGTAATGACGTATTTCACTGATTGAACCAAAATTCTAAACGTTTATTTTAAAGGAGGTCCGAGCGGCTCCAGGCAGTACCAACCAGCGCAGCCAGCAGCCTGGAGGACTTCAAGGCGTATGCTGTCTTCCAGGAGATAGAGAAGATGTTACAGAAGGTAACGATGGGCATCTGCTTCATACAGCAGACACATTTAAATTTGCAGGAATGGAAGTTCTCTAAGACTTAAAGATTGGCAGTTTAACATGCAATTCAACATACCTTATTTCAGAGAAATTTGATCAGATTATTGTGGCCTGAATTAGAAGTTACTCAAGGAATTTGGAAGCCAAATTATCAAACTGCTCAGGGCTTTGCCTCAGAGTAATGGGAACTCCTCTGTCATTTAATCAGTTATCAGTATAATACAGCATGAGGTACCCAGGTGTTGGGAGTCTGTGCTTTGTCCCGGATTTGCTGTCTAATCTCCCCCCTCCCAACCTCACTTTACAGGAAGGGGAGCAGTATGTGAAAAAGATTGGGGGAGTGTTTGCCTTCAAGGTGAAAGACGGACCTGGTGGCAAGGAGGCCATGTGGGTGGTTGATGTGAAGAACGGAAAGGGCTCCGTCAACAACGACACAGGTGGGTGTGGTGTGGGGGCGCCTCATTATGACAGAACAGGCAGGGGCCTTGGTGTCCCAGGGTGGGGCAGATGATGAGCCCGTCGACCTAAAGCTAGTCATCTCTGTGTCTTCAGACCCGATAGACCAGACCACGTCTTCAGTCCTGACGTCCTGTTTCATCTCCCTGCCTGTTGCCCTACTGTTGTTAAATCCAAAATGGCTGACCTTTTGTAATGGTTTCTCTCCCCTAGTTTTGGGAGTGTAACAGATCCTGATAAAGTCCTCAGTCCATCCTCCTACCCTTTCATCAACTGTCTGTCTACTCTCCTGGTTCCTCTCCCTTGCAGCTAACAAGAAGCAAGCTAAAACGGATCGTAACTTGTGGTGGCTTGTTTGTAGTTTGGTAGTATGTTTCTGATTGGCTACCGTGTTAGTCTGACCATGTCTTATGATTGGTGTGCTTCCGTTTTAAATGTACACAGAGGGTGATCTTCTACTCATCTTCTCCTTTGTCATGCAGCAAAGAAAGCCGACTGCACGATCGCCATGTCCGACACTGACCTGCTTTCCTTGATGACGGGAAAAATGAACCCGCAGACGGTAAGCCGGAAGAGCTGGAAAACATATGAGATAGTCAGAGGGAGCTGGATTCCGGCCCTCGAATTGAATTCCTAAGTAAAACTAAGCGCAGATTTAGGTCCGTGGTTTACTTAAAAAAACGGTCACACACGCTCGACCAGAAACCAGGCAAACCGGTTTCAGCTGCCCACACCTGTTGTCACCTGCAGTGACTGTACAGTGGAGCACTTCACCCCTCCCCACATGTGCTCATTTAACACCTTTTTGCCAGTTAGATTTCTGACTGTTCAAAAACCAATTAGCAATTATCCATGACATTGGCAATGTAATGTAACCTATTTGCACAAAATAACTTAAGAGACAGTCAAAAAAGCATGTTTGTGTTTTAGATTTTAATTTGAATAGTCCATTTACACAGCATCAGTGCCATTACACACAATTTGGCTGTGCAGCAGAAAATGCAATTCCAAGCTTAATTTTCCAACTGGAATCTTGGTCTCCGGTGCGGAGTGCCGTGTGTGTGTGTGTGTGTGTGTGTGTGAGAGACCTTCATGGCAAAAACAGGACGTCCCCCACACCCAGCCCGAGACAGTAGTGTCCACCGTATTCTCTTTCAAGGTTCAGCCAAAAATGTTATCGTTTTAAGTGCTAAAGCTTTGTCTGTAAGAAGGACAGGTTGTTTTTCCCAGTGCCCCCCCCCCCCCATCCCATCATTAATGATGACTCTGTAACTTGGCCTGAATCAACTAATGAGCCAGAGAATTTGAACAAAGGACAGCCGAGAGCCACCAGCCACATCCAGGCTTGTCTTGACCAGTTCCCGTCTTTCTCTGGATTTCTCATGTGTCCTGTGTAGGGCTGGCAATCACTCAGAATTTTTCGATACCAGAACAGTACCTTGAATTTGATAGCCGTTCCTGAACAATAAATTTTTCAAAACCAGTTTGTTTTTAAATCAGTTTCAGCAACAACAAAGATACAATAAATATTACAGCACAAACATTTTATTTGAACAAGTCATCTTGGTAGTTATTGGTTAGTTACTGGGTTAATTTTGGCAATCAAAGACAAACTTTGGTTTATATTTTACCTATATGACATGTTTATATTTCATTTTTAAACCTGCCCAACATATCGATCTTTCATTTTCCATGGAATAAAAAATGATGTAGTCCTATTCTGCTGTTAAGCACTGTCACATTTCACCGCCTGCACCGGTAATATATGGAGACAGGAGCAATAAGATATTCAGTCTTATTGATGTACAGAAATAGTTCCATCTGTATCTTTTTCTGTATTTCCACGTAACTTCCATCTTAGTGCTGGTACCTGTACTTGTGGTTAAGAAGTCAGCTACTAATCACTGTAAGCACCTCCACAGTAATGCCTCCATGGAACTGCAATTGGCCCGAGTTCCGATCTCACTCACTCACACATGCATAAACTCTCTGCGGGTGTTTTGTGTTATATATGATGGTGTGGCCACCTACTCTAGTTATAATATTTAGTAGCACTTTCTCCAAAACAGCAGAGCACACACATGAGCCACTTCAGAGGTTTGTGTCTGGCCATACATTTTTCCTCTATGATGTGTTTGTGTAACATTACTTTCTACAGCCAGTCATTAGCGACTCTAGAGTATGCTGCATGCTTATTAGCTCACAGACGCTGATTTATTATTTGGGTATCTGAAATTTGGCACGGAATGATGATTAATTTTCCGATCTTCGATAGGATCGGAGTACAAACCGGATTCCAAAAAAGTTGGGACACTATACAAATCGTGAATAAAAACTGAATGCAATGATGTGGAGGTG
>JAODJX010000047.1:16492559-16513584 GCA_026776945.1 Isichthys henryi | reverse complement strand
CTCCACATCATTGCATTCAGTTTTTATTCACGATTTGTATAGTGTCCCAACTTTTTTGGAATCCGGTTTGTATTTTGGCCGGTACCACAAAAGTACCAAAGTTCAGTACCTGGCCCTGGTCCTGTGCCTGTACTGGATGAGGCATGTGTGTAAATGTACACTTAGCATGTGTCTATGGGGAATGGGAGGGGTTCATTCTGTTTTAGACCACAGCGCTGTTGAATTCTTGAATCTCATTGGTCAGAAGGGTCTTCATTAATTTAACTGCATACACAGTGCCAGCCAGGCAAATCACAATAGTAAATCCATGCACAGTTATAATCTTTCTAACTAAATAATTCCAAAAGTAGAACAGAATTTAATAATGAACAGAAAGTAAATGTTTACTAATGGAAGAAAGTAGGTCTACTAACAAATGTTTTTGGCTTCTAAATGTGGAAATATTGTCTTTAGTTACAGACATAATCCAAATAAGCAGGCTGCTTCACCCCAAGCTGTGCATCATATGTTTTTAAATGCACTCTGCTGGGCATAAGGTGCCTTGCGTTTGTGTGTTTATAAAAGTATGATGCACGGCTGGTTGTACATAAATCCTTGCTTGCTCGCCTCACCTACTGCTATTTGGGACTGAAACTGAATCGTCAGCTGCCTTGTTAGAACCGGGTCTGAAAACCCACTGTTAGAGAATGCCGGGATTTTCTGGCGCTCCGGAGAACAGTCTCATTAATTTGTGTTCCAGGTAATCAAGAGTTTAATTCCAGTATGATGGCAGTTTGGGATTCATTACTTTCAGGGGACCCACACACACACAGAGGCACTGTGTCTGGATTGAATCTCTGACAGCTAGAACTAGGCAGTTGAATTTTTATTTCGATTATGATTTCCACTTCCACCAGTTATCAAAATGAATTAATCGAGATAAAATGATAGTTGTGCTGCATTTTGTTTCGCATGATGCTCCCGTTATAGAGCGCTTCCCTTTTCAGCCCCTTTTTATTTGTTCAAGAAAATCCACTGTTAAAAAGACAAGTTTTTAAAAGTTCAATAAATGCATGATATTTCCAAAGTCTTATCCACAGTTGTAATGTCAATATTAACCAAAATAATTCTCATTATGATTTTTCCCGCAGTTAAGCGCTGCTTAATTAAACCAGTGTTTTGTTTGCTGACCCAAGCAAGAAAGTATGTAGTTTAAAGGCCAGTCGACAAAATGAGTGTAATTTAAAGTTTATTATAAAGTTTTGCAGTTTTTTTTAAATTACATAAAAGTTTACATATATTTCAATGATTAGACTGTTTTAAAAGGTATTATGGAGCTCTGGGGAGAATTACATGCTTTGCAGCAGTCAGTTCCACTTACTCTCAGAAATGATTTTACTTAATCATTTACTTAAATCTAGTATTTGGTAGCAGTATTTTGGTACTAAATACTAAGTCAGAAATTTCAGGGACAACAGTGAGCGGTCAGCCAGGTCTCAGTTGAGGGCCAAATGCTGAAATGTCATTATTAATTAGGCAGAGTGCTGCCTCTGAGCTTGTTTGGAGCCCATTCTGTTTGCTTGAAATGGACTTTCTCTGTGCTTTTACCTCCCACCATAGCAGTAGCTGAAATTGGAGCTGCTGCTAATGACTGTTTTTCTATGGATTAATCTATTGACTGTTTTACCAATTTGCTCGATTAATCTTAACTATTAATTTTTCTCCAGAAAATCAAATTAACCGTTTAATTTAAGTACATTTTATTTTGACAACAGCAGTTATTGCAGGGCTTTAGAATAATGGACACCAGCTTTACAGCACTTTACGGACCTGATTTTTGCCCACAATTCGATAAGCAGATTAATAGTATGCTTAACATATTAAGATGCATATTTTGATGCCAAAAATTTGTATTATGCTTATCAGATTCAGTTTGGAACAGGTCGCATGCAGTTGTTTTGGTAAATCATGGAAGCACTAAGTACTGAGTGGCAGTGAACACAAGGAAAACTCATCAGCCACAACATTTGTTAAAAGAGGAGATTTTGTCATTAAACTAGGTGAAAAGGCGCTGGTGGTGTGGCGGTGCTTTTTGCAAGTTGTCTAACCCTTTTTTGGTAAATTCATTTTTATTTCAATTCACAAATTATTCCTTAAATTGTTTCCATTTGTCTTTGTTTACAATAATAACATTGGTCCGAACAAGCCCACCGGACACGAACACACACTTGCAGTGTCACGATCGGCGGTGCAGCAAGTGGCGATCGTGAGGGTTGGTGGGTAGGGAGCAGGCGAGACGGGCGAAATCGGGGTAAATTCGGGGTTTATTAGGGACAGCAACACGGAACAGGCAGAATACCATTACCAACCACAATGTTGGACAAGGGACTGAGGAAAGACACGGACTTAAATACAACGAGACAGAGCAACGTAACGAGACACAGCTGGGTACAATCAGGGAATCACACGTGGGAAACCAGGGGGCGTGGCACACGGGAGGAGCGGACGAGCGGGGCATGACATGCAGTCAACCAACGTGGAATAAGCCCAGATTTTAGCGTGTTTTCTCGAACACTTATTCATTGGAAATTCTAAAATAGCAGGCAGATAAACACACTCATTACACCTGTAAAATGATCAGCTACGAGGACAATAGCTTTCCTATGGGGCCTGGTTTACACCCTGGCAACCTTGCATACATAAGCCCTCAAACACTTGGAAGTGGGACAGCATTAAGCCCTAAGCCCTCAAAACCTCCACACAGACACAAATGCCCACCCACATTTGCAGATCTGCCGCAGCAGAAGTGTAGAGAAAAATCATGTGCAAAAAGACAGCCAATAGCCAAGTCCGCCTGAGTTGTAACTAATGACTTGTTGGCATATAGAGCTCTTGAAGCAATATATGTAGACTCTTTAGCCATTAATACCTACCTATGTACGCATTTACAGATTTGTCCATACGTACAAATCTCTTGTAAATCTCATTACGCATACAAATCTCATTACTCTCACAGATTCTGATTACACATTTACACATTCCTGTACACATTTGCAAATTCTTTGACACATTTACAAATTTGATTACACACACACGGACTGAGATACAGTTGCGCTCTCCATACACATTTGCAAATAATTTTGTTACAATAATAGCCCCATATTCTCCATACTTAGGGTGATTTAATAAACATGAATAGACAGCACTTAAGGTGGTTTTGCCTACTCCGGCAGTCCATCATCCAGAATTACACTTATGTGTTTTCTTTTCAGGCGCTCGCATAAAGCGCTCGTGCCGTTGGGGTTTGCCATCGAAACTTTGCACAGTGTACAAACATCTTTTTTTTTTTTTTTTTTTACGGTAATTTGAACTACTGTAATTACGTAGGGAAAACATTTGTTATAATGAATTGAAGCATCTTAGAAATCATAAAGATAATTTCATAAAAATAAAAGATGTCGATTTAAAACAATGATGTCAATGCATTTTTAGTGATGACCTCATGGACTATGTCAACTGGCTCCGACAGCCATAGGTTTAATACTCGGGCCACTTAATTAGACATTAGTATCTTTTCAAGAGTAGACAAGCTCTCCATTCAGAGAAACCATTCTCCACACCACTGTTGTAATAAGCTGTTATTTTTGCAGTTCCTGTTAGTTGAAATGAATCTGGCCATTCTCCCTTGATATCATTAAACAGGTGCATTTATCCATAGTAGTACCGTTCACCATTCTGTTTAAACTCTAAACATTGTACTGTGTGAAAATCCCAACTGTTTGAGATAATGAAACCACCATGTCTGACACCAGCAATCACATTGCGTTAAAATAGCTTTGATCAGGCAACTTATCCATTACAATCCTGAGCCAAACAATAACTGAACCTCGTGATCTTGATTTGCAAGCTGTACTAGCAACTATGCACTAGCAAACATGTTCAGTAAACTGTCCAGAGAGTGTATGTCTTTAAATGCCATGGTTGGGGGTATTAATATTAGCTGTCAATCACTGATTAGATGAATCAGTGATTGGCAGTGCATGAGAATCATGCCCACAATAGGCTTCAAGGCGGGAGGGTTTACCTGTTTGTGCTGAACCTTTCCCCTCTAGGCCTTCTTCCAGGGGAAGCTGAAGATCACAGGGAATATGGGCATGGCCATGAAGCTTCAGAATCTGCAGCTTCAGCCCGGCAAAGCCAAGCTGTGAGAGACCCTGTCCCCTAGGCTCCCCTCCAAGCACCCCGGGGAAGTGTTCTGTCATTACGGCTGTGGATGGGGACATGGAGGAGGTGGCCATCCATCTGCTTTTGGTTTCCTGTTTGGTGGGGCGAGGGAGCAGGGTGAAACTGAGTTATGTTTGCCAGTAATTGCATCTTTTCAGAATTACCTCGCTCCCCAGTTTTCTGAGTAACTAGAACAGTGTAGGTTTGCACACATCATAGTGCATCTGATCCTTGTACTACTAAGTTTTGATCATGTGATTTAATTGAGTAATTTGTAACTTGCCACGTGGTGGTATCTTAAGTAAACTGAACCCCCCGCCCCAACACACACTCACACAAACAACCATTTTCAGCAAAGGCCCTGTCCTGAACACCATTACTCCTGTGAGGGTGTTCACACTGCCTTTCGTAAAACCGCATAATGTGCCTCTGGTGTATTTTCTTATAGATAAGCTGCTGTCCTTTAGACGGGAAATATTTTCTACTGCTTGGTCCTCTGTTCATGTCGGATATACTTTGGGGGGAGAAAAATATTAATCACGTGACTGAACGTCTTCAAATTTTAATAAAGAATAAAAAAGGATTAACAAATTCTTGGCTTAAATGACTTTTATTCCACTTGAGTTTGAAGGAAATGCATGACCAGTTGAATTTATGGAATTGTGTTGTAATGTTGTTAACTCTCTGTACATCATTTCTTCTGTAATTCTGCCAAGTGTGTAAAGTGTACAGCAGTGACTGGGCTTCAGTTCTAAGTGGGGTGTATGAATGTATTTCTGCCCTGCTGGGAAAAGCCTCATTATCTTAGCTTGTCACAAGTGCCTTTTCCTCTGTAGTATCCCTGCAAGCTGATTTAAATCTCATAGCTGTCTGGGTCATAGCTGAGCCTTGGTCCCTCGAGTCATGATGTCGTTCGCCCTGATGGCTGGAGGACATGGTGAACTGCATTGTGAGTTGAGAATGGTGAATACAGTGAGTCAGTATCATCCCAGCACCGCGGTGGTGATAAGAAAAATCGTGCTCCCTGTGAGCTACACCAATGACAGCCAGGAATATGACACGTTCTGGGCTCCTGAGCTGGATGCCGACATTCTCACGGAGGATGACGTCTGTCTGGTTCACTAACTACCTCTGACCTGTCTTGTTCAATTCCTGCTTAAAACAAATACTCAGGCAGAACTCTGATCGAACAGCTGGACCTCTCCTCATGTACCAAATGTCAGCTGTATTTATATTTAAAAGTATTGTTAATTTGATGGGTGACCCAGCCAGTTCATTTAAATCTAGTTATTTTTCATTTTGGTATCTTCCTTATATTACATGCCCAAAAGGTGACTGTGACTTCTCCAAGTAAAATAATGGTATGTTGGATACATTTGTGCTGCATGATGTAGTTTGCTGGTTGTCGTGGCACCTTCCTTTGGGTGAATGTCTTCAGTTGTACGTCAGTGACAGATGTGTGGAAACCCTCTTTATTTTGTTATTATTGTAGTGCACTATTATTAATTCCATAAAAATGTGGTACTGATATTGAAAGGTAAGTACAATAGCCTAAATTTAACTCTGTTTGAATGATATTTAAATTATGTATTGAATTTATGTTGGTGTTCATATTTTATTTTTCATCCCGGAAATTCGTCAAAGGTCAATTTACAACTTCAGCTTGATCAAAATGTTTAGTGGATTCTGTGATGCAGGGTGACCATTCTGTTACATTCATTGACATTCATTGAATAGTCACAGCAATTTCACCAAAGGATAAATCAGGACAGAGAAATTTGCAGTGGCTTAATGAATCTGATTCTTATTTCCTATCAGACATCCTGTGAAATGTTTACTTTGTATTATTCAGACTGCACTAAGAGGTCAAGTAAGATTGCGTGTGATGAGATAGGGGAATTTAGAATGACATAATCTCATTTTAATAGAGGCTGGAATAAGTGCTTCACTGGATAACTCTTTGCCCAAAAATAGTTGCTGATTCTTAAGGCAAATACATCTTTTATTATCTAAGTATTTCAATTGCACAGTTGGTCTGTTGTGCTGGACTTTGAAGGCATTTAATAAAAGTAATGAAATCAGAGCTAAATCATCATCTAACTTCCTGTAAGAGGTTCATCCATACATCTAAAATAACACATTTCTATTGTATGTGACAATGACTGAATAAAATTATGGGAGGTATTTCCTGCCAAAATGATAAAATAAAAATACAATCTCCACATTGCTATTTAGTTTCCAAAGTCTATGCACAAAGATCCTGCCAAAATGAAATATAAAAAGAAATATCACCATTTGCATTTTAATTTTCCACGTACGCAGATATTTCCTGCAAAAAAATAAACAGAAAATGTATTTTTATTTTATCATTATCAATCTCCACTTCGCAAAATGTTTTCAAGCTCTATGTCCGACGTTCCTGCCAAAATGAAACAGAAAATATAATTAACTGGAGTGGACGGGGCAGAGCTATGGATCAGGCCCACACTTCTCAGTGCGGTTGCTGATTTTGTTGTCATTCACTCCCTTGCGCATGGTTGCCCTTGTCATCCAAACGAACGACAAAGTCACATGGGGCTTAGGTTAGCAAGTTATTTGCAATTTCCAATCCATTTAGCTTCTTACTCCTTGTGTCTTATTTCGTGGCTTAAGTTACCTTTTCATTTGCACTAGAGAGGAGTGTTTGCACAGCATGCACTGCACAGTTCATAGTTAAGACATTTTTGAAATTACAAAATAATGTGAAATTGGCTTGGCCTGGACTGCCATGTTTCCAGCCAGGGAGCCTATTAAGGGTCATGCTCATTTCAGTGTGTCCTTGCGGTGACGTGCCTGCTGTGTACTTTGCATTTCATATTTGCCTGCCCTAATATGAATATGACCTCCATATTCCATAACAGGGGACAGACAAATATATTTACATAAAATTTATATACACTGATGAGCTAAAACATTATGACCATGCCTACGTGAAGCGAATATTGTTGACTGTAGTGAGAATGGTGCATGTCAAGGTCTGGGAAATATTAGATGGTAAACTAATATTCTGTACTCACAATCGAAATGTAGAAAAAGTGGGGAGGCGGAAAGACCCGAGTGACTGTGACAGGAGGCAAATCATTATGGCCAAAAGACTGACAAGGCTTGTTTGGTGCTCACATTGTGCTGTGGCGAGTACCTACTGAGAGTGGTCAGAGGAGGTAAAAACCACAATCTGTCGACAGGGTGTTGGGCAGCCAGGACTTGTCCATGCAGGATGTGAACAAAGTCAATGCTGTCTGGTACAAACCAACAGAAGGGCTAATGTGGCACAAATGGCAGGTGATTTGATGATGAATATGGGAGTAATGTGTCACAACACAGCGCATCGAGCCTTATTGTGTGTGGGGCAGTGTAGCGCAGGCCAGTCAGAGTGCCCATGCTGACCTCTGTCCACCACTGAAAGTGCCTACAATGGACCACAACTGTCACCTGGTCTGTGAATCCTGTTTTCTTTTGCATCATGTGGATGGCCGGGTAAGTGTCGAGCATCTGTGGGATACGCTGAATCGACAAGTCTGATCCACAACTACGTAACTCCATACACAGCAGAGGTCCATGCACTATGTGTTGTGATACATTGATAATCGGTTGAATATTCACTGCCATCCCCCTGTCAGCAGTCTGTGGGGTCTTTGCCCTGCCTATTTTGACATGCATCATATTTATGAGATGGTTATTTTTGAGTTTTGAGATAGTCACTATACAAGAGGTCATAATATTTTGGCTCATTTGTGTGTGTGTTTATGCATATACACACACACATATAAATAACACATGATGGCTTTTTGTCAAAGTCACTTCCTTGGTAAGATGTAAAAGATTAAGGGGGATCTAACAACATTTAGAGGTGGCTCTGGATGGAGAAGTTCATGGACATTAGCACTTTATGAATAAACAGCGTCTCGCTGAGACAGCTCTTACAGCTCGGAAGAGGCATCTCTGTACGTTTCAGTGGAGTTGATCGGCTAGACCTTGCTCGATGAACGGATTGACTTGACAGAGAACGATGCTGTGATTCAGATTCCAGAGAAGCCCCTAAAGAAAAAAGTTCTGGAACGACTTGAAGGCAAGAACTTCTCTCCGCTGCAGCTGCTGAGTGACTTTGTGACAGCAAAGACTTTGAGCGTTTTCAGAGTGCTTCTTCCAGATGGTGCTGAACAAGCTAGCTGACTTTTGCAGAAGATGGGAAGAATGGGATGGAGATACCGTTTTCAAACAGTTCAAAATGGCCTGTGACAAAATGACGGTTGTCACTGACTGTGCTGAAAGAGCAATTTCTCCTGTGATGAAATTCAAGTCGACCTTCATGAAGGACAAGCAACAGAAACAGTCCACCTTCACTGTCAGGAGGCAGCATTAGCATGACGTTGTGTCGTTCAAAAGAGGCTTTCAATGAATAACAATTTCATTGAATAAAAACAGTTTACTGGGCGGGTGTTTTTGCCGTTTATATTACAGGTTTTCTCGGCTGCTTTGGACAAATTCTATAATGAAAATGGTTCTTCTCATAACCAGGTAAACCTGCACACCTTAACTCAGTTTATCACCACAGAATGAATTTCTCATTGTTTTCATTCATTCAGAATTGATTTAGTTTTGGTTCTTATATGATTCGGTCTATTAATCTGAATTAGCCAAAAAAAATCTGTTGTATTGTTCATGTTGTCAAAATGAAATATATGTTTCTCAGTTGTTTAGGTCTACTCTGCAAAACATTTAGACGTGTGCATGGTGTAAGTCATCCCATGCAAAAATGTTAATTCAGCTGTCAGAAATGTTTCTTCAATAGTGACATATAAGGGAACTAATAAAAAAATAGATGATAAAATTCTAAATTGGTTGGCCCCACAACCACATTTCCTTACTCGATGCATTGAATGCTGCCTGTGATGACATCCCAGCAGATTCTTGATGCACCGCAATAAGATTTTTTCCTTGATTTACTGCAAGAGAGAATATCAGATGTGATGTAGATGAAAATATGTGGCCAGACCAGCAGGAGCGACAGGACAAACCATGATGTAGAATTGGCCTCCTCCTTTCCAAAAAAACTTAAAAAAAAAAAAAAATACGGTGTACATTTTTAGTACGACATATTTTTTTCAAAGCTTCCAGATATAGATACATGATGAGTGAAATTGTTCAATTTCAATTCTTAAAATACTTTCATAGTATATTTTCATGTTGACAACATGACTAAACATTTTGACTGGTGTGTCTCAAGGCCAGGGGTGAGCAATCTTATCCGCAAAGGGCTGGTGTGTATGCAGGTTTTTGTGGTAACCTTAAGGTCAACTGTGTGGGGACTCTTTAGCCAATCAGTTCTCTAGTTAGTAATCTAATTAGGGAGCTGCAGTGAAACCCCGCATATACAGCAGCCCTTTCTGGATAGGATTTATCACCTCTGTTTCAGGCAATGATACAGGGATTTCACAATTTGGTGGTATTGACTAAATGGCTGACAAAAAAGTACATTTTGACACATGAATGAAAGGTTTTGAATGAATTACGTAATTTTTGCTGGCTATCAAAATGATTGTACTGCAGTATACGTACTGTGTTGAGAAATGCACAAGCAGCTGAGGGAACCTCAGGGCTGTTTAGAGATGTTTTCCAAAGCAACCAAGAAAAACTGTAATGTTATTGACAAGAACATTCTGCTGCTGTTCATTGCTTACATCGTCCACGGCACAGAACAAAAATGCAATTGTAACAAAATATTAAAACTATAGCGAACTGTGAATATTAAACTAGAGACTTAAATTTTTGCATGTTCATTTGTTTACTAAAAAGGAACAGAGGCAACGTGTCTGTCATACTATTCTATATATAATGTATAATATAATATAATATAATATAATACTGTATATACGCACTGATCAGCTATAACATTTAAACCACTTGCTTGCGTAGGTTGCCCTCATGCCACAAAAACAGCTGTACCCAGTTCAGACATTTACTCCACAAAACCTCTGAAGGTGTCCTGAGGCATCTGGCACCAAGACGTTAGCAGTAGATATTGTAAGTCCTGTAAGCTGCAAGGTGGGGCCTCTATGGATTGGACTTGTTTGTCCAGCACGTCCCACAGATGCTCAATTGAATTGAGATCAAGGGAATTTGGAGACCAAGTCACCACAGCCTTTTCATGTTCTTCAAACCATTCCAGAACAATTTTTGCCATGTGTTGTGCTGCTGAAGGAGGCCATTGCCATCATGAAATACCGTTGCCATGGAGGGGTGTATATAGCCTGCAACTTGAATGTATTTCATTCATGTGTCAAGGTTTCCTAGCAGAAAATTGTCTAGAACATTCCACTGCCTTCATCAGCTTGCCTTCTACCGATAGTGCATCCTGGTATCATCTCATCCCCAAGTAAACAATGCACACGCATCTGGCCATTCACATGATGTAACATAAAACGTGGCTCATCAGACCAGGCCACCTTCTTCCATTGGTCTGTGGTCCAGTTCTGACGTTCATGCGCTCATTGTAGGCGCTTTCGGCAATGGACAAGGACCTGCCCGGGCACTCTGACAGTCTGCAGCTATGCAGCCCCTTATGCAGCAAGCTGTGTGTGTGTTCTATCATAGCCAGCTACAGTAGCTCTCCTGTGGGGTTGGACCAGATGGGCTAGCCTTTGCTCCCCATGCACCTGTTTCACGTCCTGCCTTGATGGGACCAGTGTCCCATATGGATTGCCTGGAATGGTCCTTAAAGCTTGTCTGTTTCTCCTGGATAAATTGCTGGGATTTTCTTTCCAGCTGGGATCCTCCTAAGCAGCATTGTGTCCCCTACAGTCCCACCCTGTTGTAGAACTTCACACGTTGGTCTCCAAGTCATCCATGTTAATACAACAGTAGTCCCTGTTGTCCCTCCCATCCAATGGGGGTTTGTTCTTTTCCATGGGCTGCAAGCCCTCCTCTAGCTGGATGAGGCGTGCCACCTCTGGGGAGATGTGGCTCAGTGTGCCCAGCAGGGGGGTCTGTAAGTGCCCATTCTTCTGGATGCGGTTGATGGGCTTGGTCTCACTGATCAGTGGTGTCTGGAAGAGTGTGAGATAATGATTGGCTTAGAGTTTTGATGCCAGAGGTTGGACTCTGTCAGGCCTGGGTTATTATTGTTAATGAAAACTAAAACTAAGAAAACATTTTAAATTTTAAATATTGCTTCTGAAATGTAAATAAAATACAAACATCAAATGCTTCCTGTTACAGTTTATTTAATTCTCTTTAACTAAAGTGATAATTCATTCACCTTTCCCCCTTGATGAAGATCATTCAAGGAAATGTAGTCCAGTATATTGCCTTTAAATTCAAATAAATCTAAATTATAATAATACTGGTTCTGACTGATTTCCTTTAGCTGTATATCCTTTGTATATCTTGCCTTGCCGTGACTGTGACCATGCAACATAACTAGAGATGGTCCATAAGTGGATTGAGCTTTATATTTCATGGCGAACTGTTTATGGATTGCTTTGTCATTGCATTATTGCGTTCCATTACTGGTGCATTCCGCCCCTGTTTTGGACTTTCATAGTCAAAATTTTTTTGTCATTAAGACCCCCAGATAATTCTGCTGGCTTAATTGCTGGCTAACCTTCACCTATGGAAAGGCACGCCATCTTGTCTCACATAAGGTGAAACAGTATCAAAGCGCATACCTCCTCTTCTTCTTTGATGAAGTCTTTTCTGCACACGTGTGCCATTATTCCGGTGGCCAGAGCGTCGCCCATGACGTTAACCATGGTGCGAAACCTGTCCCTGCAGCACAAAGGCATTGGATGTCAGTGTAAATTAGCGTCAACGCTGCTAACACCACAACCCAGACTGGTGAGCAGAACTCTACCAGCTCCTCCTCCACTTAGCCATTGGGAACTTGTGCTGTCAAATGTCAGCTTATGCCCACCTCCCTACCACTGCTGGTCAATCCCAGAAGAGCAGAACGTGAGGCCTCACAGTATCACTACCTCAGCATTTTCCTTCTCCAAAGACGAAGATGAAGCCTCCAAAGATGAAGCCAGGAATTCACGGCTAAGGATGACCAATGGGACTATATACTTACAGAGCCCAGTCTACTGCAACAATGAGAGTGATGTCATCAGTTGGGAGTCCTACAGATGTTAGAACAATCACCATGGTCACAAGTCCAGCTTGTGGAATCCCTGCGGCACCAATGCTAGCTGCGGTGGCTGTGATGCTGTGAACCATAAAAAGACTATAATCAAAATCATTGATGTTCAGGCTCATGGGGAATCTTACCTACATCAGTTCAGTTAGTTGTGCATTGAAGATGGGAAATCGATTAAAAAATACCTGCTTAAAATGTCCTGTTTCTAGTTCTGATTACGAGATCATGTTTCTCTAGTACTGGTTTGCAACCTCATTTCAATGAAAAAAAATCAATACGTAATATAGCTAGAGGTGGAAATAGCAGGTTGGTCACAGCAGGACATAAAGGGAGCTTAAATCAAATTTTCAGGAAGAATGGAAGATGATTATTGGGATTTTTTTCCCCAATCATGAAAGAAAAACTTTTTTTGCTGTTTCATGCATGACTATCTGTTAAGAGAAAGCATTAAACTCATAATTTCTTTACGAAGTTTGCATTTATAACATCAAAATACACTTTTGAAAATGCAGAGCTTGAAAGCAAATGTAAGATTAACTGTGAAAGATTCTTTAAATAGCAAGTTTGCTGAGCCTGAAAAATTCTGTGAAAAATCTACAGACAACTTTGGAGAGGTACTTTTCATATATAATATATATTGAGGTAACGAGTTAAGCCCCCTGTGAGGTAAGCCCCCTGTTTCTTGACATTGCCGAACATTCCCACACAGCGTCTCATGTACCTTATGGTGATAATCTGCCCAAAGTCCAGCTCATAGCTGTTGACCTGGGCGATGAAGATAGCGGCCACAGCCTCGTACAGCGCCGTGCCGTCCATGTTGATGGTGGCGCCCACAGGCAGCACAAAGCGGATGATCCGCCGGTCGATGTGGTTGTTCTCCAGGAGGCACTTAAAGGTGATGGGCAGCGTGGCAGAGCTGTTGGGGAAAGATGAACCCCACTGTAACATCCACGTTCTCCAGCATCCAGGGCCATTTTTTCCCTCATTTTCAAACTCAAGGCTTCCAGCTGTTGAGCTAGGGCACGACTCAGCAGGCTAAGCCTTTGAGTCTGTGATCAGAAGCTGTCATTTTCAGTCCATCCTCGGTAGAATAACCACGTGTGCATGGGCCTTGAGCAAGGACTCACCAGCTTGTTGATGCTATAATAATCATCATGAAATATATGCACACCCTTACATTGCTCTGTACAGCCTTTGCAGGTAAGCATGTTCCTATGTTTTCTATATATGACATGTCCCTTAACAAAAAGCCTACAGAATAAAACATGAGACTTTGCAAATAAGTGCACCATGCCGCTTAACAGAAAAAACTGGCTTTAACTAATGTGGTGATGTCATACGATGAAGACTGTGATTGGTTAAAGAAGTAAAATGCAAGCCCCGTCCTTGTAGACCCAGGGGTGTGTTGACCTCGGGAAGATCAGGACGTGTCTCTGAACCTACCTGGATGATGTGGCCAGAGAGATGAGCAAGGCCTGCAGGATGCCACGGATGTAGACGACAGGGCTCTTCTTGGTGATGAGGAAGTAGAGGGAGGGCAGGATGATCAAGCCGTGCAGCGCCAGTCCCATGACCACCGTGATGGCATAGAAGCCCAGCTTCTTACCCACGGCCGAGGGGTCGTCCATTTCCAGGATCTTTCCTGCCACCAGAAACACGATGCCAATGGGAAAGTACCTGAACAGAAAGGTGGATTTGCAAACATGGCCGCCTTAATTTGCAGCTGTTTTGTCTGGCCATGACAGCATTTATAACCGTTTCTTTGACCTCATGTCACTACAATGATCGTCACGGTGATCTGAAGGCCAGCGACTGAGAAGCAGTACGAACCAGATAACTATAGCAACGATCTTCAGGACGGCTTCATTCAAACTCTGGCAGAAGTTCACCAAAGCACTGCCGTTAGCTCCCATTCTGCTGAGCATTATGCCTGGGAAAAGCCAAACTGTCTTGTCATCTTCATCTATACAAGAAATACTTTCCCCATAATATATGTGTGATGATAAATATATGTGTGTATAAACAAGACGGAAGCTGTAGACATTTTAATGGATGGTCATTAGAGTCAGTAGTTAATCTCTTTTGTTGAACCAAAAGACTCACAAGCTGAGTGAAGCTCTTAAATTGTTTGCCATTTTTCATTTTAAATGATGTTTTTTGGTTTATTAGCGTCTGTATTGCAAAAAAGATGTAGTTTTGTCAAATTAATTACAAAAAACGAGTCTTTATGAGTCTGTTATTGCTTTTTCGAGTAAACATTTAAGACATTTCAGAGTATTTGATTTTTCATTAAGCCGTGAAAAAATGTTGCTCTAATGCTTTGCCATTTGAGTCAGTGTGCTTGTGAAGGAACAGGCTGGTACAGGTATGCGAAATATATTTTAGTTTTTTTCAAATACAAAATACTGTAGTTTATTTTAATACTCTGTTTGGTGGTTGTGTTTTGTATCAAAATACATTCTGATGTATTTTTGCCCGTCTCTGGTTGTTCCACTGCGGTGGGTAGGCTGATATTATTTATCATCAATACTCCACATTGACACACGATTCAGACCATTTTAATTTTTGAATCCCTAGTTTGTTTATAGGAGTGACCCTGTTCTTCGGTATCACTTGGGGGCAGCGGTTTCCCCCGCCATCCTGCTCAGCTGCACCGAGTCCGTACCCATAATGGATGAGAAGATGACGAGCCCCAGCACATTGGTGCCCTCACTGGTGCCCGGGAATGTGCGGAAGATTATGTCGGGTGCCGGCGTCAGGTCCAGGGAGAAGCTCTGCACATCGGTGCTATTGGCAGCCTGGATGTTATAGATGAAGATCCGTTGAGGGTCAGGCTCTGCAGGACCGTGGCTGTCAGTGGGCCTGGGCATCTTCAGCGTGGGTACGATCCGGGTGCGATACTGTAAAGCGGATTATCATTACTCTGACTGGCTTACTGGGTGCTTTGAACACAACTTGCATAACACAGGAAAGAACATGTAGTTGGGAACACAATGGTTTGTATGAATAATGTATGTGTATAAGGCTGTGACACTCATATCCATCCAACATTGGAGCAATGTGTAACTGAGTAGGTCAGGCATGCCTGCTTATGTGTGGATGGTTGTGGGTTCAAATCCCACATCCATAAGTGAGGCCCTTCACCTAATGTTTTATATTGACTGATCTTGCTGTCCTATCATTACTTTGGAGGAAAAAAACCCTGCTAAATACAGTGTATAAATGTTAATTGAGTGGAGGGACATGGACATTGCGCTTCAGGCAATTTTCTAACACTAGTTCACAAAATTGCATGTTTCGGGACTGAAGGCAAGCTGGGATTTTAACCCTTAACCATCAGGGTGTGGAGTTATCATGCCAAGCTCAGTTAGTTAGGATGTTGTGTCTATAACCTGAAACTCATAGGTTAAAATCCCAGGGTTAACAGAATGTATTCACTGTTTGGCTCTGCACAAGGCCCTTAACCCCAATTGCTCTACAGCCTGGCTGACCATGTTTTTTCAAATGCTTGTCTCTTTCGAGCAAAGCATCTAATAAATGTAAATCAACTTCTTCAATTTCATTTTGTTAATGTCATTGTTGCAAACTACCTTGAAGTCACCTACCTGCTGAAAAGCTGCTTGTACCAAGTTTTCTGGAAACATGTTACTATAAAAAGAGACAAAAGAGAAAAGTCTGAACTTTTCAGTGGCGTCTGGCATCCCAAAGGTTAAACCCACAGAGAGTGAAAGGGGAGCTCACGTCTGGTATCCCTAAGGTTAAACACACAGAGAGTGAAAGGGGAGCTCACGTCTGGTATCCCTAAGGTTAAACACACAGAGAGTGAAAGGGGAGCTCATGTCTGGTATCCCTAAGGTTAAACACACAGAGAGTGAAAGGGGAGCTCACGTCTGGTACATTGATTTCATAAGATACTATTTTGCCTTCTGTAAAAGTTATTCTTAAATCCTAATGAGATTAATCTGTTGGGAAAGTAATATGTTTTTAGGTTGCTGGTAAAATGAATTTAATAGGCATTTTTAGAGGGAACTGAGAATCAATATAAGCACACGAACATGCAGTGGATGCAGTGGCTCCTTTTGAAAGATGCATATGGACACGTTTTTTTTTTTACTTTCTTTGCAGCTTTAAAGTGAAAATTATTCAGTTCTCTGAGCTGTCATATGTGACTTTAATTGTTATTCATCTTATATTTCTTGAGAGTTGTTTTTGTTTCTGCTCTGTCATTGAGAATGCTGCTGTTTTTTGCTTTTGTAAAAGTTCAGAAGTGCTCCAGTCAGTCAAAACTAAGGATAAACACACAGAAGTTTAGTCTCCCTCATAACTACAAAGCAGCCGCCCACATTTCCAGGACATGCATGGATCTATGACTCATGAAGAATGATTCAGCTTCAGCTTCCTGTCTGCTGAGCGCAGAGCCCTGCTGTTACCGGATGAGGTCAAGCAGCGCATCAGCAGAGGTCATAATGGGCTTCCTGCTGCTCTCCGCATCTTCCTTCTGAGCCATGCCCCCCGGGTGGATCACAGACACCATGACAATGCCCACCACCACTGCTAAGAAGGTGGTCGACAAGTAGTAGGAAACGGTCATGATGCCCAGCTTGCTCGAGCACTTGGCATCCAGGGCTGCAAGGCCAGACATCAGACTGCAGGAGAGACGACAGAACACTCCGGTTAGCCTCCTACTCAGTCTCAAGTCTTATTTTTAGTTTTTTATTAATAAAACCAACTCAGAAAGCATGCAAAATAATAACAACAATACAATGACATAACCATTAAGTGATGTCATCCGGTGAATGTGTGAACTGTTTAGTTTGCATACAATACTTCCCCCTTGATGATGGGCATGCGTTGTGCATGAGCATGTGTGTCTGTGTTGGGGAAGATAGAAGCTATACATTAGAAGGTACAGATGGAAGAGAGGAGAGATAGGAACATAAAGGGACACTGAATGGGAGGAGGGTTGTCGTAAGGCCAACCAAGATACAGTAGGCAGGCCAGTGGGAGAGGCACGGCAGCCCCAAGGCCAGTGCCCCACCAATGACAACCCCGCCGCAGGCAAACCATACCTAACACGACCCACTGTTCTGGAATGTTCTTTTTCTGGATGAGTAGGAGAGCAGGTACTGATCTACTTTGGTGCATTAAAAGAAGCAGGTCATGCAGGTTGGTCCAGTCCGGGACTGCAGAGATTAGTAAGTGGGAAAACAGCTGCACCGAGTCCGTACCCATAATGGATGAGAAGATGACGAGCCCCAACACATTGGTGCCCTCACTGGTGCCCGGGAATGTGCGGAAGATTATGTCGGGTGCCGGCGTCACACCACACCACACCAGACCAGCTCAGGGACCCATCGCCGGTGCCTCAGGGGGCCACCACCCCAGAGCAGCTCAGGGACCCATCCCCAGTGCAACAGGGGGGCCACCACCCCAGACCAGCTCAGGGACCCATCTTTGGCGTGCTGGAGGGCCACCACCCCAGTCCAGTTCAGGGACCCATCCCCAGTGCAATGTGGGGCCACCAAACCAGACCAGTTCAGGGACCTATCCCTGGTGTGTTGGAGGGCCACCACCCCAGATCAGCTCAGGGTCCCATGCCTGGTGGGCCATAGGGCCACCACTCTTGGAGGCACAGGGCATGATGGAGGGGAGGCAGCAGAGAAAACTGAAATCTTTGGAAGTTGCGAGATTAGGGGGCTTGTGAAGTCAATAATAGAAGAAGAAATTGGAGGAGAGAAAGAGAGGAAGAGAGAGTCTAAAAGTTTAAAGTCTAAGGGTCGTTCAGAGTCAGTCCCAGACAGCACAGGTTATAGGGCTTTGGGATGTCCAGGATGGGATGCCAGCCCTTCACAGGATGCACACAACCCTGGTACAGTTGGAAACAGAGTTTGGGGTCTGCTAGTGCCTTACAGGTGACCTGCAATAAATATATCAGTCAGGTGAAAATAAAAATGATGAAAATCTACATGTGCTGGTGGAAAATACAAAGACCCAGGTCAGTGTGGGTGATATAACTAGCAAAGATGAAACAACTGTTGAAACAACAAAGTATTCCCCAGACAGTACCTAAGATATCACCCAAGCCTGCCCTTCACACTCCCCACCTCTCTAAAAATCCTTATCAAAAGCTCAGCTTTGTGTAACATGCCAGATCATCACCTGGTCTTTCATGTGCCAACACTGACTAGGACTAGGGCAAAGTCACACGTTAAAAATTCCCCAAGATAAACTGGGGGACATCAGCTGAACCCTGGAAAGCTATTGAAAAAATTTGCTGTGCAGGGGGCTAGCGATCAAAAGTTCATAACACATTAAAGGTATGTGTATTATGCATTATGAATGCTTTATGAAGCTCTCATCCATAAACAGATAACTTCATAATGCATTATAATGGTCGGTATAAACATTAAGGATGCTTATAAAGGTATAGTGAATGCTTTAGGAATGCATTATAATGCATTATGAATGAGTTTATAGATTACTAAAAACAAGGCCTTAAGTAAAGTGTTACCCGATCAAGTGTCTGAAGTTGCCCTGTTTTTTTAATGCCACTATGTGATGCTGCTTCAATTTAGGGGAGATCTGTCATCTTTATCAGTTGCAGGTTATCATCCATACAACCCCTCTGCGAAGTTTGAAAAACATCCATTAAATATTTTTTCAGTTATTGTTTTAAAAAAGAAAGTGTCTGGTGGTGGACCCAAAACCATAAGTATTCCCTGGACAAGGGGAATAATAGATAACAACAACAATATAAAACAGCAGTATTTTTATTTTAACTGACTTTTCTAACCATGGATTTTGGCTCACGCGTCTTTTGTAGTACTGGCTAGCTTCACACATCCCACATCATGTCCGTGACTTTGCAATTCAAATAATTCATTAGCAGCAGGAATGGAGGCAAAGTATAGGATATTACAAAGATATTACAATTGTTAATAATTGTTATAGCATTATTATAAATTAATATAATTTTATATATATGTGTGTGTAATATTAAATATTACAAAAATTTATATACAGAATTATAGCATTATAAGTTATATTACTAATAAGTTATGTTATATTACTAATACATGTGCTTATAATGTTATTACTAATAATAAATCATAATAATGTATTATAATAATATAGGACAGCATATTATTATCTCCACTAAGTTTATATTAGATTATATTGTATTTTTTTGTATAACGGAGAATATACCACCACTAGGGGGTGTGGAATCACATGACCTCCACAATAGCACTGGATATGGCTTTAGTCCCATGTTGGGAACTAACTTCAATAATCCAGCCTACTAAAGAGTTCTCTTTAGAAGCATCATGTCCGGGTCAGGAGAGGAGTTTCCGGCCCCACTGTGGAGATCCTCCTGGAGGAAGTATGCAGCCAGATGCTCTTGACTTAAAGTAGGTGACCTGAAAGCAAATTTAACCAGTGCTGAATAACAACACAACATTGAGAATCAAATCTGACGCGTGGGAGAAATTTGAAGGGCAATTTGTGCAGGGTTTTTAGGACCCTGGGGAATTAGGCAGCAATATCCTGGAGCTTAGTTTTAAATTGCATGGGAGCATCTTTACTCAGTTGGGGTAGTGGGCTGTGGATCTGTTGGTAAACATGAGTTACTGTCACAGGGACTCGATCGCCAGCTGGAAAAAAATGTAGTGAGATGCCCCCTTGGTTATCAGAATTTACCAAGGAGACGTGCCTCCCCCCAGTTGGTGAATGGTTAAGATTCTCTGTCTTAGAAGATCAGGGTGAAGAAGTATTACCACACAGTGCAGAAATACATGTCCAGTGTGTAATTTCAAAGTTTCAAATTGCACTGAAAATGTTAGACAATCACTGAAGTCGATGAACTTGACTGTGTGATTAAAGTGGTTGTGTTGCTGTGTCTCTGTGCCCTCTGATCTCACACTCACCATTTTTGAGGAACCTGACGGACTGGAGGAAGAAGCGCAGAGCAGCCTACAACCCTATAACTGAGCTGGAGTTCAAGATTTAAAAGTACAAAATTCTGTCCGTCTATCCCATTCAAAATGCACTGGTTCTGTATCCAAAAAACACTAAAAAGACTAAAAAAGATTCTGGGCTTTGCTAAAAACATTCAGGGCTAAAATTTTACTTGATGAATTCTTGTGAGAGGCTTGTTAGGCAAACATGCAGGACATTCTCTGTGGCTGGGGAAAAGGGGGAGGCAGAACGTAAGGGCCTGTAATGTGCACTAACCCCCCCAGCCACACATGCAGATTAGTGTACTGAGGGCAAACAACAGCCTTATACTAATCCAGCCATGACACAACAAGAAGCGCGTTTACTACTTATAACCCATGACCATGCATTCATCTAGCAGTTCACTGACCTCTGTGCCCATTGGATCAGTTTTCTGATTCTGATTATAAATTTGACTGGCTGGGCCACACAAATCGTTTTTTTTTCCCCACAGACTGTTAAAAACACAGATGAGTTGAGACTTGGGTTTGTGATACAGAGGCTCTGGGTTTAACCATTCACAATGTCACAGTGGGCCTGCGTCCGTAGTGGGGTACCGCAGGGTTCGATTTTAGGGCCACTATTGTTTCTAATTTACATAAATGATATAGATACCAATATATACAGTAAACTGGTGAAATTTGCAGATGACAC
>JAODJX010000047.1:16415396-16427204 GCA_026776945.1 Isichthys henryi | reverse complement strand
CCAGGCAGAGACTCGAACCCGGGTCCCAGAGGTGTGAGGCAACAGTGCTAACCACTGCACCACCATGCCGCCCCATATCGTCATCATCATACAGTAAAAATAAAAGTAAATATGGTACTGTACTACTGTACCTCGAGCCGACAAACCGGTGAAGCCACGCAATGTTTTCAGGATCGTCACAAAGTAATGGGTGCGTTCATTATTACAAAGCAATATATTTAACCTGAATGTCTAATATATGGCAGACTGTTTTTAAGTATGAGTTATCCATAAGTCAGATGTTCTTAACCTGAGGACTGCCTGCACAGCAGTGTTTCCCAACCCAGTCCTCGGGGACCCCCAACAGTCCACGTTTTTGTTCTCTCCCAGCTCCCAGCCAATAAGGAACATCAAAAACCTGGCATACGTACACTAGGAGCTGAGAGGAAGCAAAAACATGGACTGTCTGGGGTCCCCGAGGACTGGGTTGGGAAATACTGCTGTATAGGTATCCGTCAACTTACGGATGGCATTAGAGGGTGTATAAACAGGTAGAGGCAAATGGGTAGCCCTGCCAGCCGAAGAGTAACCAACTATCCATGTGTAATCCAATATGTATACAGTAATATGCATATAGCAATGGACAGATACAGTAAGCAGATATGATACAGTATTATACAGTGTATAACACAGCATATGATACAGTACCTGCACTCAGGGCCGTAGCCAAGGTTTAAAAAATAGTCCGGATGGCTGAGGGAATGAGGAAATTGGTAGGTGGCAGCGGGTGGTGATTGGTTTAATTTGAGTGCAACTTATACATACAAAGTAAAATATATGTGAATCCACTGGAATTATCTGGTTTTCTGCATGAATTGGTCATAAAAAGTGAACTGATCTTCATCTAAGTCACAGGTACTGATGTACACAATGACCTGAAGCAAATGACACAAAGGAATCTACTCTTTCATGTCTTTATTATACAAACACATTCAACATTCACAGTGGTAGTAGAAAAACTAAGTAAACCTTTAGATTTAATAACTGGCTGACCCTCCTTTGGCAGCAATGGCCTCAACCAGGCACTTCCTATAACTGCAGATCAGACCTGTACATCATGCAGGGGGAATGTTAGCCCATTTTCCCCAGCAGAACTGCCTTACCTCTGGGGTTACTGGCTTATCAAGTTAACTTGTCGGATTTAAGGTAGTCTGGGCAAATCGTAAATGAACGAATATCAAGTCCATTTAAACTGTGGTACCTTAAATCCGACAAGTTACCGAAATAAGACAGTAACCCTGCTTCGTAGTACAGGCCACTGGGCTCTGACTGACCCACTCCAAAAGGCAAATTTTGTTCTTCTGAAACCATTGTGCTGTGGATTTGCTGCGATGTTTGGGTTCATTGTCCTGTTGCATCAGCCAGTCTCTTCTGAGCTTCAGTTGATAGACACCCTCACATTATCCTGGAGAATTTGTTGATAAACTTGAGAATTCATTTTCCCCTCAATGGTAGCAAGCCGTACCGGCCCTGACACAACAAAGCAGACCCAAATCATGATGTTCCCTCCACCACACTTTACTGTTCTGATGTTCACATGCAGGTGCCCTTTTTACGCCAAATGAAGTTCTGCTTGTTCCTCCCAAATAGTTCAATTTTGGTTTCATTCCCATCTGGATGTTTCTTGTCAAAAGCTCAAACTCAAACTTTCCAATTCTAGGTCACACCTCTGAACTCTTTTCATCAAATGGACTGCAGGTGTGCTAAATTCTGACTGCAATGAGCTTTTTAAAAAGTCATTAGCTTAGGGTTCACTTACTTTTTCCAACCTTCAGTTTCACGGTTTGAATGATGTGCTCAATATGGTCAAACCTTCTCTGCTGTTTATTCATTATTGTGATTTACATGAAGATACCACCATGTTTTATATGGGAATTAGACGTAAATATAGAAAATTCAAAGGGGTTCACATTACTTTGACTATAAACATAACATACATGAAAGAAAACCTGATGCTATTTACAAAAACTAATGTTATTGGTGTTTAAATTGCGAGTTAGACCAACTGAATTATTTTGATGTTGGATATAAGATCCCATTGTTTAGGCTATTACTACGCACATCTTTTGACTTCGTAGTGGAGTTCGTGCCTTATTCTTCATGCAATTTAAGTGCTTTTTATAAACCGTTTATTCTTTTTTTTTTATTAAATAATTTGTTTTGATTTGCGCGTTTTGCGTTATAAAATGCTGTGACTTTAAATTTACATGTCTTTTCTGTGGAGTTCTGTACTTAATGCCTTACCTCTCCCTTATTTTCATTTACGCCCATATTGACTTGCATCCGGCAGTCCCGGTGTTAGCCTATATGGTTTATGCGGCGATCCTGTTAACTGGCGACGAGAGCGTTCACGCGCCAATGTTTACGTATCTTTGCACATGTGTGGTGTCAGCAGATTCGTCAATTTAGAAAAAGTGCAATAAAAATGTGCACACACTTCAGGCTCCCTAAAGCGGACAGAAGTCCACATACCTGGATGCCTAAATTATTTAAATGATACTATATTGTACTTACTTATAATGATCATAATTCACTTGCGACCTCTAATGTTAGGTCATCGAAATTGTTTTGTACGACGCACTCCAAAGATAGCACTAACAATAGATAGCCAGTTCAAATTTATACCTGATGACAAGTTTGCATAGCTATTAGTTATAGCTATTAGTTCTACAAGGTGTCGACGCCTGGCAGCCACATAAGTCTAATGAAATAAAAAAAAATCGGGAAAATTGTTTTCTAACAATTCAATATATTCAATTCAATTTTCTCGTATTCGATATATTTCGGAATCAGTAAGACTATCCATCTAGAAATGTTTCTATTTATGAATATTGCAATATGTATTATTTATTTTACATTAAAACCCCAAATTCAGTTTTGCACTAACAAAATGTAACTATAAAACTAAAAACAGGTGAAAAATAAGTACAACTTTCACAAAACTTTCAGTCACGCTGCTTTAATAATAATTAACCTAGGCCAAGAGCTTATCATCTTTATTAATTGACGAGTTGTTCCTATTCATCGTTATTACTGCAATTCCTCAGCTCACCCATTAACGTACGCAGAGAGAACCAGGTAGCAGCACTCCGCGTGAGGTGTGCGGCTTTGTCCCCCCGGCATGGCCCACAATGCACCGCGCTCGGACCTTAACATGGCGCTCGCGGCTGCTGTTTTTAACACGGCCTTGGATATGCGATACCGAAACTAGGATGAAGACGGAGGCTACGCGCTGCGCCGTTTGAGCTCAAGGACAGTCGGATTCGGCCTAGCGTAGCCGCCGGTGTATGAGCTTGGGGGGCTTTGTGGCCGCGGGCTAGCAGAGCGGGCTAAAGCGGGGGCCGCTGGAGGGGCTGCCGTGCGCGGGGGATACGGCTCGCTAGCCCCGTTAGCCATGCTAGCGCTCAGTGGCGGCGCTTCCAAGCCGGTCCGCACACAAGCTGTGTTTGTTTCATTAACCTGCGCTAAGTCTGCTAGCTAGCTAGTAGGTTTACAAAGAACAAACTTCGTTTTTTCCACCTCCCGGACATTGACGCTAAATGCTAACTCGCCTTCTTGTATAATCAAGGAAATCGCTGCTAGCCGCCTTGCTATTGGGTTTGCCTTTCATTTTTAATCAGACAGACAGGCAGCTAGTTGGGCTGGGGAATGCTAACTTTGGCTTAACCGTGTCGTTTGTTTAGTCTCAGATTCCACTTTCTTCCAAAAGATTAAACCTGTCGCTATACTAACTGAACTGTTCAGTTTTGGATCGGAGCCCGTAACTGGACGAATAGAGTAAAGGGTTTCATAGTTAAGCTTGGTATCTTAACCCGATCGCGTTGTCCTTTTACACTTTTCTTTTAAAACATTTTAGTATTTGGCTTTTTTAACGAAGTAAAACCCACAAAGTTATGCATTGCGCTTATGTCTGCTGGTACACGAAACTCAACGCATGAATTTATACAAACAGCAAGACGTTTGATATATATAATTGCAGTTATTTCCTCAACAGTTGGCTTCGCTTTGTTTTGTGGGACGTATTGCTTCGGTTTGCTTTTTAATTTTAAGATCGCTTAGATAGGTACTGTAACAGGTTTGCAACTTTATTTTTTTCCCCCATTGCGAAACTTCTACTCTTCTTTTAGAGGGTAGGGGGATTGTAGCGGCAGTTGCCTGTCTGTTAAGGTTGGTTTGTTTTTATGAAATCGTTCTGGGGGTAAAAGGTTTTCCAAACAACTGGCTATAACTTAGGGTGCTGGATGACCAGGTAGCTGTTTTATGCAATAGTACTTCCAAACTGATGCCTGTTGTGAGCTCTTTCGAAGCTTTCGGGAGCTATTTCATCTGTATCATCTTGACTAGCTAGACTGCTGACTGGTATATTGCCAGTGCTTTTGCTTTTGTGTAGTAGGCTGTTTTGGTTGTCTTGCCCATTTAGAAAGGTAGCAGTGATCTTCTGCTTAGGGCATAGACAGAAAGAGAGATATGGAGGAGGCTAGGAGCCCCAGAAAAGTAAACAAGTCGTCTCGCACTGAGGCCAGGGGGCCTAACGGGCCATCCTCCAAGCATGTAAAAGAGGCCACAGCGATGAAAGACTGCAACAAACGTGCGGCAACTGTCGGCGAGGGCAGGTCGCAGCCAGCCGATGATGCCAGAGACATTGGAAAGCAGGGCAGGGATCATGGGAGAGGGAAGCCCCGCAGGATCACTGACAGGAACAGCCCTGGGGAGAGGGGCAAAGGGAAGGCAGGGAGACCCGAAATTCAGCCGCCAACCCAGTCCAGTAATACAGGGGTGACTGGGAAGTTTGGATCCAGTCGGGATGTCACTACGATTACAGGAGCCAAGGCAGAAGTCACACCGCCTACACAAAACCTGAATAACACAAGCGTGATCGTGACCTCTGTTAGAGAGACCTCTGCTGTTTCAGGTATGGCACTTTTATTCAGATTTACTGTGGCAGTTTTTGTCTGTGTGTGTTGTGGTATTTCTAATCTAATCTAATGATATAAAAAGCAGCTCTGGTATTTTGAAAGAGAATAAATGCATTACACTTTTGTGCAGTTATAAAGTCAGCCACCTTCATAGAGCAGCTGTATTGTCGGTAAGAGACTTGCAGGTAAACTAGGTAGAATAAATCTGAAAGAGAAGACCATGGAGAGTTTGTGTGGTCTGCAACGGCCCCCTTGCTATTGATATCTCCTGGTTCTGGCACCAGGATGGAGGACGGTGTGTTGCTAGCCACTCAATCTTGAGGTGGGGATTAATTGGGTGAGGTGTTCCCCTTGGCAGCAACGAATCCTGCGGCTGAGCCAGTGGACAGGATGACGATGGGGAGCGAGGTGGCCCTGACCACGGAGCAGCAACTGGGCCTTAGACAGGCTGAGGAGCGTCTCATCCGAGACTACATACACCGGCTTGTCAAGGTGCCACATCCTATCGATACCGGTTTCCCAAGTCCTGCCAAGCTGCCCTAATTTGCATACTGCGCACATGCATCTGTTTCATGGATTTGTTGCTTGCATGTTCAGAACCTGTTTTTAATTGGACTGCATGCAGTCTCACACCTGAGTTGACCAATTAGAGCTGCTTGGGAGACTGATTCTTCATCTGTGTGTTTTTGTGAGCATGCCACTTAGTGGTGGCACGGGTGGTTAAAATTTGACGACTGCAGTTGGAGGTGATCCCCGTATATTGACACTCTGCAGCCGTGCCTCTCCTTTTGGTTTCACAAGACATTTCAGATGTAGCTCTTCTCTCCAGATCCAAATATACTTGCTCATGCATGATTTGAGATGATTAACACCACTTTACTTGTACAGAGGAGTTATTACCCTGCTTCTCTTATCAAAGGCATCCTAGATGAATCGTCTGTTATTAGTTTAACATCCAGACACAGTGGATTTTTGACCCCAACCAATTTCTTTGGTTTGTTTGACCTTAAAATGTGCATACGCCATAAGGGTCCAGTAACGGGGGCGTTTGACATCAGACATACGTTGGTGCTGTTCTCTGGTTTCCCGCATTTTACCAGAAGCTAAGTGTATGCTTGGCAATTTTGCTAGTCTGGATTGCATTAAAACAACAGTGAGCTGGAATGCAGTAGCTCTGTCTTTTAGGTTTTGCTTTCATTTCTGTTAAAATGATCCCGGCAGAGGAAGGGTGGTGATCTGAGGGCTGGCGAGGTTAGATAATCATGAGGAAGTGCATTCAGTATTAGCCAGGCATGCTTGTGAAATTGTTCACGTGCTGAAATGTCTTCATTTTCTGCGTGCTTACAACTTCTCAACAAAAGCCGCTGATGGTCTCCATATTCGATCTAAACGGTAATCTGCGAGCCTTCTCACACTGGGTCATTGTCTGACTGGCCAACACACTGGGAATGGTGTGAAGATTTCACCAATGTTGTGAGATTGAGCTGCCTTTATTGTGAAGACTCGGATGAAGCTCAGACTGTTCCATTATGCAGATAGGGGTGGGGCAGAGGGAGTTGAGCCAATGTTGAATATAAACTCCTAAAATTAATGCTGAATCATAGCAGTTAGGTAGATGCCAAAGCACTGTTGTGTAATATCAAATCCCCGTTTTTTTTTTTTTTTTTTTTAAACTCCCACCCCAATTTCCAAAATTTTAAAGATTTAGATCAGAGGATGGAGCGGTAGGGAGTCAGCAAGATATACATGCAAGGAGATGACGGTAGTTGTTCAGGGCCGGTGGCTGTTTCCTTATGTTTCTTTTGTTTGTTGTGGTGACTTTTCCCAAATAAGCCCCTCAGTCATCTCTTGTCCTTGCCCCCTCTTCTGTTTTTTTTTAGAGATCTCCAGAGTACCCAAATTTCCAGTACCTGTGCATGCTCTGTTCGGCTCATATCGAGAACATCCAGGGTGCTCACAAACACATCAAGGAGAAGAGGCACAAGAAGAACATTATGGTGAGGAGTAGAGATGGCACCGAACCAATACCCACTATTGGTGTTGGGCTGATATCCACGAAAAATGTTGGCTGGGGTAAAAGGGGGTGGGGTGGTGACCAACTGATCCGCTTTTCCATCAGAGACAGGTCTAGCCTGAAAGTGAATATTCTTGTAGCCTTAGTGTGACATGCTGAAAAAAGCAGTGAGGTTCACGTGATGGCTATTTCAGAAATGCGTGTGTCGGAGCTGTCATGTTGACTTTGAGGAAATTCAGTAACCCCTTCACATTTGGACATTTGACCTTGGTCATTTTAGTTATTCGCAAATTGCCTGTGAACCATAAATGAGAATTTTTGAAGCTTGCCAAAAGATCACAGAAACTTGCGCTAAAAATAATACTGAAATTGATTTGGATGTCAGAATCATGCAATATATAAACATTAGTAGTACGCAGTACTTGCCAGTGTAAGTGAATACTATGTCTTTAATATTGAAAATGTTGGCTTGGGTACATGATGCATCTTTGTTTTGGCAACAAGCCTCACATGTTGGCTGTCTTTGTCGTCATGGAATCTCGTGATTCTTCAAGTAAATTTTAAAATATTTTGGTTTACAATGATTTTTATGACTTTATAATATATTTAATTTGACGACAAGCTGTTTACAGGATATCTCTTTTTCTTGCAGTTTTTTTTTCTTGTTCTGCAGACTCCAGTGCAAAATGCAAAAATAAAATCTCAAAGCAAAACTGAGATTATGCTTATTGCACTCTTTTTGTGTTAACATTAATAACTGGGTTTGTGCCATGGTGGATTGTTACACCTGTATTAGGCAGTGAAAGACAGATAACAAATATGTATTTGAGGCTTCACTTCCCCTGTATTTCTGTTTTAATAAGCCGTGACATCATCTGTTGTGTAGTAAAGTGCCCATGTGAGCATAATTTAGGGCTGTTTTTGCTGTGGGGGTGTCTGCAGGAGAAGCAAGAGGAGGATGAGCTGCGGGAGCTGCAGCCCCCCTCCCCGGCCCAGCTGCAGGCCGTGGGCGCAGTGGTGAGCGATGTCGCCCAGCAGCAAGGCATCTCCGAGGAGGACTTCCTGTTACGGCAAGAAGTGATGAAGCAGATGGAGGTGGTCATTCAGCAGCAGCTTTCAGGTATGGTGGCTGCGTGTCCGAGTTTAGCCTCGAGCATGCAGCTGTCACGGGTAGAGGCGCCTTAGGAGGACCTTGTTAGTTAGTCAAGGCATTGTGTGTTTGTTCTGCTGTGCTCACAGGTACAAATGGGAGAAGTTAAACTGTATGGACTGCCTGAGGAAGTGTGCAGCCCTATTAGGAACACACGACATCACATCATGGTGTAATCACGATTAAATGGCGCATATAACCCTTTTTAAAAGAGGAGAAATTGTGGGTAAGGTAAAAAGACATTGGTGGCACTACTTTTTGCGACGCGTTTCTTAAAGATACACTGAATTTTTATCCAGATTACTAATTCTGATACACATTTTTTTTTTTTTTTTTTTACTTTTATTTAAAAAGAATTTGTATTTATATAAATATTAGTATTATATTTTTTTAATTGGTAAATACAAATGTGTGCCAAAAAGCTTTAATCAGTGTACTAGAAACATACATAAGGTACTATTCCACCTCGCTTTTTGAGGCATGTACAGTTCAATTTGAATATCTTCCAGTTGAAGATGCAGAAGTGATGAATGCTTAAAATGCCCCACAATTATTTTTCTCCCATTGGCAACAGCGTCACTTACACTTAAGTGCACAAAACGGCCCAAGCTAGCGACTCACAGATCATCCATTGCTTTTTGTCATATTACTCACGTCTTGCAGAATTGCTACTCCCACCTCTCAAAACATTGTTTTTACAATGATTACAAATCCTTATGCTACTAGTTGCTGTTAAAAGCGTAATTTATTTCCAAATTGTCACCCTCATCTGTTTTTTTTTTACACTCCCCCTACTGTGAGGGGTACATGTATGATGTCACAGCAGGTGGAAGTCACTGCTCTCACACCTGCCGAGAGGCAAAAACCTGAGTGGCATCATTAGCGTTCGGCTTATACATCTGAAATGGCAAAGAGCTGTCGTGTGATCGATTGTAGAAATAGCTCCTATTGTGGGTTAAATCTGTCGTTTTAGAGACTGGCAAAAAACTAAATACGTATCAGATGTGGATCAGTCACGTATTGTTGATGCCCAATCCGTCGAATGGGTCTGGAATGGCACCGATACTGATCCGACGATATTTGGATTGATGCATCTCTACCTCTATCTACAGCCCTGGTGATCATTGTTCCATATAATCATAATATAATGCTAACAAAGGTTAAAGGTGATCAAATGAATGGTCATAATTTTAATAAAGTCGTTAAAATGCTGTGGGATCAGTGTCCCTGTCTGGAAGGTCATGGGTTCAACTACTGCGACCGACAGAATAATCATACCATTGGGACTTAGAGCAAGGTCCTTAATCCCAGCTGCTCCTATGACACTCACCCTGCTCTCTGATCCTCACTGGGGCATTGCTTTGGGCAAAAGCATCCACTAAAAAGGTGTGATGTGAAGTTCTCCTATTTGCTCATGGTGCTTTAGGGCAGTGTTTCCCAGTGGTCCTTGTGGGCCCAGAGACAGTCCACGTTTTTGCTTACCAGGAGCTGGAAGGGAGTAAAAATGTGGACTGTCCATGGGTCCCTGAGAACCGAGGGGGAAGCTGCTTTAGGCAATAATTCCAATTAATCTTGTGCCATAAAAAAGCAGCGATGGTTGAGAAGACTGACCGCTTAACTGTGATTATGCCCGAGATGTGGCTGAGCTTTTCGGCTTCTAAGCCCCTAAAGCTCTCCTTCTGTCGGTCCTGCAGCCTGCTGCCTTCGCCTCTATGGCTCTTGCCTCACCCGCTTTGCCTTCAAGACCAGTGACATCAACATCGACGTCGTCTACCCTCCCAACGTAAGCGGCTACTGCTTTTATTTTGAGTCCCGCTGATCTCAGCACGGTTGTGCCTTGAGGTTCTCCACTTCAGGACTTGTTTCACATGTAGTCAGTTTACTCTTTTGGCACTTGCAGGAAAATTCTTGATAATTGTATATTGTCTGTTTTCAGTGTAGAACTGGTTCAGAGAACAAGTGTTTTTTTATTGTTGGTGTATTTTGTGTGTAGCTGTTTTTATAATGATCACTCACTTCTAATGTGTTGAAATATGGATTCATATTAGTCTTTTAGCAAATATTATGGAGCGAAATCCTGATTAAGACTCTGAAGATCTTCTATTTGTTCTATGAGCCTTATAAAACTTTATTAAGCATATTCCTTTAATATATCTTGCCCTATGAGTTTCTGTAACCTGTTTTGTTGATGGATTGTGTGAGGGGAAAGAGGGCACACCCAGCACATGGAACAGCGCAGTTGTTTGCTTGTTATATTCAGTCAGTCATCTAGGAATGCCAAGGAGGAACCAGAACACTGGGCTTGTGAAAGGAGGCCTGGCAGTATAAGCAGAGGGACCTTATTACTGATGGGCCTTTTGTTTCCTGCTCAGATGACTCAACCTGATGTGCTGATTCAAGTACTGGATATCCTGAAGAATAACCGTAAGTTTTATTCTGTCGACACGCAGTACAAGCTCTCCTGTTGTAATTTGGGAACACCTCTGGTATGTCAGACTTGGAGATACAATCAGAATTAACACATTTTGACATCCATATTTAATGTATGTATTAAATAATTGTATTAATGGGAGCTGCCTGTTCATTTAGTGCTGTGGGAGATCTTGACCATCTCTCCCTGGAGGTCGCTGTTAGCCATTTTATTGATTTCTGTTCACTTATTTTTTGCAGCTCTGTACACTGATGTGGAGTCCGATTTTCACGCCAAAGTTCCCGTAGTCTTCTGTAGAGATGTCAGCAGGTTAGTGTGTGGTCCTCTCTCCCTACCTGGTCCGGGTTCGGGCAGGGATTTAGTGACAATAGGCCCATCTGTATTTCTGAGATTATTGCTTTGGATCGAGAAGCTATTGTTATTCATAACTCTTAAGGCTTTGCTTCCAAACCAAGTCCACACCGCCTCTGTTCCCATTGGCATTTTTCTCCCATTCTATGGACCTGATCCTGAGTCTGGTAGTTATAGGCTTCCTACTTCCTATTTGGTTGATTAGTAGAGACGTTTGAGGATGGAGCTGAGAACCACTGTTCAATGCTTGAATTTGTACCATCAAAATTTATCAGTTAAGTTTTTAATGTACTGCCAGCAGTCAGTACAGGATATTCATTAAAATGTATGACAGCAGTTAGCAGGAAGCTACTGGTACCATAGTGTTTTATCTGGACTTGCTAGCTCTTAAGTTCCCTGGGGAACCCCTATTATAGAGCAGGATACTTAACCTGAAATGCTCCAGTAAAATACTCCACTTTATAAATAGATAAAATATATATATAGTCGGCTAAACCAAACAATTCAAGTGAATTTTAGCTGATTGTGTTTGTCTCCCTCTAGTGGTCTGATGTGTAAAGTGAGTGCTGGGAATGACGTTGCCTGTCTGACCACCAACCTGCTCGCAGCTTTAGCCAGCAAGGAGCCCAAGGTTATCCCCCTGGTCCTAGCATTTCGGTACTGGGCAAAGGTAAGCTAGCCAGTCTGAGCTGTTTTTTTTACTTGACCTTGTGAACGAGTATCTTTTGTTAGGGATCCCAACGGTTCATCTTCAATCCAGACTGGTGTTTCTGTTGACAGTGACATTCTGGCTGATTTCTGCCCATGCTCCATGACTTTTAAGGCGCCGCGGGGGGGGGGGGGGGGTGGGGGGGGGTGGGGGGGGGGGGGGGGGGGGGGGGGGGGGGGGGGGGGGGGGGGGGGGGGG
>JAODJX010000047.1:16342132-16354075 GCA_026776945.1 Isichthys henryi | reverse complement strand
TGCTTGGTGGGGTTCTGGCCGGTTAAATGTAAAGTGCTTTGTGACAATGACTGTTGTTAAAAGCGCTATATAAATAAGATTGAATTTAATTGAATTTTTTAAACACAAAAGACCCAAAAAATGTCTCTCCTTGGAATACTGTCTGTCCACTTCTCCAGTCCCTGCTCCGCCCGTCACTGAGGCGCCTGCTATGGCTCCGCCTCCGTCTGCTGCGCCGCCTGCAGCTCCACCCGCGCCCAAGGCTCTGGCTGCAGCTCCACCCGAAGCCACGCCTCCGGCTAAAGCTTCGCCTGTCCCTGCTCCGCCCGAGGCCCCTCAGCCTTCGCCTGTCCCTGCCCCACCCGTGGCCCCTCAGCCTCCGCCTACGGCTCCGTTCGTGCCTGAGACTCCTAGCCCTGTAGCCCATATCCCAGTCCCTGACTCGGCTCCAGTCCCCCTAGCACCGATTCCAGTTCCCGAGGAGGTCCCGGACTGTCAGATCAACGCTCCTCCTCCCTTGATGGAGGGAGAAGAGGAGCTTGGTTGGGACCCCTCGGGGACGTCCCTAATGACTCCTCTTCCATCACCCCAGCGAGGTCGACCCTGGCCAGAACCCCGCCTTTCAGTGTCCTGAAAGAGGAGAGGACACAGGTGCAGGGCTAGGGTCCCACCTGCCCTACCCCCTGGCTTGCCTTCGCTCGCCTTGGCTGGGGCTCGGTGGGGAACCTGCAGGTCCTGAGGCTCCAGTTAGGCGGATGCTTGTGGGTCCCCCTCCGACGCCTCGTCGCCCAGCCTCGGTCCCGCCTCCGATGCTTCGGCTCAGTCGGCTGCAGGTCCCCCCACTCTGGCGCGTCGGTGGACGTTGCCCTTGTCTGCTGTGGCTGCGCCATCGCCTGCTGCAGCTTCCCCTTCCTCCTTGCCTTCGCCGGTGTCCCCTCCTGCTTCCTCGTCACCTCCCCTAGGGCCCCTTCAACTCCCTCCTCATCTCCTTTGCCTGTACCTCGGCCTGTGTCCTCGGCCCCTCCAAGGTCCCCTCCTGCTCCAGCCTCCCGGTCGCCTGCGGCCCCTCCGGCTGTGGCTCCCTCTGGCTCCCCTTTGTCCCCTGTCCTTTCTGGTTTGGTCCTCTGTCTCTGCACCTCGTCCCTGTGTTCCTTCTGTCTCTGCTCCTCGTCCCCCTGTGTTCCCTCCGTTCACTCCTGGCCCTTTCATTCGCCTGTTCCTATTCCCTCCGTGTCTCCTGTTCTCGTCTGTTTGTCCGCATTTCGCGTCCTTTGTCAGGTGTTGTCTTGGCTTTTGCCCGTGTGCCTGTTCTGTGTGTCTGTTTTGTTCCCGGTCTCTCATTGATTTTTGCTTTTAGCTTCCAGGTCCCGTGTTCCCGGTCTCGTTTCGTCCGTCGCCTCCCCTAAGGCATGCCCGGAGTGCGCGCCTTTGCGGGGGGGTTCTGTCACGCCCAGCTCATCTGATCCTTGTGTGTGCCACGCCCCCTCATCATCCATGTGTGCTTCCCCGATTGTGCCCAGCTGTTCCCTGTTATTTTGGCTTGTCTCGTGTATATCAGTCCACGTCTTCCTCTGTTGGTGGGCCATCATTGATGTATTGATGTGATGTCTGCCATGTCTTCCCCGTTCTCTCCCCGAATAAACCCCGGCTATCCTATATTCCGTCTACCTGCCTTGTCCTTCGCCGCTTCCTGCCTGCCCGTTTACCGGGAATCATAACAGTAACCAAGTAAAATACAAATATTTTGGCATTTTTAGTTTTTGGATTACAGTCTCTGATATTTATAAACATTTAGGGTATCCTTTTGGGGACCAGAAAAATGTAAAATAAAAACATGTAAAAAAAAAATCATTTAGCCACCATAAAGTAAGGTATTCCTAGACCACACACACACACACACACACACAATGTTAACATCACAGCTTGATAGAGCTCTTGGATGTATGTCATTTGTTCATGCATCCATTTTCCAAACCGCTTATCCTACTGGGTCGCGGGGGGTCCAGAGCCTATCCCAGAAGCAATGGAACAACCCAGGATGGGGGGCCAGCCCATCGCAGGGCACACTCACACACCATTCACTCACACAAGCACTCCTATGGGCAATTTAGCAAATCCAATTAGCCTCAGTATGTCTTTCGACCGTTGGGGAAACCAGAGTACCCCACAACGACATGGAGAGAACATGCAAACTGTAACCCAGGTGGAGACTCGAACCTGAGTCCCAGAGGTGTAAGGCCACAGTGCTAACCACTGCATCACCATGCCACCCCCTGCTCAATGGTGCAGCATTAAACGGCTAGCAATTAGCTCCCCAAATTATACCAAAAACTATCTCAAACAACCATAAAATTCTACCATATCAGTGTAAATATAGCTGTAAGGCATCTAAGAACAATGATGAAACACAAATAGTAATACTCACTTCCATTAGACACACTGTTTAAGATATTAATTGAACGATATCCGTGTCATGTCGATACCTTCCCGAAAAACGTTATACTTGCATTATTTCATTCTGGTAGCCACTTGGTGGCAGAAACAAAAACTACATGCAAACACATTAATGAGAGGAAACTGAACTGCAAGGCTGAGAACTAGTAAATTAACGGTCCTTTTTACACAAACACAGTAGCAACATATCCACAGATAAAGGTTGGACAGTACTGTGTGGACAATCAATTTAATGAGATTCAGATAAGGGAGAATTGCTGTACACTGCATATTATGACAGCTTTAATTACAGTTTGTGTACGGACCAGCAATCTTGAATTCTGAGGTCGGGGCTGTAGACAGTTCAGGTTGTTTCACATGACCTTTGTTAAAAACTGAAATGTAGTGTTGGTGATGCCCCAGGACAGGAGGGAGCAGTGGTAGTTAAGGAACGCCCCCCGGGAGAGGTGACTCACCATGCTCGCTCCAGATTGTGTGCAGTACCTGCCGTGTGGACTGGAAGTCACCACCCACCTGCGTCTGCTTACGAGCCTTCAGCAGATTAAGTGGGTAATAAATGAAGCCCAGCATGGCTCCCAAGAGATATTAGCTGGTACATTGGGCGGAGCTTAATATGGCTCCGTTTATAACGTTATAAGCGGGAGGGGCGTATCCCTTATTCTGATTGGTTGAGGGAATAGACAGAAATAGACTTGCAAATTTTAAGGAAAAGACATTAATGGCTTTTGGTAATGTTTAAAAGTATACACACTTCAGATTTATCGGGCATGCGCACAAGTGTGCAACCAAGGGTTGGCCTTCAGAGTTTGATAATCAAACTCAATCAAAAAATCATCTGACATATATAGTTTATGTTTTTTCTTAAAATGTACAAGGATCAATTTGTTGTAGCGAAATTTTAAATTACTATGAGTTTGATATAAGTCATTTAGGTAATAAGAATTGAGGAAGAACCTAAAGAGCAGCTAGAAATGACCGACCAGGCAGGCAGAAGACACATAAGTGGGGGGTAGGAACTGTGGAATCAGGCAAGGGATAAGAATTTAGGATATATTTTTGTTATTTTAAATAAGGTGGACATGGTTATTTAATTATCCTCTTATTTCTGTCTGTTTTTTCGCGATAAGTTAGTGAACGACTAAGTTAGGGTGCTTTGGGGTTTGGTCACACATCGTGTTCACCAACCTAAAGTTAAGCTCTAAAGCCCCCCAACCTTCGGATGTGTGTGTGTGTGTGTGTTTGTGCGCATGAGCGTGAATACAGCAGGTACTGCATACCATCTGGAGCGCGCAGGGCGGTAAACTGAGACACCTCTACCAGGGGGCGTTCCTTAACTACCACTGCTTTATCAAAGACTGAAGAAAACGGTGACAGCCACTCAAAACCCCACTAGGCTGGCCGGAATGATAGACAGTGACTATGCAAATTGGATAAAATCACTATAACTATGGATCGCAAATTGTATAACATCACAGAGAAGCTCACGACTTTGCAAAGGTTTTTGGATGGCGGAGACCAACGTGGACATTAGAAGAGCTGTGAAATTAGAGCTTCTCGCCCGGAAACCCAAACAACCCTATCCTATCTGGTTTTGGCTCCCACCTAATCAGCATTGGCCTCGGCCAAGGCCGCTGCTGAACTAACAACTGCCCCGGAAGAACAAGGCAGTGAGACTTTCTTGCATTCCTCTCCCCCAATCCCAAGGACTCACCCTCTCCCCATCCCATGCCTTCGCCACTTCATACCCCCAGCGTGAACAGGCGGGTCTGTGACCAGCGCCCTCGTGGCTATAGGACCAGATGGCCGTTTCTCTATGCTGGACTACCTCCACCCTACCTCCACCTCCCCATTTCCCTCACCTGTGGCTAGTCGTACCTTTTTATGTTGTAAGGTGTGGTGACCATGTACTTATGTTGCTGAGGTGTTTTTTCGGTTCCTACAATGTACAGGATCTACTGGAGTACAGTCTGGGGGCTGTTTTTTTATTCTCCTCCTCTCTCCTCATGTTATTCTGTTTCTTTTTCTTCTCTCTGTATGCCCCAGTCTTCCTGACCTGTCTACCCCCTATACCAGGGGTAGGGAACCTGATCCATGGAGAGCTGGTGTGGGTGCGGGTTTTTGGGATGACCTCTCAATCAGCCAATAATAAAGCAGCGATTCTCAACTCCAGTCCTTGGAATCTACTGTTATTGGCTGATTGAGAGGCCATCCCAAAAACCCGCACCCACACCGGCTCTCCATGGATCAGGTTCCCTACCCCTGCCCTATACTGTGATGTTTGTATATATGTATGGTCGGGTTGATGGCCAGTTTTTTCGCTGGTACTTGTGACTAGTGACATGGTATATTGCAACAGCAATAAAGGGTTTCATCAATAAAAGTAAATCAATAAACCTGATGGATTATGGATTAATTTTTTTTTCCATAGAAAAGGAAATGTTACTTGTTGCTGCAAATGGACAGCATAAAACATTTAAATATGACATCCCATCCTCAACACGTAGCTGTCTTGTGTTTGTTCCCTTGTTAATCGTGTATATAAGTGCTCCCAGGGGTGTATTCCATGAAGGTAGCTAAAGAAAACCAGGCTTTCCCTTAATCCTGTTTCGTGGAACACTCCCCTGCTCCTGTGCTCCCTAGTTCAATTCAATTAAATTTTATTTATATAGCACTTTTAACAACAGTCATTGTCACAAAGCATTTTACAGTACATTTAACCGGCCAGAACCCCACCGAGCAAGTCTGAGGCGACAGTGGCAAGGAAAAACTCCCTCTAGCAGGAAGAAACCTTCAGAGGAACCTAGACTCAGAAGGGGACCCCATCGTCCTCTGGGTGACCGGGGAGCATGAAACTGCATTTATATTGACATTCATTGAGTTCATATAGTTATAAAGTCCCAGTTGGTTTCATGTAATTATCTCCAGGTGTCCAGGTGCAGGTTCACACGGTGTAGAGTCGGCTCGGTATCAGCTCAGAAAAGAGAAGATGGAGAAGGGTTATTGCCCTACACCTAACCTATGATTGTTGCCTGTTTATGCTCCTGTACCTGTTCAGGCTGTATAACAAAGTCCCCTGTGAGGGTTTGTTTTGTGTCACAGCTTCTTATCTTGGTGTGACAGTATTCCAAGGAGAGACATTCATTTTTGGGGTCTTTTTTGTTTAAAACAAAACATGGCTACCTGGTCAGTGTAGATTTTGAATGAGCCTCCATCTAATGTATTCCAAAACTTGGGGTTCTATGTTACTTTCATTGCATCATCAGGTTACTGTTCCATTACCATCCAGCAATGAAAAGCAAATAAGGGAGCCAAACATTAACAGCAGACGTTACAGTTTAATGTTAGCTGTGCTCTTTGATTCGGGATGAGTTCTTGCCATGTGTACAGCAAATGAATGAAGAAAATTTTCTTTCAGTCTACATAACCACATGGAAAGCTAGCTTTGTGAATATGTCTGAGATCTGTAGAGCTCCACATGTTGTATAACTGAACTGCATTTTAAGTCACATATACCACAAGTTAGCATTATGACAGGCAATTAATGTCCAGATACAGCTGCGTGAAAATGCCACAATTAAAATAGCCTGAGGTAATTGCGAAGTTACTTTTTAGCTAGCTAACCAAGAACATATTTTCCATCCATTACGCCAGTCGAACATCCAAAATCCTGACTGGGGAGCGCGAAAAAAGGTGCCATTTTAAAACAACTGAGCTATTAGTGAAGTTCTCCCCAAGCGAGCTTGATGGGCCAAATGGCCTCCTCTCGTTTGTATAGTTCTTATGTTCTTATGAAGGAAGCCTGTTGAATGAAGTCTTTAACCACATGGCTGTGCATCTTTGCTATTTCTTATCTTTAATCTCAATTAAAGGCAATCCGTGGCGGGGGGCAGTTTAGGGCACAACACCTGCATCGTTTAAACCAGTAAATTGAACCCTGTATATATGCTGAATTACCATGACAAATATGCTATTAAACCAATTCTTTCAGCAACATTTACATCCAGTTAGTACTTATTGTGCATCAAATGCCATTCAGCTTAACTGAAGAATACATAACAAACAACATTAGTGAAAAATTATCATTGTTGACACACCACAGCACACAACTTTGAAATGTGACCTCTGTATTTAACCTAGATCTGACATAGCAGTGAGCAAAAATTATTTAGCACTCAGGGAGCAATATGTGGGGATGGTACCTTGCTCAGTGTTTGTTAGTGGTACCTCTCAGTTCTCACCTTCTGTCAACCATGATGCCCTACACACACACCCACTTTGTGTCAGGAATAGGTGTGTGCACTCCAGCAAGGTGCAGCACAGCATGACAATAGGGGCACCACCTACTTCATATTGGTTGTTTTTTGTGCCTCTATTGGTGTATTTAAATATTACAGCCTGAGAGTAAACAAGAAACCCAAATTCTTATGAATTCTCTCTTTACAGTATCCCAGCAGTCCTTGGACTAAAGTAAGATGGGAGACAATCAGGCAAGGGAGTCCTGAGCGTGAGGCACCAATTGGCTGTGGGAAGAACTCTACATCTGCGGCGGGTGCGCTGACATCGCAGACATTATGATCACCTTCCTGATAAAAAAAGGTCGTCTTCCAGCAGCAGCTTTTTGGAGGGTGCATGACCGAGGCCATCCGGCAGCTGCAGAGGGACTGCATATGGACCACGCACTGTGGCCTTTTGTCCTTGCTGCTGCAGAAGACCACCTGAGCAACAGAGTTTTAAGAGTAGTAGAATTCTTAGCTGGGTTCTGTTGAACGAAAATGAGAACATATTCACTGATGAAACTTTTAAGCACTTATGTAAATTGCTCTGGGTAAGGCCATCTGGCAAATGTTGTAAATGTAAATAATAGGCACTCACTGCACAGGGAAAATTGATGAAGGGAACTTTATTACAAAAACTACAGGAGGGAGTAGGTACTTACATGGATATACGGGGAGCTCAGACTCATGAAAAGCAACAAAATAAGGACTGGGGAACACAGGATAGAGGGACACATATAAACACTGCTAACACGGAGTACACAAGGGCCAGATGTGGGCCATAAGAATACACTCATAAGGTGGGACGGACGCCAACTAAAAGCACCGGATGCACAGCAGTGACATCTGCTGGCGAAACAGAAACAGGACGGGGATGTCAGATCATAACAGCTATTGAATGACTCAATGGACAAGACTGAAAAGAGCCAAGAATCTAAACATTGTGCTTATTATGCTGGTATACAGTTTCATGAACAGCAGTTTCATGTGTTTTTTAGAGCTATAGCAGGAGATTTTTATTAGGGATGAGCATTTCGGTCAGAATAACTAGTCGAATTTTCCCAGTCATTATTAGAAAAATATTCCATTAACCCTGCCCCCACCCCAGCCCCCCACAATACACGAAGAAACGTGTTTGGAGCAGGGTAGTTGTTTTTTCTGCCTTTTTACATTTGAAACTTAGTTATCAGTTCATGAAGTTATCATTCACAACCTCCTGTAATTCGTCACAAATGTGACGGAAACTTTTTCATTGAAACGCTACAGTAATGGTTTTCTTCTCGACAAAACTTGTCTGTGCAAATACAATTGCTTTCACTCGCAAGAAGGGACAGATTTTGATGAAAGATATTTTTGATACTTTGTTGAATCCATTCTGCTGATTATTATGTCGTTGAATAATATAAAACGGCGTTTAACGTCATACTCAGCACCGTCACGCTTGGAATTGATCTAACATCGATCCACAGACCAAAAGTTACCAAAATTTCACCAATCACTCTAAACCCCGTGTGTGCAATACAGCTAACAAGTGCTGCGAAAATCCCACATGCACCAAACTTGCACCAGATACTCATACTGTATTTACCCCTTATTTGTGCTGGAGAAATTACTCTGGGCTGGGCCATTAGGAAGAGAATCTAGCTGGGGGGGCATTTTAGAGCAGCCCACTCCGCCACAGAATGCCCCCCCGGCTAACTCTGGCTAGGAAAATGCTACATGCACCAAACTTGTACCAGTTACTCATATTTGTGCAATATTTGTGCTGAAATAATCACTTTAGACTGGGCCATAAGGAAAACATTCTAGCTAAGGGGGGCATTTTACAGCAAAACACCTTGCCACAGAAAACCCCCCCTGTCTAACTCTGGCTGGTAAAATCCCACATGCACCAAACTTGTACCAATTATTCCTATTAACCCTTTATTTGTGCTGGAGAAATTACTTTGGGCTGGGCCATAAGGAGAAGATTCTAGCTAGGGGGCGCATTTTAGAGCAGGCCACCCTGCCACAGAATGCCCCCCCTGTCTAACTCTTGCTAGGAAAATGCTACATGCACCAAACTTGCACCAGATACTCATATTTGTCCCTTATTTGTGCTAGAGAAATTACTTTGGTCTGATCAAATAGGAAAAGATTCTAGCTGGGGGGCGGCATTTTAGAGCAGGCCACCCTGCCACAGAATACCCCCCGACTAACTCTGGCTGGGAAAATGCTACATGCACCAAACTTTCACCATTTACTCATATTTGACCGTTATTTGTGCTGGGGAAATTACTTTGGGTTGGGCTATAAGGAGAAGATTCTAGCTAGGAGGGGCATCATTTAGCAAGCCACCTTGCCACAGAATGCCCCCCCTGTGTAACTCTGGCTGGGGAAATCCCACGTACACCAAACTTGCACCAGATACTGGTAGTTATGCCTAATTTGTGCTGGAGAAATTACTTTGGTCTGATCAATTAGGAAAAGATTCTAGCTGGGGGGTGGCATTTTAGAAAAGGCCACCCTGCCACAGAATGCCCCCCGACTAACTCTGGCTGGGAAAATGCTACATGCACCAAACTTGCACCAAACACTCATATTTACCCCTTATTTGTGTTGGAGAAATTACTTTGGACTGGACCATAAGGAAAAGATTCTACCTGGTGGGGGGGGCATTTTATAGCAAGCCACCTTGCCACAGAGTGCCCCCCATGTCTAACTCTGGCTGGGAAAATCCCACATGCACCAAACTTGCACCAAATACTCATATTTACCCCTTATTTGTGTTGGAGAAATTACTGTAGACTGGGCCATAAGGAAAAGATTCTACCTGGGGAGGGTGGCATTTTATAGCAAGTCACCTTGCCACAGAATGCCCCCCCTTTCTAACTCTGGCTGGGAAAATCCCACATGCACCAAACTTGCACCAGATACTCATATTTACCCCTTATTTGTGCTGGAGAAATTACTTTGGACTGGACAGTAAGAAAAAGATTCTCGCTGGGTGGGGGGGGGCATTTTATAGCAAGCCACCTTGCCACAGAATGCCCCCCCTGTCTAACTCTGGCTGGGAAAATCCCACATGCACCAAACTTGGACCAGATACTCATGTTTACCCCTTATTTGTGCGGGAATAATTACTGTAGACTCGGCCATAAGGAAAAGATTCTACCTGGGGGGGGGCATTTTATAGCAAGCCACCGTGCTACAGAATGCCCCCCCTGTCTAACTCTGGCTGGGAACATCCCACATGGACCAAACTTGCCCCACATACTCATATTTCTCCCTTATTTGTGCTGGAATAATTATTTTAGATTGGGCCATAAGGAAAAGATTCTAGCTGGGGGGGGGGCATTTTATAGCAAGCCTTGCCATAGAGTGCCCCCCCTGTCTAACTCTGGCTGGGAAAATCCCACATGCACCAAACTTGCACCAGATACTCATATTTACCCCTTATTTGTGCTGGAGGAATTACTTTGGACTGGGCCATAAGGAAAAAATTCTAACTTGCACCAGTTACTCATATTTATTTTTAAGTTACTTCTTATTCATTAATGCCTATGCATTTGCCAATATTTCTATGCCTTTACAACAGATTCTCAATAGACATGCAGATTCCTGTATACGTTTGCAAATCTCACTACGCATTTAGAGATTCTTTTACACGTTTTCACATCTGATCACGCACACGGATTAAGATACACGTCCATAACTCTCCAATACACATTCGCGAATAATTTTACTTTAATAGCCCTATAAAGAGCCAACGATAGGGCAGATTCAGCTTCATCCGTGGCTGCAGTTTTATTATAATGATTAATTCTGTATCAGTTGAGTTTGCCGTCCTTCAATGGGGTCCGGGACACATTCACGTTCACATTGCTGTAAGAATGTGGCCATATGCGTCCCAAACCACCCCCGAATGTCTGATCTCAATGTGTCCTCAGTCATCACACTTGTATTTAGCGCTGTCCACTTATAATCGGATCACCTAGAATGCATGTTAATACCAGGTGTGAACAGGGCCAGAATCAGAAAATTTCATTAAACCCAGAGGAAATTGCTTATGTTACAACTGCTCAGAAGACGGAAAAGGTGAAAAAAAATCAGTGTGCAATAAATACAATAAATGTAAAAATATATAGTTAAACAACATGGATTTAAATAGATTTAAATGGATTTCAATAGAATATGAAATGATGAATCAAGCAAAATGTATCCATTTAGTGCATGTAATAGCATTACCTAGACCATCATGTGTACGTAACATTGTACGAGGTAAAATGGTATTACTCATAATACTGTATTGTACAATGTGTATATTTAACCATTATATTATATATTGAAAATATTTGAAAGGAATTGCTCGTTTAGGAGACTGACCAGCTAAAATAAGAAAAAAGACCTTTTTGGTTATTCTGCCAGCTGTTGACACTGTGCTTCTCCCATTTTAAAAACCACCATCGGCCACTGATCCACAGTCCACACAGCTCCCAAAGCTCTTAACAAAGAGCCATTAAATGCATTACCAGTCACTCCATGTTATTTCAATGCTTATCTCTGCATATTCCAGTTTCCTGTCTTGCAGTGAAGCAGATCTGCATCTAAACTGCCATTAGCGTAGTTGTACAATATATGCATATGCCCTGAAATCAATTAGCATTTTATGCAAGGTATTCTCTGCTTATAATTATGTGAAATACCTCCAGGCCCTCTGACCCTTTCCTGAAAAAGTGGCTACGGACAGACCAGCAGACAGACGTAACTGCAGAATAATCACAGGCTACTACAGCTACATGTAGTCAGGTTTTAATCATTTGTGAAAAAACAGGTATTTCTAAACAGCTCAGTGAATTCAAGAGTGGTCCTGTCATAGGGTGTCACCTTTGCAATAAGTCAGTTCATGAAATTTCTTCTCTGCTAGATATTCCACAGTCAAATATTAGTGGTATTATTGCAAAGTGGAAAAGTTTAGGAAAATAAACTGGCAGTCTGATGGACGACTCTGGGTTTGAAAGATGCCAGGAGATTTTTGCCTGCCTGAATATACTGTGCCAACTGTAAAGTTTGGTGGAGGAAAGATAATTGTTTTGCATTTGCACAGTTGAGTGAGATGTTACGATGTTGTGTTTAAACTTTAGAGAATTTGAGGGCACCTTCAGAGAAATGTGTTTTAGCAATTGGGAAAAACTGTACTAACCGTGCACTGTTAGAAAAGAATCTCATTGTTTTTGCAGAAAAAAAATCAACTGGC